>CP092872.1:82722098-82806950 GCA_030710605.1 Cordylochernes scorpioides | reverse complement strand
TGCTGATTTGTTTTCGCCGAGGTTAGGCAGGACCAATTTGGCAAAACACCGGATCGATACAGAAGATGCAAAACCGATAAAGCACAAGCCATATAGGGTGAGCCCCAAAGAACGGGACATTATAAAAGATCAAATTGATGAAATGCTCAAAGAAGGCATAATTAGACCATCTTCAAGTCCCTGGTCTTTCCCTGTAATACTGGTCAAGAAGAGAGATGGTAAGTTCAGATTTTGTGTAGACTATAGAAAATTGAATGAGGTAACAGTAAAGGATGTTTATCCAATCCCAAGAATTGATGACGTAATGGATACTCTCCAAGGATTGAAGTACTTCTCAGCAATAGACCTTAGATCGGGATATTGGCAATTGAAGAGAAAGACAAGGAGAAGACAGCTTTCACTACGACCCACGGTTTATATGAATTCAACGTCATGCCCTTTGGACTATGCAACGCCTCTGCTACTTTTGAGAGGAATATGGACAATGTGCTTGGAAATCTAAGATGGCAGATTTGCCTTTGTTATCTGGACGACGTTATTATATACAGCTCAGACTTTCCAACCCACCTTAAAAGACTTGAAGCTGTCTTAAAATGTTTTAGTGAATCTAATTTGAAACTGAACGACAAGAAATGCAGATTTGCTTTTGAAGAACTTGAGATCCTTGGTCATATAACCAACCAACAGGGTATAAAACCGGCCGAATATAATATCAAAGCCGTTAGGGATTTTCCTCAGCCCAAGAAGGTCAAAGAAGTACAATCGTTCCTAGGAATGTGTTCCTATTATAGAAAATTCATTAAAGATTTCTCATTAATTGCTGACCCATTGACAGGACTCATCAGGAAAAATGCGCAATTTACCTGGACAGAAAAACAAGAGGAAGCATTTCAAAACCTTAAAAAAGCTCTGATAAATCCGCCAATCTTAGGTCACTTTGATCCAAATGCAGCCACCTACATTCACACAGACGCCTCTAACATCGGCTTAGGTGCAACACTGGTCCAAATTATCTGTGGGGAAGAGAAGGTGATATCATATTTGAGTCGAACTCTAAGTAAAGCTGAGCAAAATTACTCAACCACCGAAAAGGAATGTTTGGCTGTGGTGTGGGCGATATCAAAACTACGACCCTACCTATATGGAAGACACTTCAAGATAATTACAGACCATCACGCATTGTGCTGGCTGAAAAATCTTAAAGATCCAACAGGTAGACTTGCAAGGTGGGCACTGAAAATTCAGGAATACGATTTTGACATAATACACAAATCGGGTAAAAAACATATGGATGCTGATGGCTTATCTAGAGGACCCCTACCTGAAACGGATTGGGTCGAAGATTATGAACGACTATTTTTGAATCAGATAATAAATGAAGAGGATGAATTCATAGAAAATGTTAAGAAAAGCCTTAAAGGAAGCAAACGAGCAATCACACAGAATTTTAAAGAGGAAAATGGATGTCTATATAAGAAGAACCCAAACCCTGAAGGCAGAGCATGGTTGCTGGTAGTGCCGAAGAAGAGAAGGAAAGAAATCATGAGTGAATTCCACAACCATATGCTGAATGGCCATCTAGGCGTCGCCAGAACCACATACCGTTTGAAGAATGAATATCATTGGCCTTCCATGCTGAAAGATGTTTCAGAATTTGTAAAGACGTGCCATCTTTGCCAAAGTCGGAAAGGTTCAAATCAGTCGCCCTCTGGACTTTTGCAACCCATTCCCCCAGCTAACTACCCTTTTGAAAGAATCGGGATTGACTTTGTTGGTCCCTTGCCATCAACGAAAAGAAGAAGGAAGTGGATAATTGTGTTAACTGATTATTATACCAGGTACGCTGAAACAAAGGCAGTCTCAGAAGCAACAGTGAAAGAAGTCTCTACATTTTTAATCGAACAAATTTTTTTACGTCACGGGGCCCCAAGGTTTCTTATTAGTGACAGAGGTTCACAGTTCACTAGCAATTTGATGAAGGAGGTTATGAAAATGTGCAAAGTTAAACACTGCTTCACGACGAGCTACCATCCCCAGACTAACGGACTAACGGAACGGCTAAATAGAACTCTAATCAACATGATAAGCATGTATGTAAATACAGACCAGAAGAACTGGGACGAAATCCTCCCTTTCGTCACCCACGCGTACAATACCACGATTCAAGAAACCACAGGCTACTCTCCATTTTTCCTGTTATTTGGGAGGGAACCCATGTCCCTCTTAGACGACGATAATATCCCAATTGACAATAACATGAACGATTATGACGAATATATAGAAAATTACTTAGATAAAATAGCAAGGACGAGACAGGTAGTCATTAACAACACAGAGAAGACTCAGGAAAGAATGAAGAGAAACTATGACAAAAAACACAACGAGAGAATCTATGAACCAGGACATTTAGTGGCAGTTTGGACACCAGTCAGGAAAATCGGAAAATGTGAAAAACTATTGAGAAAATATTTTGGCCCATATCGAATATTAAAGAAGCTGTCTAACGTAAATTACTTAATTGAGCCGAAAGATAATCCTGGCCAAGACCCATTGATTGTCCATGTCTCAAGACTCAAACCCTATTTTGAGAGAATTGATGAGGTAACTCACGAGGACGTGACGACCTCTGGAGAGGGGGAAGTGTTACATCATGATTAATGGCGTATTTCTTATATTATTTTTAATATATTTGAAATTTAAATTATATATTTATTTATTTTTATATTCTATGATATTTATTTAAAACAGATTATTTAGATTATCATCATTTGTATTTAGGTACACGTGTGACTTCACTGCTCTCTTTGATGTGAGAAAATAAATAAAGGATTCTGGAGGCTACTTAAAGAAGACTTATCTCGTTATTCCCTTTTATAAAGTTGTAGGATGGTTGAAACACGCTCTGGTAAGATGCAAGACCCAGCACAGGAGAGAATCAAGGCTGAAGAGTCTGCCAAGCCGCAACTTGGTTTAGAATCAAAGAAACTGATCTATGAGATATCTTCAAGTAGTTTGCGATCAATGCGGTTGGACATTGTGGATTGTCAAGCCATTTGGAAATCATATTTTGACGACGTTCTTTTTGATTCATTATTGTGAATGATTGCTAACTACAAGTTATTCTTTTAACACATTTTGAGTTTGAATCAGGTTCTCGAAAAGTGACCACGAGGCTCGTGCAAATTGCACGTGATATTCACAACACTCAGTTAAATTTGGCAGCTATTTTCTTATACAGGCCTTACATGCTAAAAGGTACAACTGCCTTAAGTCCATTCTTGTTCCAAAATCACTTTATTAGGTACCGCTCAAAAAGAGCAATCTAGTTTAGGATATTTACAACAATGAATAATAGTTGAAGTTTATTCACATATTAAACAAAATGTTAACGCGGGATTCAATCCCGGTTCATGGCTGTCGGGAATCGAGAGTGTTACCCACTTGTCCATCGACATCTTAAGTCCATAACTATATTTAAATCATAACACAACATAAACTACTTTATATAATATTTACGAATGGAAAAATATGTCCAGGATAGCTTTGTGGACATGGCATCTGCCCGGCAAGCGGAACACTGTGGGTTCGTTTCCAATCCCTGGCGCTTTATTTTTCCGTTTATCGTTACTCTTCACATTTAATCCTTTTATACTTCATATCTAAGGTTAGAAATAATCGTTATTCTCCTTAAAATAAATTTAGATTTTTAGTTCAAAAGAAACACATGCTGGATAATTTTCATATTTCGTTCTATCACAAAATAAAGTTTCGATTGGATAATATTTATGTAACAAACCAAGCTCATCGCCTTTTCAAAATGCATCAAAGTGTGTCTAGAACACGTGTAAAGGTTTCAAAAAGCTAACAGATGGTATGGCATTCACGATCCGACTAATCCTTGGGATCTTCTATTGCCCAAGGAAAGAAATATTGAGACATTAGTTTTATCCCAATAACACCCCAAGTTAATGTTCCCTATAAACACATAATTCAGGAATTCTTTTTCGTTGTGTTGTCCTCATGAGTTTATCTTTACTAATCCACATTTTTTCTCTCTATTTACATTTACACCTATCCCCCGATTTACACGGTACTTGTTTTACACGTTTTCGCTTTTAGACAGTTTTCCAAATAAGGTTTTTTTGTTTGTTTTTATCGCACTATACTAAATTCTACTGTGATTGAACACATGCGCTGTGTACACATCTCACGAGGAATCCCGAGCTTATGTGCTGACTTGCTGCACACACACTGTGTCTGTATTTCTAATTTTTAAAATTTTTAATTTTCGATTTACACGTTTTTCTCAGGAACTTATCTACCGTGTAAATCGGGGGATAGGTGTATTTATGAAAATTCGAAACTATTACAGACGTGTATGATTCTTTTTAAAAATTAAACAAATTCTACTTCTCTTATTGTAATGGAAAAATTAATGGGAAGGCCAATTGCAGTAATTCCATATTGCAGTAAGGGCAGTAGAATTTGTTTAATTTACAAAAAGAATCATACGTGTTTATAATAGTTTCGAATTTTCATAACAGATGGCGCGCTAATGCATCATAACATTTATTTACCGGTATCCTTTTAGTATATAGGAGAAAAATAAATGTAAATAAAACGTATGGCTATTCTCCTTTTTATTAATTATTTAATATTGATTGCAAAATATTTTGGAGTGACCCTTGTATTTGATTGTTTGAGGACTGCGAAAGAGTCGAGACTCGAAAGCTCTCCGGTTTACACTATGAAAATTACGTAGTGTAAAATATTTATAATTTTGTATTTTCTTGCCTAACTGGCCTCTTTAATTTATTGCTTGCAGAAGGCTCGAAGTAATTATCTATATGTTATTCTATTTTTCTAATAGAGTATCTCTATAATTCACTTCAACATACCATAACTAAGGGTCCATCCTTCAGTTGTTGTTGTCGTGTCCAATGAAGAGCTTCATATGTCTCCATGCACATCTATCACAGCAGTCGCAATGTCCACTATCTTGAGGTGTGTAAAGCTGCTGCTCTGGGTCCATGTCAATTTTCTGTTGTTGTTGTCGTGTCCAATGAAGAGCCTCAGATGTCTCCATACATCTCTATCACAACAGTCGCAATGTCCACTATCTTGGATGTGTAAAGCTGCTGCTCTGGGTCCATGTCAATTTTCTGCAAGGCTGCGGCCATTGCTGGACATGAAAATATGTGGGTAGGTGTTAGTTACACACCAGGACAGTTGTTGCATGTCCTATAGGTTCTTGTGCCATCTGGATGTTTTGTCATTCCTTTATAGTGTTTCGTTCTGAGTCTTGTTATTGTTTTTATAATTCTTCTCTTAGAGTTTATTTCGCATATTTGATCTTTTATTATTTTTTTGTTTAATATATTATCTTGTATTTTGCCAAAGCATCAGCGTCAAATACTGACATTTGTTCTTTCCTTATTTCTTTCCTTCAGTGTAGCATATTGTTGCACCAAGTTGAAGCTTTGCAGGGTCGTCGACCTTGGTTTCTTCCTTCTTGGTGTTATACACGTTTCCTCGTAGGTTGCGATCCGCAGTCTTCGTCTAGGTCCTCTCCCGCTCCAATAAGCAATAAAGATATATGTACAATAAATATTTAAAAAGGAGTGAAACTATAAAAAGGAATGATGCTAATCTAAATATTCTGTTTTAAATAAATATTAAATATCATAGAATATTTTGAATAAATGTAAGGCGCATTAAAATTGATGTAACAATATATAAGAAAAATCGTCCAATACAGTATTAGAGCTTTAAGAAGCGGTCTGATAGATTAAATTGGTTAGACAATTCAATATATTTTATTAACGCTCTTAGCCAATTGTTATAAAAATCAAAGATAAATTAAACAAATATAAATGATATTATTTACAATTAAGTGATAAAATATATAAAGCTGTTCTCAGGAAGGGAAGCTCCACCATCTTGTCCTCCCCCAGACAGGATCTCTCAGTTCAATGTTGAGATAATACTTATAGACATTTGACAATTAAAATAATTTTATTGACATCTTGTCATAACATGCAAAGTTCACAGTCTGCAATATTTAAAAAATATATATAATTAAATATATTGATGGAAAATTTGCCGGGAGGAAATTAATCCTTGGAAGCAATGGTCGCCTCTCCCGTCAAAATAAACGTCAGAATCTGACGCCATCTATTGACCGTCGCCGCAACAAGCGGCATCGGGTCGGTGACAAAGCCACAACACCAACTTTTGCAAACTGATAAGCGTCCACTTAGAGACCATGGTTTCGGGCTAATGGCCCTCGTCAGTCTAGGGCGGACTTTATTAGATCCCGTGTGGATCTCATGGAATAAAGTCCGCCCTAAACTGACGAGAGCCATTAGCCCGAAACCATGGTCTCTAGGTGGACGCTTATCAGTTTGCAAAAGTTGGTGTTGTGGCTTTGTCACCGACCGGAGGCCGCTAGTTGCGGCGACGGTCAATAGATGGCGTCAGATTCGAACGTTTATTTTGACGGGAGAGGCGACCATTGTGCTTCCATCAATTAAATATATGTATAGGTATTATATACACTATGTACAATGAAAATGACGCCTCTGCCAGCTAATGCTTATAGAGACGCCTTGGCAGACGCCAGGATTGGTTAGATCACTGGGAGAGTTCATTACTAATAAGCCAAGCTCTCTTAATATCTTTCATTGCATTAAGGATAAGAGAATCTTGAATTATTTGGGACATTAGAATTTGTGGTTTATATTTCTAATGTATTCTCCATGTATTTGAAAGAGATAGATGTCAGGATTTGTGTCAGCTAGCGATGTCACCTAACTACGCCATTCTTCATCTCTAGATCGATAGAGTTGACAAATGATCCTCTATTCAATTACCCAATTTTTATTTTGTTTTTTTTATCTCTTTAATTTTACTTTATTCTAATTTTTACCATTATCGATTTATCTCTCTCCATGTAGTCTCTCTATGATTGCTTTGTAGTAAATCATATCATTTTATTCATTATAATTTTAAATCCTATTATTTTATTTCATATAATTTTATTTCTTATTATTTTTAATCAATAATTGTAAATACCAAAATAAAAAACAACAGCTTAATTCTAAAAAATATTATCATCATCAATTCTCATGTTATTGTTGTAGATGAAGAACAAGCTTGTTTTCGTATAAAAACGATAATAAAATTACTAGCTAAATTTAATGTGATTTAGTAATTAATTCTTGAATTATAAATATATTGTAACACGCCTGCTGCCGCCCCTACAGCTTTATCTTTATTTATTTATTTCTTAATCTTCTTTATACTACACCAGAAGTAGATAACTATAAACAGATTGGACACACTTTAATGGAAAATAACAACTCAAATCTTAGATAAACAAAAAGGCATCTCCTTATCGTGCAACTGAAAGTTGCTGATGGCTTTCGCCATCTGTCGGAAAGACATCGATTCAGACAGATGGCACAAGCCATCAGCAACTTTCAGTTGCACGATAAGGAGATGCCTTTTTCTTAATTAATCCACCTTATACCAGTACATTTTCACATTTGTTTTGAAATAGAGCAATCCATAAATAAATCTTTAATTAAAAAGGCATTATTTTACCAATATATCAGTTGGCTGAACGCCAACCTATATCAAGGTGTTATAACACACTTTAAAATGTTATAATACCTTGATAAAGGTTGGCGTTCAGCCAACTGAAATATTGGTAAAATAAATGATATTTGAATCCAATATATGCTTTTATAATGAAATTTTCACATTTGTACTATTTTCAAATCTTTCAGTTTCATATATTTTACTGATGTTCATATATATATTCAAGATTCAATTCTTCCTTTTAATAAGTATACTCATGGACAAACCTTAAGGAAGTTTTATCTTTTAGCATGTATATCGAGATTCAGACACAATACCTTTGAAAGATATTTAATACACAGTAATCTTTATTGAAGACATACGAGATAAATAAGTGTAAACAAAATTACATCTGTCTCCTTTAAAAAAAAAACAGACGACCGGTAACATTGAAGGCTTTCGACTTCCTTAAGTTTTATCCATGAGTGTAAAGATGGCGCGTTATTATCTTATGTTTAGTTATTTATTTCGCGATATTTCGGTGACCTATTGCCAACTAAGAAAGTTGAGTATTCAAAGAACTTCTAAGAAGCAGATAATTTAAACAAATGCTGGATTATAATGCGAGATTTCTTATGCCCATAATGTAATGATGGCACTTTTTATTTAGTCGTTTTCTCGTTTGATTCACTCATTTTGTTTTTGTTTTCTTAATATATAGTTTAATATATATATTTTTTAAATAGAGCAATCCATAAAAAAATCTTAAATTAATTAAAAAGGCATATATTGGATCAAAAATAATTTATTTTTATAATTTGTAGCGCAATTATTTCGTTTACTTCAACTATAATTTATTTTACCAATATTTCAGTTGGCTGAACGCCAACCTTTATCAAGGTGTTATAATGAGTTTGTTGTTGACATACATTAAATGTATTATAACACCTTGATAAAGGTTGGCGTTCATCCAACTTAAATTTTGGTAAAATAATTTATTTTTTCATTTAATATATGACTTTTTAATTCATTTATAGTTTAATATGAAAAAAAAAACAATAAAAAGGTCAGGTGTTGATATTAAAAATAAAGAAGGTATATCCTGACCACGAGCACATGTGCTTTTTATATGACAGAGCGCCATCTAGTGACACAGAAATCAACTAAACATAAATTTAACCTATTCCCTGATATTTGGTCAAATTATATTCTTGATAAAAAAAATCAAGAAAAGCTATCCACGCTGACGAGGGCCAGCAGTGCGAAACGCGTTCGTGGATGGCTTTTTTTGATGGGTTGGCTAAATATCAGGGAACAGGTTAAATCAATGTTTAGTTGATTGATTTCTGTTCCACTAGATGGAGCTCTGCCTTCTAAAAAGCAGATGTGCTCGAGGTGAAGATATGGCATTTTTATTTTTAATAGTTTAATATTTGAAGAGAAAAAAAATATATATGTTATTTAAAAGACTTAATATATCCAATTTATTCAGAACATATCATCTCTACACATTTAAAAAATAGTTTGTCACATATACATGAATCTAGAGTAGGCCTAAATATTGCTACAATCGTGTAACCAGTTATAAAGAAAAACCAGACAAACCGAGAAAAATCTTGGCGACACAAAGATGGTATGTAAAAAAGTACCCAATGCGACAAGTTGTCGTAATGTCTCCATTTTCCCCAGACGTGACATTCGCCTGTAAACATCCCATAAGCTGTTCTTCCTTTATGACCTTTGTAGCGGAGACATTGTCATTTCAGCCGTCTCTCCTTTCTGAATTCCTCGGGATTCTTCTAGAGTTTTCTTCTTTTATTACTTGGTACAGAATACTTAACTACTCTAAGACACTACGCACACAGTTGTTGTATCTCTGAAATTATATATATATATATGTATTAATATATTTCAATATACACTATATTTTCGTAAAATAAAACGGAGATTGAAGAGGAGTATATTTTGCGAACTTTATTAGCAAGCTTTCAGACGCATGTGTCCTTCTACAGGCTTCACGATGACTGTACACTATATTTTCATATGTACAATATTTATAAATAGTTTAACAGTCCCAAAATGTAGATACAAATAAACACGCCAACTTGACCATCATATTATCACAAATAAAGCAATGAAGTTTTATTGAGAGTCCGCCGCCCTCAAGACAGGGCGAGGTCCAATTTCGTTAAGATTATTCATTTCTTCCCAGGAAATTTCCAGTAAGTTTTACGACCGCCACTGGACATCGACAAATTGACCGGACAACAACAGATCATCTCTCTCTCTCTCGTGTAGATCACACCCTCCTGGAACTTGTCACGTTTTCGGTGGTATGCCTCTCTCTGAGGTGAAATCCAACCCGCCTCGTCCTTTGTGTTACCCATTGACGCCTGAACAGAGCAGGTTGGAAAAAACAGGCGTACGGCAATATGGACTTGTCCATCCTCAGTATACGTAGCCAAAATTTCAGGGTGAATTTAATGACAATAACTTTCAGAAATGACCGTCACATTTCGCCCTCAGTAAAAAACCGTAAAGGTGAATTTGATAAAATCAAAATAATAACATTAGTTATAATTGTTTAACCTTGGCTGGAGGAGGTGTTCTACTTTTAAGTACCAACCTTTTTGCCTCCGCCACCTTCTGAGTGTTATGTCATTAAAGTAAGTGAGAAGGATGAATCCGTAACCAATTTAACTTTACATATTATTTATTTGATTAAATAATATTCAGTTGGCTGAACGCCAACCTTTATCAAGGTGTTATAACATATATTATTTATTATTAAAGCAATTATACAGAACAAATCTTGGTGTATATTTTTCGTGGAAACAGCATAAACGATTATTATTATATACAAGTTCCTTTTCAAACACGAGCTCATCTATAGCCATTGTTACTCTGTGAAATATTCCAACACTGAGGACTGTAGTTGATTTGTGTTAAGGGAAGGTCCGATTGCTGGTGATCACTCGTTGATTCCCAAAGGGAGATCTAATCTATAAAGGATGGAATCTCACACACGGGCACCAATAGAATATAGAAATAGAATCATATAAACTTGTATTTAACCTTCTTTATATTTTATTACACAATATAAAATCTATTTAAATCAATTTTATATTTATTAAAATAAGGTCATGTGTTGATTTAAACATCAATATTGTTGCACCAGGCTGCGGTTTGGTAGATTCTTCAGTCTTGATTCTCTCCTCAGACGCGTCTAGCATCTTTCCAGATCGTGTCTCAACCATTCTACAACCAGTCAATAATAAGACAACTATATTTTTAGGTAACACCTAGAATATCTCTTTATTTATCTCATCAAAGTTTAAAGCAGGTGGTGTATTCTGTGTATCAAAATACGGGATAGTTGGCGACTTTAGTATGCTCCAGGAATCCGGGTTACCTAAATAATCAAAATACAAATTATTTTATAATACATAATATTTTATGGTAATAATCTGTTTTATAAAAATAAATAAATATATAATTTAAATTTTAAATATATTGAAAATAATATTATAAATAATTTTAAAATATGCGCATTAATCATGATGCAAAAATATCATTTCTAAACCTCACTGGATATTGTAACTACATTGCTATCTTTCTAAGGATATGCTCACCTAAAATAAACAATGAATAAATGTTGTTTTTATTGAAGAGAAATATATTTTTACACCAAATATTCTTGTAATCTATCGTTTCCATTTCTAGGGATTAAATGGTGACAAGGAAGTTTCAGTAAATTCTCGATGGTTTTCTAGGGATGAAGGGAGATAACAGGTATAAATATATTTCAAATCTATCATTTATTTTCCTAGATATATTTCCTCACTTTTTTTTTCGAATGTTTAACATGTTTGGAAATTATTTTATTTTCATATTGAGCTAAAGTTTCTCTTCAAAAATTATTCCCATCAAAATATAATGCAGTAGAACCTCTCTTTAGCGGACAACCCGCTTGCGAAAACCTCTCTACAAAGGACAGTTTTCATTTGCTAAATTACCATTTTTACTATTTAGAAACTCTCCAGTAAGAGGAAACCTCTCCCTAAAGGACACTCTGGCTCTGCAATTTAGGTGTCCTTTACAGGGAGGTTCTACTGTATAATTGAAAAAAAAAGACATGTCTGTGGTTAAAAAAAAAAAAAAAAACTTCCCATGCCGGGAATCGAACCCGGGCCTCCTGGGTGAGAGCCAGGTATCCTAGCCACTAGACCACGTGGGAGACACCAATGATTATTTAAATAGATTAATATATAAAATATAATTAGAGAGAAATCATTTATCTTATATTTTTTAACTTTATTCCGACGTACTTCCTACTTGTAGCTAGGTTATGAATGATCTAATATTAAATACGTTTTTTTTTTTTAAAGGGCGACATCGGATTTTGGATCGTTGGAAAAAAGTTTTGCAAAAGATCGAACTGAATCGTTTTCAACTCAATGATAAAGTCAACCTGAAAAATGGTGCATTCCTTAAGGAAACAAAAATCTGATTATGCAATTGAAAGTTGTCATGACCCTTATACCATCTTTTCGTAATACATATTTTGTTTTCTTTTAAGAAACTGATAATTTATATTATGCTGATTGTACATATTGCTAAACACATCTTTCTTTTGTACACGGGTCTTTTTTCTCTATCTTTCTCTTTGTTAATATCATATGACTATTCTATCCACGGCCTAAAGACAAATGTAAATGCATACATGTATGACAGCGTAAATGTCCCTAGGGTGACAAAGCGCTTTAAATTGAAATAAATAAATAAAAGTTATATATATTGTGAGAAATGCAGGCATTGAAGCACGAATATTTCTTTTACACATAAAAAAAAAACCTTGTGGTTTACATTTACACGGTAGATACGTTCCTAAGAAAAACGTGTAAATCGAGGGATAGGTGTACACAGAAATAAAAATAAAATGCATTGGCAGGTTAAAATATGTAGTCAGCACATAAGCTCGGGATTCCTCGTTAGATGTGTACACAGCGCATGTGTTCAATCACAGCAGCATTTAGTATAGTGCGATAAAAACAACAAAAAAAAAACTTATTTGGAAAACCGTGTAAAAGCGAAAACGTGTAAAACAAGTACCGTGTAAATCGGGGGATAGGTGTATTATTTTTACTATGATGGAAAAATATTGAAAGGGCTTAGCTCATCAGTGGTAAACCCTCTCAGCGGTTTCGCCAATTTAATCCACCAGACCGCTTTGGGGGACGATTCTGCTTCTATAGGCTAAACTGAAATGAATCTTAGAAATGGTATTCAGCCAAACTATGAACATTACCTTTTAGAACAGTAGAATTACATATATATATTTGCCTCTAGCCATGCTTTACCGCAAACAATAAGGAAAAGGTCAGTTATTCCCGCATTGGGCGCTTTTTTTATAAAGCAATAACTTGCCATCTAAATATATGAAATGAAAGCATTAAAGCATGAATGTTTCTTTTATACCTGTAACAAACTTGTTATATCCTTACTGTGATGAAAAATATTGGAAGGGCTTGCCTCAACAGTGGTAAACCCTCCCAGCAGTTTAGTATATTTAATCTACCAGACCGCTTCTTAGAGCTCTAATACTATATTGGTTCATTCTGCTTATATATGCTACACTGAAGGGTGGAATCTTAGAAATGGTATTTAAGTAAACTATGGACATAAGCTTTTAGGACCGTAGAATTACATATGAATATTTATATCGAGCAATGCTCTTCCGCAAACAATAAGGATAAGGCCTGTTAGCAATAAATTAATATATAAAGATGTCCCAAAATTTCGTAAAAATATTGTAGCAAAGTATTTATTATTTTATTAACAGAGTATCATTTTTGATATTTATATTTTGTTATTCTTTAAACTTCCCTTATTGGTTATCTTTTTTTTTTATCATTCATAGTTTGTTCTTGCCTTAAATGAATTGCTGTGTCATCCCGAAGTTTGTCTTTCCTAATTTTCCACGTGGCAATATTATTATTATGATTTACAAGGTGCGTTCATTAATTTCCAGGACTGCTCTGTATCTTTGAAAAAATAAAATATAAATAAATAAACTAATTTAATATTTTTCAAAATATGCCCCTCCTGCATCTATTCACCTGTTTCATCTTTTTTTCCAATTGTCGAAGCAGGAGATAAAATCACTTTTTGTGAGGTTCCTCAAGGTTGCCTTCGATTCAGCTTTTATCATATAACGTTGTCAAATTCCCTTCCTTTTAACTTCATTTTCAATTTATGATAGAGGAAAGGGTCATTGAGGGCTAGGTCGGGGGAATAGGGTGGATGAGAGGGATCTGTATGGTTGAATGCTTGGCCAAGAACTGCAAAACAACATTGGCTGTGTGCGGCCGCGCATTATCGACGTGAAGTATCCAGTCATTGTTTTGCCATCTTTCAGGTCCTTTAAGGCGCACTGCCTCCCTTAAGCGCCTCATTATCCCCAAATAAACCTCTTGATTAATTGTACGTCCGAAAGGAATAAATTCATGGTGAACCAAACCATTAATATCAAAAAATGTAACAAGCAATGTCTTGACTTTGGATTTTGTAAATCTTGCCTTTTTGGGTTTCGGTTCCCCTCTTTCAATCCATTGGCTGGATTGACGTTTGGTTTCCGGGTCATACTGATACACCCATGTCTCATCCCCGGTAATGATTTTTTGCATCCATTCTAGATCGGTCCGAGTCATTTCAACCATGTTTTTGCAGACATCCAGTCTAAACTCCTTTTGTTCCTCTGTTAGAATCCGGGGAACAAATTTTGAAGACGTCCGGATCATGTCCAAATCTTTTGTTATTATTTGATGACACAGTCCTACAGATAGTCCAGTCTCTGAAGATAAGTCTTTAATATAAATTCTTCTGTTAGATTTAATTAATTCCTTTATTTTGAGCTTGTTTTCATCGCAACGTAATGATCTTGGACGCCCAGTATGATGATCATCGTTTACCCTTTCCCGACCTTATAGGAAGTGTTAAAACCATTCAAAAGTTCTTGAACGGGATAAAGATGCATCGCCAAAAGCTTCTTTAATCAATTCATACCTCTCAGTAGCACTTTTTTTAAATTTAAAACAAAACTTAATGCAGATTCTCTGCTCTTCCAAAATGGCCATTTAAAAATTAGAAATGCGAACCTTACAAGGAAGTTGTTTTGTTCTATTTTTAGATCGGCGCGTGCGCCACAAGACTTGTGCTTTCAGTCAGGTGTGGTCGAATGTCCAATATTTAACTCTGTATAAAAAAATTTTCTTTAGCTTTTTTATTTATTTTAATTTTTAACCAGTCCTGGAAATTAATGAACGCACCTTGTATATTTTGCAAGTGTTTACGAACTTTTGGAACAACCTTGTAATTCTGAAACTTGGCCTACTTGCTGATTGGCCACCCTTGATATAGAACATCAGAGATTAAATTATTTTTTTATAATTTTACCACGGTTACCAATAATACCAAGGTTGTCTCAAAAGTTCGTAAACAATTACAAAATATAAATCATAATATGTTTACGAACTTCTGAGGACAACCTTTTAAAGAAACAACAAGCCATCTCTATATGAGAAATGAAAGCATTAAGCACATATGTTTCTTTTACACATAAAAGGGAGTCGGTGAAAGAATGGTCTAAACCGTTGGTTTTCGACCGCTACGACCCAGGTTCGATTCCCGCAATGGGCACTTTTTTTCTGATATAAAAAAATGCTCCAATAGCCCCCTATTCTTGCAAAAGTCCAACCCCACCAACGAGTGCAAGTAACCAAACGGGTATCTGACACATTTGTAAATGCAAAGTCGATCTGCTTTTCACATGTGTAGACATGTGGTGCACTTACCGTAAAATCAGTCGCTTAGTTCTACCCACCATAATTATCATAGCCTGTACCACGTGTACTAAGAATAAGCACAAAAAAAACATAAAACAAACTTCTACTGTTTGTTATTGCTTTATATTGCCACGAATTTTTTTTAATAGAAAATGTAAATCAAATGTCTCTATTAGTAAATATGTAAATAAATTTATGTTTAATGTTATATAAGGAAGGTATGCAAATTTTGTAACTTGTGGTTGTTATTGAAGTTTAAAACACATTTAAACTTTATATATTTTATTCAATGAAGATCAAAATTACATAACCATCACAATCAATTATATATCATAACTACATAACATTAAGCCATCTATTTTCAGTTTTGTTTTCTTCACCAGTCCAATATTTTTATTTTCACAGACTAAATTATAAGATTTAATTTATAAATGAAAAATATGCAGAACAAATAAACAACTATATACATCATAACTGAGTTTTCATTTCTAATTTTGTTGTGAGGAAAACATCACTCACAAAAGGTATCAATTGATTAATAAAACTCTAATTTGAAACGGTGACAATATTAATATATTGTAAGGGCTGTCCCTCTCTCCAGTACTACCCAGGGGAGGTTGTCAACCTGTTACCGCCATGAGGAAGTGGGGAGATGTCTAAAAATATACTCACTCGCCTTGTGGTTGGTATTTTAGTCTGTCTATATGCTATAGCTGTCGTTGTGCTAAACATGTTTGGTTGATTTTTTGAACTCTTCATTTAACATAGAAGCCAATAACTAATCAATCATCAACCAATAGTTTATTTTGACTCCCGACATTTCAGTAACTCCCTGTCACTCTCTTCAGGAGAATGGTTACTTTGAATCCTGGTGTTACTTAAATATTGTTACATCAATTTGAATGCGCCCTACATTTATTCAAAATATTCTATGATATTTAATATTTATTTAAAACAGAATATTTAGATTATCATCATTCCTTTTTATAGTTTCATTCGTTTTGTAATATTGTTATTGTACATATATCTTGATTGGTTATTGGAGCTAGAGAGGACCTAGACCAAGACTGCGGATCACGACCTACGAGGAAGACAACTAATAAATAAACACAATAACTTTAAAATGTAATTTATTTTTATTTACTTTTACTTTTATTTATTTGCTCTGAATATGGAAACCCACTCGGGAAACGTATATAACACCAAGAAGGAAGAAACCAAGGTCGACGACCCTGCAAAGCTGCAACTTGGTGCAACAATATATATGTCATAATACTCAGAAATATATAAATAAAATGGCCTGTGTGGGAGTACAAGGGAAGATAGTCGGGTTAAACCCCCTTGGTAAACAAGTGTCAAGTCTTCATTCTCCTCTAGGGGATTTACCTTACTCAAATCGGTTTAGAAGCGGCTGGATGTGATGGTCAAGGGACAGCTCTCACCGAGGTGGTTTCGACACCAGTTGTTCTAGGGGTTGTTCTAGGACCTTCTATCTTTCCTCCCCGATCTATTTCCTCATGGGACCTCTGGATCCTGTGTGTCCACCACGACTGCTTCTAACCAACATGCCACACTACAGTTATCCAACAGCATAAACTACATTAAAACATATATTTTTCCTTTTTTTATTTTTTGTGCCCGTGCCGGACGGGGCCACAAACCTGCCCTAAAGAGGATCCACCCGGATGACGGCTCCACTCCCCCTCTTTAGCAACCTCCCAACACTCCAAGGAAGTCACACCTCCCTCCACGCTCCATGAGGAGGGCGATGCTCTAAGCACCGCTTACTTATATACATGCACGATTTCCTGAAATACATGTAAAACCTCACGTATCTTCATATACAAGGTATGTCCCATAAGTTCCCGGACTGGATCCATAAAAAAAAAAGGTAAGATATTTTTTTAATAATAAACAGTCAAATTTATTTACATTTTTCATTTATTTATTTTTTTATGGACCCAGTCCGGGAACTTATGGGAGATACCTTGTATAAAGAACTAAGATACGTGAATATTTACATGCATTTCAGAAAATTGCGTATGTATATAAGTAGAACTAAGATTCAAAATAAACATTCCCCTGAAGAAAGTGACAGGAAGTTACTGAAATGTCGGGAGCTAAAATAAACTATTGGTTGATGTTATTTTGTTTTTATTTGAATATCAACTTCCCCTATCAACAAATAAGTTTCAAAATAATTAATCAATAATTTATTTTTAGGTATGAATTCCGCCCTGTGAGCATACAGCTTCAGAATGACTATGAAGACATAACAATTATTAACTTTGGAATAAAAATGATTTTTAACTAATAAATATTTCATCCAGATGTCTTCATTTATATTGTAGAATTTCGGTTCAAAATCACTTTATTAGGTACCGCTCAACAAGAGCAACCTAGTTTATGATAATTGAAAAAATGAATAATATGTGAAGGTTATTCACATATAAAAAACAAAATGTTAACACGGGATTCAATCCCGGTTCATGACTGTCGGGAATCGAGGGTGTTACCTACTCGTCCGCCGACTTATATGTTGTAGCATCTCGTGATATATGCCTTTATTTTTTAACCAAATTTTATAATGTAGAGAACAACTTTGTGATTACCATTACTATATTGTGATAATATAAAAGAACAAAAAGGAAATTCTTGTGTAGAAGGCGTTTATTCCAATAGCTTTGGAACGACATCGTTCTCCAACGGGCGTGAAGATAAAACACAATACATGCCAATATATAGAAGTACAATGAGAGACAAGGGATATGTAAATATGTAACTAACATGATGGTAGATATAATTAAGAACTGGGGAATTCTATCTTCCAACATGTTATTCACATATTTGCATATCTCTTGTCTCTCGTTGTATTTCTATATATTGGCATGTATTATGTTTTATCTTCACGTCCGTTGAATAACGATGTCGCTCCAAAGCTAGAGGAATAAACGTGATCTACACAAGAAGTTCCTTTTTGTTCTTTTATATTATCGCAAATTTTATAATATTGTTTCTTTTTTTTATGTTCGAGAACATGTACGACTGCTGTGATAGAAATGTATGGAGATATTTGAGGCTTTTCATTGGACACAACAACAACAATAAATTGGCATGGACCCAGAGCAGCAGCTTTACACACCCAAGATAGAGGACATTGCGACTGCTGTGATAGAGATTCATGGAAACATTTGAGGCTCTTCATTGGACACGACAACAACAATAAATTATTTTTAAAATAATAATATATATTTAATTTCACTTATAGTGTATTAAATTTGTACAGAGTAGTGTATTGTACTGTATATCATCATTATATTTAAGGTGGAGTTTAGTCGCTCCAAGAATCCTCTGCCGACCATGAGGCAAAATCAATGTCTTTCCCAACTGCCAGAGCTAGAGCTGCAAAGTTCTAGTCCTCCCGCCTTCTTCCTGCCTCCTGACCTCCGCGGACCCAATCCGGCCTAACCTGCATCTTCCCTGACGGAGATCCTGTCCCTATCCTCCCCAGCCTGGTCATAGTGCTTTGTATATATTCCACTTTATGCGGCCATTGGGGCTCAAAATCATCTATTTTGGTTAGCAGCCCCGTAAATAAAGATATTTCCGCTCCAGGAATCCGGGTTACATAAAGAGAGAGGGATATTTGAGATGACAGTGAGAGGACAGAAGATTTTGAACGTTAGCGAAGAACCGACCAATTTGGCCGAGGAGCTACGGACGCTAAGACTTGGATCCATCAACTACGAGAGAAAGACAACAAATAAAGATAACTCTAAAAGCAAATTTCTTTATTATTATTTCTTAAAGCTTTATTAAGGCATTCCTCCTTGTAATGATTCCCCATACAGAAAAAAAAGGAACAAATAAACCAAATATTTACATAATTAAGGGGATGAGAAAAGAGTTGTTTTATATATAGGTGTTTTAACTTTTATTCTGAAAAAGGCATTATTTTTGGTCGCAGTGGTACAGCCTACTCCACGCTGACGAGCGCCAACAGCGCGAAACGCGTTCGTGGATGGCTTTTCTTGATTTATCAAGAAATTGGGTTGGTCAAATATCAGGGAACAGGTTAAATCAATGTTTAGTTTATTTCTGTTCCACCAGATGGCGCTCTGCCTTCTGTAAAGCACATGTGCTTGTGGTCAGGATATGCCTTCTTTATATTTAATATATATATTAAAAATATAGAAGGCATATCCTGACCACGAGCACATGTGCTTTTTAGATGGCAGAGCGCCATCTGGTGGAGCAAGAATAACCTGGCCAACCCAATTTCTTGATAAATCAAGAAAAGCCATCCACGAACGCGTTTCGCGCTGTTGGCGCTCGTCAGCGTGGAGTAGGCTGTAACCACTGCGACCAAAAATATATATATATATGTAGTATATATAAAGGCGTCTATTTTGACAAGAGATGCGGCCTTTATTTTTATAGATCATTATACACCCGGCTTAACTTCCATATATATAAAGACTGGCGCCATTATTAAGAACAATTTAAAAGTAAAATTTGAAGTTTTGTAAACTAAGCTTAATGATCTCTTTAAGATATTATGACACTAGTCCTTATTGATGTCATTGTTTTAAAATTGCGGACTTGAAACCTTACTAAGTGGCCGATAAACAAATGGGGTTGATAAAGAAAGTTAACTTTTACCGTTTTAAATGTTATAACAATTTGTTTTATACAGTAGACTCTCCTATAACGCGAGTTTTTACAACGCGATTTCGTACAACGCGATAAAAAAAATTGCGACAAATTTATTTATACAACGCGAATTTCCGTATAACGCGTTATAAAATAAAACAATTTACCCTAACAACATTCGCGTTATACAAGTTTTATTTTCGTACAACGCGAATTCCTATAACGCGATTTCATACAACACGGAACACATTAATCGCGTTATAGGAGAGTTTACCGTACATACAAGTTCCTTTTCAAACACGAGCTCATCTATAGCCATTGTTACTCTGTGTAATATTCTAACAATAATAATATATAACATAAAGTTGCGGGAGGATGCTATTTATGTATTAAAGAGGCACCTCTCCTCTTTAAATATGTATCAAAACGATGGCATTGTACATCACCTAGTGAAAAACTTTAATAGTGATGATAAAGATAATCATAACATTCTACGAGAGGGTGAAGGAAGACGAGTTTCTTTTATTGATGAATAGGTGCAAGCTTTCGGGTAAAAACCCTTCAACAGACAAGCAATGAAGCGTTACTTATAAGAACTATGGTACAAATGGTAGGAAGTAATATATATATATTATATAATCTAAAAATGCAAAATATTTTATTTTATTTTAAAAACATATATTTTATTTTTTCATTCATTGACTGTTCTGCATTTTTGACCATATATTCAAAAAAATATCACTTAAACATTGTTGTTGTAAATATGTATATTTAACCCTACCTATCTTTTATTCACGATTATAGAATTCATTTATAAATTCTATATTCCTGTGATAAAAACAATTTTATATATGTATATTTTTACTTCAAGAGATTCAAAATAAAAATCTGCTTGAAAGGTAAATAATTATCTTTACTTTTCCACGACTGCACCTCTTTTCAACAATCAAACACACAAAAAAATTATAATCTATAAAATATATATATATATATCTTATAATATAAAAAAAAGATATTTTCTGTTTGAATTTAGATCATGTTGAGGATTATTGTAATGGTGTGCAGTCGTGGCTATAATAATAATAATAATAATAGTCTTGATATGAGGTTTCTTTAATTTGAGCTAAGTGATATATATGAAAAACATAATTTGATTAAAGTACCGCCTGGCTTAAGGCGTAAGAATAAATAAAACAAAATATTATTTACATAATTACAAAGTTTTGGGTCGGCCAACGGGGAAGAACAACAACGAGTTTTATATGGGAAGAGTGACCTCTGGCGGTCAATTTAACATAATATTTTATCTATGAAATATAATTTTAAATAAAACAATACCTTAATATAACATTTCCCCCCTGTGAAAAGAATAATATGGGTACAGAGAAAAGTGATAAAAATATAGTTTAAAAAATGCTAAAATGATTAGAAAGAAAATAACATCATATAAAGTATGAATGATGATAAAATGTTTGGGAGAAAGTGAAAAATAAAAATGTGATATTCCATAATCATATTGGTTTGTTGTTAACCAATAGAGACAGGAAATTACAAAATGGTGATTGTTAAAAATGTAAATGATTACAAAAATTATTGGTAGAGTGTGAAAATGAAATGCATGATTATCAAAAGTGAAATAAAGTGTGAATGATTACAAATATTGTTGGTAAAAGAGTTAAAATTTGGCATAGAGTGAAAATGTGGCATAGAGTGAAAATGTGGCATAGAGTGAAAATGTGGCATAGAGTGAAAATGCAAAGAGAGAAAAAAAAGTGTTCCGTAATCGTATTGGCTTATTGTGAACCAATAGATTGGAAAATAATTGAGAAAATGACACATACTAAGAATGAGTAAGGAAAATAAAATGCATGATTATTAAAAAGTAAGAAATAAAAACAAAGTTTATGTACAAAAGACAAATGTGAAAACAAGGTATGAACATGTAAAAATTTTAAAAAATAATGGTAAGAACAAAGAATGGTAATTTTGAAGAAAAAAGAATCAAGGTGGACAAAACAAAAGTTGAAATTTACATATGTTGGTGTCGTTAAATTTACATATTTGTTAGGCACGATTTCAGATATTAATTGCACATGAAACAAGTAATGGGGGCAAAAATGCAAATTTTTAAAATCAAAACATTATTAAATGAGATTAAATAAGAAAATATCAAATATCAAAAGTTAGGGAATTTTAAATATAAATATGAAGCTATAAGGCATTGTGGTCATTAACGAAAACATATAGTGGAAATATGGTAAACAATGTTATAGTTTATTAAAATATTGAAGATGCAAGAAATATAGGGAATTTGGAATATATTGAAAAATAAATTGGAAAATATGAGATACATTGAAGTTTAGCTATTTTTTTAATGATTAATGATGCGAGATATTGATTTGTTGTTGTTTTCCTGGCCGACTGCTCTACATATAGTGTGTTTTCTTAAAATTGTTTGAAGGGTGAAAATGGCTTTACTTAAATGCAAATATTTAAAAGTAAAATATAGAATGAGGGATATTTAATAACTAATTATATAAAGGAAAATAAGGTTTAAAAGGATTGAAGGGTATGATACTATTTAAAAGGAAAAAAACAGCTATGATAAAATTGATATATAAAAATAATATGACAAAAAGGATATATCTAAGCAAATATGCGATTGAAAACTATTGTAAATAATGGGTGATAACTTAAAGTTAAAATTAGATAAATAAGTAAAAGGTAGATACAAAGTACCTTGAAATGGAGGATGGGCTGGATTTGAAAACTTCGGGAGATGGCTGGTGTTGGACGGAAGATGTGATGGCTGGAGATGGAAGGGAGAAGACTGCTTGAAACTTCTTGAGATGGTGATGGCTATGTTTGCTTGTGGAGATGGCTATGTTTTCTTGTGGAGATGGCTATGTTTGCTTGTAGAGATGGTTATGTTTGCTTGGAGAGATGGCTATGTTTGCTTGGAGATGGTTATGTTTGCATGGAGATGGCTATTTTTCCTTGTGGAGATGGCTATGTTTTCTTGAATTGGGCTATGTCTTTTTAAAGTAGGTTATTTTTGGTTTAAAATGAGTTATTTTTGATTGAGATGATCTATTTTTGATTGAAATGATCTATTTTTGATTGAAATGAGCTATTTTTGATTGAAATGATCTATTTTTGATTGAAATGAGCTATTTTTGATTGAAAAAAGTTATTTTTGGTTGGGAAAGCTATTTTTGATTGGAATATTTGCATATTTGAATTTGGAAAATTTTTCTTTTTGTTCACAAGTTTCTGATATCCTGTCGGCTAATCTTATAATAAATATTATTTTGAGATAGAGATCAATTGCTGGTTCTTTTGAGTACATGATTACTTAATGGTATCGTTTGCAGTCGTGGCTAAATTTCTTAAAAGAATAATAATAAAATGGTCTTGATCAGATATTGCTTTATTGAGCTGAGAAATGAATTCATATTAAAAACATAATTTTGTACAAGTACAGCCTGGCTTAAGGCGTAAGAATAAAAAAAGAAAAGCTTATTTACATAATGTACAAATGTTTTGGGTCGGCCATCGGGGAACAACAATGATAATTATTCCGCCTTCTACATGCTATCAGGTAAGCATTCTAAGGCACATCGGGGAACAACAACAACGAGTTTTATATGGGAAGAGTGACCTCTGGCGGTCAATTTAACATAATATTTTATCTATGAAATATAATTTTAAATAAAACAATACCTTAATATAACATATATATATATATAAGGAAAGTTTTAAAACTATTTATATGTTAATCTTAACAGAAGACCGATTTTTGTGAGCAAAGTAAATATTAAATCTGCAGTCTGGTTAGAGGGGTTATGAAATTTAAGTCGCCCCTGTACTGATGAGGGCTAAAGTTCAAAACCATGGTATACAGGTTGTCTATTTATCTGAATTTTCCTAAACTGGTGTTGTGGTTCATTCTTTATCATTACTTGTAAAGTTTTTCACTAGGGTTATGTACAGTGTCATCGTTTGTGAGACATATTTAAAGGGAGAGGTGCCTCTTTTGGTATATAATAATATTGTCGCGGCTTGACCCTCCGCGGTTCTTCGCGACGACGCCGCTTCTTCCGCCGTGGATCACATACCCGGGCTCCCGTTGCTCTCCCTCTGCAGCTGTACCCTGCAGAGCACCCAAGGACGTCAGAGAACCACCGCTCAAGTGGAACTCCCTACCTCTAGCAGTATCTCTCGGCCTTACCACTGGTGAAGGGACACGAGAGACTTACCAGAAGAGTAGCAGCAGCAGCAATGTGGCAATGGAGAGAGGAACAACAGCAGGCGTCACGGAGACTTCAAACACTACCCTTTTATTGTCATTTACTACTGAACATTACATTTAAATGGTACAATAAACAACATAAAAGTGTATTCACAAACATTTTCCACAGGAAACATGACCACAGCAGCCGGCGATTCCCACACCAGTTTCAGATGGAAACAGGCGAAAGCGCCATCTATTGGCGGAGGTTGTAGTCATTTTGAGGCCTTATACGCGACAATATAAAATATATTTTCCAAGAGTTTAGCATCAGTATCGATATGAAAGTAAAACAGCCAAATGCAATATTATAGCGATATGGTACAAGTATGGTACTTGTAGATTAAACTGGCGAAACCGCTGGGAGGATTCACCACTGATGAGCCAAGCCCTCTCAATATTATATCATTGCAGTAATAGCAGTAGAAAAATATTTTGTTTTGAAAAGAATCCTACAGATAAAAAATAGTTCAAATTTCTTATTACAATATTGCAGCAAAGTATTTATTATTTTATTAACAGATTATCATTTTTATATTTATATTTTGCTACTCTCTGTAAACTTCCCTCATTGCTTATCTGTATTATACCATTCATAGTTTTTTCTTGCCTTAAATAAATTGCTGTGTCATCCTGAATTTTGTCTTTTAAAATTTTCCTCGTGGCAATATATAAAAATATTTATTTTTTTATGGACATATTTGCCATAAAACTTTATAAATAAATAAGTTAAAACAAAGCATCTAGGGCAGCGTATCTTTTATTTCATAATTATAAAACAAGCTTTCGGGCTCATACACCATTCTACAGGAGTTAATAAACGACTAACCATCTAATCTGAGATTACATTTTATATATGTAGCTATTATTTTGCATATTGGCATATAATTTGCATATAATCTTTTCTAATGATAAAACTTTATATGTCCTTATTTCTTTCTTCCTCATTTTCCATTAATTTGTTGTACCTGTTAGAAGAATATATATAAGACCAAAGGTCTTAATAAAGGTATTGATGGATTGATCTTTGCTATCTCTACCAGTATGTTATAGGTGTTAAAGAGAAAACACAACTTGTGGTGAAGACTCTATACGTGAAGTAAACCGGCTGGAAAGGAATTCACCGCCTAATAAAGAACTTCCAAGCATTCCATTCGTGTTTGGACATTGATGAATTGGAAATTCCCCAGTTCTCCACCACATCGTATATCGATAGCTTATCTTTATATTGGAACACTGAACCGCATTGTATATTGATAGCTTATCTTTATATTGGAACACTGAACCGCATTGTATATTGATAGCTTATCTTTATATTGGAACACTGAACCGCATCGTATATTGATAGCTTATCTTTATATTGGAACACTGAACCGCATCGTATATTGATAGCTTATCTTTATATTGGAACACTGAACCGCATCGTATATTGATAGCTTATCTTTATATTGGAACACTGAACCGCATCGTATATTGATAGCTTATCTTTATATTGGAACACTGAACCGCATCGTATATTGATAGCTTATCTTTATATTGGAACACTGAACCGCATCGTATATTGATAGCCTAGCTTTATATTGGAACACTGAACCGCATCGTATATTGATAGCTTATCTTTATATTGGAACACTGAACCGCATCGTATATTGATAGCCTAGCTTTATATTGGAACACTGAACCTCATCGTCATGTATGTGACAAGGGGATTCGAAGATATGGAAACCTAAAGCAAAAGTTTAAAAATATCCATTAAAATATTCGAAATATTGTCATTTAGATAATTAGGAAAGACAAACTTCAGAATGACCTAGCAATTTATTTAATGCAAGAACAAATCAACATTAACATATATCACAAAAATTGCAGGGACTCTTACTAGTAAATTATTACTTCACGTGTTGTCCAGCTTTATAATTAACATATATATAATATGAAAGGATTTAAAAGCACGAAGTTTCTTTTATACATAATACAAACTTCTACTGCCCTTACTGCGATGAAAAAATAAGGGCAGTAGAAGTTTGTATTATGTATAAAAGAAACATTCGTGCTTTTAAATACTTTCATTTTATATGTATAGATGGCGCGTTATTGCTTTGTGTTAACATATATGAATAAAATAGTAGAAATATGATATTGTACTGGGATAAGGTTCATAAATTATGAAAAAGACATCTCCTTATCGTGCAACTGAAAGTTGCTAATGGTTTGTGCCATCTATCGGAATAAATATCAACTATTTTCGTTGAACTATTCTATTCTCTATTCGTTGACAACGAGAATAGTTGATATTTATTCCGATAGATGGCGCAAGCCATCAGCAACTTACAGTTGCACGATAAGGAGATGCCAATTTCATAATTAACATATATGTAACCTAATTCCTGGAGCGTATAAAAATCAATATTATTATTTATTTAGTTATAACCCAGCAGGTTCCTGGAGCCACGTACATAAGTCACCAACTACCCAGGCTGTCCTTCTGACTTCTTCTTGGTTTCATTTACAATGTCAGTGGAAGTCCAATTACTGAGGTGGGCAGATTTCTTTCTTAGGAGATTTTATATATAATCAATATTTATAAAATACCAGAGAGACAATGAAGGAAATTTACAGAATAAAAAATATAACTTTCAAAATTAACAAACTGTTTATTAAAAAATAGTTAATATTTTATGCTATAACTAGCGGACCCGCCCGGCTTCGCCCGGGTTTTACCCGAGTGAATGTTTGTCTAACGAACATTTGTTAAAACAATTCTCTTTAAACTTATAAAACGTACTCGGCTTCGCCCGGGGTTTTACCCGAGTAAAGGTTTGTCGAGCGAACATTTGTTAAAACAATTATCTAATAACTTATTAAAAAATAAAAAAGATATATTTGATAATTTGAAACTCGTAAATTTGAATCTCTCGATAAAGTGAACATTTTTTCCCGGTCCCTGTGTGCCTTGTCATCCTGAATTTTGTCTTTCCTAATTTTCTACATTAGAAAATCATAGTTTTATCTAGTGAACATTTTTTCCCGGTCCCTTGAGAAATACTCGATAAGTTGAATAAAATCAATATTAATTGGTTCCCTCGGTAATTGGAAGTTAAAGGAATAGTATCTTCGCCTTGGAATTGTATCATTATTCTTGTCGCAAATAAATTGCCGTGTCATCCTGAGATAATCTTACTTTTGATAAATAATATTTAAGATAACAAACTTAGTGATAAGAAAACTTGTTATCATCGTCACAATGGGGGCGCTGCTTGCGAGTTAAATATACAAATCTGCAAATAACTCTAAGGATATTCAAGATATTCATGAAATTATTTTTCAAAAACCTTCCCGGTGATATACCTAATAATATTCCAAAATTTCACGGCGATTGGATGTATGGTTTTTGAATCTATAGAGTACAGACAGACAGACATTCAATTATATATATATAGATTAGCAGTAATTAAACGTAACAGTAAGAAAATGTTGATTTTAATATATGTAAATAGAGTCTCTTAAGAAAGACCACCCAAAAACATGACTCAACTTGTTTCTCCTGTAGGTGGTCTCTCATTGGAGGTTCTAATTGATATTAAAGAATCTCTAATAGACCTTTAATAAGAGACTGCCTCTCGGAGAGACGGTTTAAGCTACGATTTTAGGCATCCTCTCAATGGAAGCTCTACTGTATCTACTTTTTCACACTGTTTGGCTTAATAAATGCCATTTTAACCATTTTAAATGTGTATCAATCGAGTTTTTTTTTTTATATTTTATATCCAAAATCACTTCATTTCAATTCATAGGGAATTCTTAACATTTTTTTTTTTGTCTTCATTCAGCTCACTTTCTATTATATTTTAAGCCATTGTTCCATTATACATATTTAATACCGTTTACACTGTTTTACTTTCAAAAATGTCGATGAAATGAGTAGTTTGGTCCGGCATAAAGAAGAGGCATATAATCATTTTTTTCTATATGCATGATAATATTATTTCAATTTTATATATATAGATAGATAGAGATTTACTCTTCATTGTTGGCTTTTTATCTTACATTCATTCTTCATTGTTGGCTTTTTATATTACATTCACTCTTCATTGTTGGCTTTTTATCTTACATTCACTCTTCATTGTTGGCTTTTTATATTATATTTACTCTTCATTGTTGGCTTTTTATCTTACATTCATTCTTCATTGTTGGCTTTTTATATTATATTTACTCTTCATTGTTGGCTTTTTATCTTACATTCATTCTTCATTGTTGGCTTTTTATATTACATTTACTATTCATTGTTGGCTTTTTATCTTACATTCACTCTTTATTGTTGGCTTTTTATCTTACATTCATTCTTCATTGTTGGCTTTTTATCTTACATTCACTCTTCATTGTTGGCTTTTTATCTTACATTCATTCTTCATTGTTGGCTTTTTATATTACATTCACTCTTCATTGTTGGCTTTTTATATCATATAGAAAATCATAGTTTTATCTAGTGAACATTTTTTCCCGTGTCACATTGCCGTGTCATCCTGAGATAATCTTACTTTTGATAAATAATATTTAAGATAACAAACTTAGTGATAAGAAAACATGTTATCATCGTCACAATGGGGGCGCTGCTTGCGAGTTAAATCTACAAATCTGCAAATAACTCTAAGGATATTCCAGATATTCATGAAATTATTTTTCAAAAACCTTCCCGGTGATATACCTAATGATATCCCAAAATTTCACGGCGATTGGATGTATGGTTTTGGAATCTATTCTTGTATGGATGTACCCGGCTTCGCCCGGGTTTTACCCGAGTAAAGGTTTGTTTAACGAATCTCTCGATAAAGTGAACATTTTTTCCCGGTCCCTTGAAAAATACTCGATAAGTTGAATAAAATCAATATTAATTGGTTCCCTCGGTAATTGGAAGTTAAAGGAATAGTGCCTTTGAATTGTATCATTATTCTTGTCTCAAATAAATTGCCGTGTCATCCTGAATTTTGTCTTTCCTAATTTTCTACATTACAAAATCATCGTAACATCATGATAATATTTAGAGCAGATTGTTGAATTATAACAGATAAATTATAATATTTATCTTGATTATTTCTAGGCGAAAAGTTATTTCAAAAATTTTATTTGCTAGAAACCTTCCCAGTACTATACTAAATAACTTCCCAAAGTTTCATGGCGATCCAATGAGTGGTTTGGTCAGGCATAAAGGACAAACAAACAAACAAACAAACAAACAAACAGACACACATACATTCATTTTTATATATATAGATTTACTCTTCATTGTTGGCTTTTTATCTTACATTCATTCTTCATTGTTGGCTTTTTATATTACATTTACTATTCATTGTTGGCTTTTTATCTTACATTCACTCTTTATTGTTGGCTTTTTATCTTACATTCATTCTTCATTGTTGGCTTTTTATCTTACATTCACTCTTCATTGTTGACTTTTTATCTTACATTCATTCTTCATTGTTGGCTTTTTATATTACATTCACTCTTCATTGTTGGCTTTTTATATCATATAGAAAATCATAGTTTTATCTAGTGAACATTTTTTCCCGTGTCACATTGCCGTGTCATCCTGAGATAATCTTACTTTTGATAAATAATATTTAAGATAACAAACTTAGTGATAAGAAAACTTGTTATCATCGTCACAATGGGGGCGCTGCTTGCGAGTTAAATCTACAAATCTGCAAATAACTCTAAGGATATTCCAGATATTCATGAAATTATTTTTCAAAAACCTTCCCGGTGATATACCTAATGATATCCCAAAATTTCACGGCGATTGGATGTATGGTTTTTGAATCTATTCTTGTATGGATGTACCCGGCTTCGCCCGGGTTTTACCCGAGTAAAGGTTTGTTTAACGAATCTCTCGATAAAGTGAACATTTTTTCCCGGTCCCTTGAAAAATACTCGATAAGTTGAATAAAATCAATATTAATTGGTTCCCTCGGTAATTGGAAGTTAAAGGAATAGTGCCTTTGAATTGTATCATTATTCTTGTCTCAAATAAATTGCCGTGTCATCCTGAATTTTGTCTTTCCTAATTTTCTACATTACAAAATCATCGTATCATCATGATAATATTTAGAGCAGATTGTTGAATTATAACAGATAAATTATAATATTTATCTTGATTATTTCTAGGCGAAAAGTTATTTCAAAAATTTTATTTGCTAGAAACCTTCCCAGTACTATACTAAATAACTTCCCAAAGTTTCATGGCGATCCAATGAGTGGTTTGGTCAGGCATAAAGGACAAACAAACAAACAAACAAACAAACAAACAGACATACATTCATTTTCTATATATATAAAAATGAATGTATGTCTGTTTGTTTGTTTGTTTGTTTGTTTGTTTGTCCTTTATGCCTGACCAAACCACTCATTGGATCGCCATGAAACTTTGGGAAGTTATTTAGTATAGTACTGGGAAGGTTTCTAGCAAATAAAATTTTTGAAATAACTTTTCGCCTAGAAATAATCAAGATAAATATTATAATTTATCTGTTATAATTCAACAATCTGCTCTAAATATTATCATGATGATACGATGATTTTGTAATGTAGAAAATTAGGAAAGACAAAATTCAGGATGACACGGCAATTTATTTGAGACAAGAATAATGATACAATTCAAAGGCAAGATACTATTCCTTTAACTTCCAATTACCGAGGGAACCAATTAATATTGATTTTATTCAACTTATCGAGTATTTTTCAAGGGACCGGGAAAAAAATGTTCACTTTATCGAGAGATTCGTTAGACAAACTTTTACTCGGGTAAAACCCGGGCGAAGCCGGGCGGGTCCGCTAGTTATATATATAGATATTGTAACAAATTATTTATTTATTTTATTATCATAGTGTTCATTTTTATGTTTATATTTTTCTACTCTGTAAATTTTACTCGTGGCTTATCTTTTGTTTACCATTCAAAGTTTGTTATTGCCTGAAATATATTGTTGTCTCTTCCTGAAGTTTTTGTTTTCCCTAATTTTCCACGTGGCAATATTATAAAACTAAAAAAAAAGTCGGTGGACGAGTGGGTAACACTCTCTATTCCCGACAGCCATGAACCGGGATTGAATCCCGCGTTAAAATTTTGTTTAATATGTGAATAACCTACAACTATTATTCATTGTTTCAATATTATAAACTAGGTTGCTCTTGTTGAGCGATACCTAATAAAGTGATTTTGGAACTGAACCGATTATGAAACTATAAATAAAATAATTATAAACAAATCAACATGAATGTTTCTTTTTCGAATAAAACAAACTTTTTCTATTGTTTTCACTGCGATGAAAAAAATATTGTGAGGGCTTAGCTCATCAATAAGGAACCCTTATAGAGGTTTTGCCAATTTAATCTACCAGTTTGTGCTTTATAGATCTCTAATACGGAATTAGATGATTATGTGATTTCTATCGCAGTAAGGATTGAAGAAAGTTCATTTTATTTGGAAATAAAAACATTTATGCTTAATTGTTTTATTTATCCATCTTTTTCTAACTCATTTTTGTATCTCTCAGAAGAATATGTAGATAAGGGAAGACAAACTGAAGATCACCAAGAAGATCTTGAGGCAATGGCTGCTGTGATCTACATTTTCAGCTACTGACTCCAGGATTCCACCGCCGTGTCAAAGCCTAGACTTCCCTCCAAGATGACGATGTCCCTATAGACCAGTCCTGGCCAACCCGCGGCCCGCCTTAAAAAATTTTGCGGCTCGCCATTTAACTTTATATTTCTTTTGTAACTTTCATTTCTCGTCTGTATATTCAAAAACAGAAAATATATTGAAATATATTTTTTTTAATTTAAAATATGTCCTACAATTTTTAAAATACATATTTGATTCCATAAAAAGGAAGAAAAAAGTTAGGAATAATGGTAATTAATAGAGAAATATTTTTTTAAATTTTAAATTGTTATTATTATTTTTATTTTAAAAAAGCAGCCGAAAAATAATAAATAAAAAAATTAAGCATCAAGGAAGTATTAATTATTTTTCAAAATACATTTTAAAGTTAAAATTTTGATATAGTTAAAGTTTTTAGACCTTGTTTATGATTCCATGCGGCCCGTGGCGTCATTTAGGTTGGCCAGGGCTGATATAGACGATACGACGCAAAGCCGCTTTTCACGCCTCAAGAAAAAGGACGCAAAGCTACTAGGAACAAAGTTTCAGTCTCCGAGGATATCCTTGGTAGAAACACGTCAGATCCATGTCAGTAGCAACAAGATTTTCTAGCTGTGAAAAATATCGATTGATTGGTTGATTAGTTTATATTTATTCCGATAAATGGCGCAAACCATCAAAATATTTCAGTTTTACAATCAGAGTGGATACAATTTTCTTAATTTACAATTAAATCAAATAAAATCATTATAATATAAATTGATGAACATAACAAAAATTTCTCTCCAAGTTAAAAAAAATCTTTACTTGGAAGCTTTCGGATCTTGCTCTTTCACAAGATGTAGTTGAAATTAATTTTGAAATTACATAGTATATATACCGCTGATCAACATAGTATACTTTGAAGTCGCCAAATGTTCCTCAAAATAAAAGATATCCTTAATATATGAAAAGAAAAATTTATAATGGTTATTTCCATAAAAGTCTGCATAAATTTAAAAGAATATCAAAATGGATATGAAATCAGTTTCAGGGGAGTAGCATCTTGGAAGATCGTTCCTTGATCAATACACCAGGGTCCTAATGACCTAGAAGATTCGGTATGGATGGGCCATTTGATGGCTGATAGAACTCGTTACTGGCAACTTTATGTCCCATACCTCTTTGACGACCTTCTCGGATAGCCAGTACCTATCTTGATAGTGTACTGTACACGTATCTTGTTGATTTACCTGTTTGTGAAGTCATTATGATTATCATTGTCATTTTACTATCTTTAATCTGCTATTATGTATCGCTTATACCCATTCTCTATCTTTATAATGTCTGCGGTGTACTGTAAACGGTATTTTGATAGTGTCTAAGGTGTACTGTACACGGTATCTTACTGATTCACGTGTTTGTGAAGTAATTATGTTGATCATTATTATCATTTTACTATCTTTAATCTACTACAATGTACAGCTTATACCCAAAGAAGCATTTATTCCTTTTTAATATCGTGATAGTGTACTATACACGGTATCTTACGTCTCTTACTGATTCACGTGTTTGTGAAGTCATTATGATCATCATTGCCATTTTACTGTCTTTAATCAACTATAATGTACTGCTTATCCCCAAAGAGACATTTCTCCCTTTTTAATAACATCAACAAGCAATACAGAGCTAATTTTCTTTTACTATACGGTGTAATGTACATGGTATCTTGCTGATTCACGTGTTTGTGAAGTCATTATGATTATCGTTATCATTTTACTATCTTTAATCTACTATAATATACCGCTTATACCCAAAGAGACATTTCTTCCTTTTTAGTAAAATCAATAAGTAATCCATTCTTTTATTATTTTTATTTCTCTATCTTGAGAGTGTCTGCGGTGTACTGTACATGGTATCTCACTGATTCACTTGTTTTTTAAGTCATTCTGATCATTATCATTTTGCTATCTTTAATCTACTATAATGTATCATTTATACCCAAATAGACATTTTTTCCTTTTTCTTACTGATTCACGTGTTTGTGAAGTCATTTTGATTATCATTGTCATTTTACTATCTTTAATCTGCTATAATGTACCGCTTATATCCAAAGTGACATTTCTTCCTTTTTATTAAAATAAACATGAAATCCAGAGCTGAGTTTCTTTCACTATTTTTAGTTCACTAACTTTTGGATCAATATGCTTTTCAATAGGAGAACTAGAAGTATAACTTTCAGTTAACTAGAACAGGAAAATCATAATGATAATGATTTAAATGACTTCATAAACACGTGAATCAATAAGAGACATATGGTATCATGTACAGTTCACCGCAAAAACTATAAAGATAGTGAAATAAAAATAGTGAAAGAATGGATCACTTGTTGATTTCCTGAAAAAGAAATGTCTCTTTGTGTATAAAAGGTACATTATGACAGATTAAAGAGACTAAAATGATAATAATGTGTTAAAACAATGCATTTGTGGGTTACACTCCCGTACTAAACGTTAAGATGGTAAAAAATGAGCCACAACAAAGGGAGAGGTGCTTATTTTTGTACATAAATATCATTCTCCTGCAACTCTATGTTGTATTGGAGTTTTGAAATCGGCTTTATTACTTAATCAGCTTAAACACCTTTTTTGGTAAATTTAATCGATTTCATAACCTCTCTTTTTTGATTCGTTCTCATCTTTGTGATTTCAAATCGTCTCTATTTGTGAATTCAATCAGATCATTATCATTTTCCTATCTTCCATCTGCCATAATATACCCCTCATATCAAAAGAGATTTTCTCCCTTTAAAAAAGGATCCTAGAGTCAGTCGCGAAAAAATGTAGACCACAGCACCCATGGCCTTAAATTCTGCTCGGCAATCTTCAGTTTGTCTACCTTAAACTACCCAGCATCTTCACCAAAATTTCATGTAGAAAATTAGGAAAGACAAACTTCAGTCAGGATGACACATCATTTTATTTAATTAAAAAGGCATATATTGGATCAAAATATAATTTATTTTACCAATATTTCATTTGGTTGAACGCCAACCTTTATCAAGGTGTTATAACATATTAATGTGTGGAAAGATAGTACAAATGTGATATTGTACTGAGATAAGGTGCATAAATTAAGAAAAAGGCATCTCCTTATCGTTCAAATGAAAGTTGCTGATGGCTTGCGCCATCTATCGGAATAAATATCAACTATTCTCCTTGATTTTTAGGTACAGCTTGCACCACGCTGATGAGGGCCAACAGCCCGAAACGCGTCGGTGGTTAGCTTTTCTTGATTAATCAATAATGGGTATTTGTCCAATTCTGGAATATTTAAAAATCAACGAGAATAGTTGATATTTATTCCGATAGATATGGCGCAAGCCATCAGCAACTTTCAGTTGCACGATAAGGAGATGCTTTTTTATAATATTAATGTGTGTCAACAACAAACTCAGCGCCACATAACGTCAATAGAATTAATGATAATTTTTTAAAAACTTAATTCTATTGACGTTATGTGGCGCTGAGTTTGTTGTTGACACACATTAATATGTTATAATACCTTGATAAAGGTTGGCGTTCAGCCAACTGAAATATTGGTAAAATAAATTATATTTTGATCCAATATATACCTTTTTAATTAAAGATTAATTTAAGGATTGCTCTTTTTTCGAAACATCATTTTTTTATCAAATCAAAATAAACATTTATCAACTTTCATAAAATACCAGAGAGACAATGTGAAGGAAATTAACAGAGTAACGACTTAAAAATATCAAAAATAATAAATATTTTGATATAATATTCATAACAAATTTGGATTAATCATAATTAAAAGTATTAATAAAAATTCGAAACTATTATAGACGCCTATGATTCTTTTTAAAAATAAACAATTTCTAAACCAATTCTTAAAAAGATTCATACGCCTCGAACACACGTTTCGACATACGTTTTGCATACCTTATGTGGAGCCCATGTCTTGTCCTGGTTTCCTATTTTTATACCAAAATATGCGAAATACGCCCACTTTACAAAGTCTATTATTGCATTTATTTGCGCTTTTACAGTATATTCGCCACATATATAACAGAAAATATTTGGGTCGTTTTTGCAGGATCTTCTTTTGGAAACCATGTATTGAAGTGAATTTATTAATGTGTTAAAATTTTATTTTCATAAAGTTGATGGAATAGCTTTTAAACTAATGATGCTTGAAATAATAATCGAATTTTGATAACAGATGGCGCACTAATGTATCATAAAAAATATTCATCATCACTTGACAACTTGTGAAAAAATGAACCAAATGAGAAATACGAAATTTACACTTAACTAAAATCTTCCTACAAGAAAAACTTTGCCGATGTCAGAACAAATATTCTCCCATTTGCTGACTCAGTGGTAAATCTAATGTAAAAGAGAATTTTCTTTTCTTCTTTTTACCCATACTAATCTATTTATTAGCTTTATTGTATTAATTAGGTTTTCTTCTATAAAAATGTCATTATAATCAATAAATGTGATTATCTTTTATTCTTTTTGTTCTTTTCATTTGCAGACTCCATCTATACGGCTGTCTTAATAAAGGTTTTTGTGTGTTGTAATTCTCTTGAAAGAATATAAACAATTAAGCGATGATTTTTCTTACAAATAAAAAAACGTTCTGCTGTCCTGTACTAGGATGAGTGGTGGAATCTGTGGATGAATGCTATAATCAGCAATTTCCGATAGCCAAGACCTAGGATCGAATCCCACACTGGGCAATCTTTTTTTCTGAATAAAAAATAGCTTTAATAGCGGTCGATGTTGCAAAAGTTCAACCCATATCAGTAAAGGAAAGTAATCAAACTGGACTCTGGGACATTTTAAAGGGCAAAAGTCGAGCTGCTTTCAACATTTATAGATATGTGATTCATTACAACAAAAGCAGTCGTCAACTTCTACCCACCATGATTATCATAGCCTATACCATGTGTAAGGATAATAAAAAATGACTGGAATATATTGAGAAAGCCTATTTACTATTGGGGAACCATCGCTAAATATTGCTTATATAGGCACAACACCAAATACAGTTATTGCGACTGAGAGATGCATAGAGACATCTGAGGCTCTTCATTGGACACGACAATAACCAAATATAGTTGTAGTGGTCGAATAAACTGCCAAAACCGCTGGAAGGATTCGAAACAGCGAGAAAGTTGGTTCAGACCCTCTCGATTTTTTTTTTGCTTATCCCTATTACACGTGGTACAGGCCATGATAATCATGGTGGGTAGAGGTAGGCGACTGCTTTTACTATAAGTGCACCACATGTCTACACATGTTAAAAGCAGTTCGACTTTGCACTTACAAATGTGCCAGAAGCCCTGTTTGGTTACTTGCACTCGCTGGTGATGTTGGACTTTTGCAAGATTCCGGGGCCATTGGAGCATTTTTTTTTATTAGAAAAAAAGTGCCCAAAGCGGGAATTGAACCCTGGTCGTAGCGGTCGAACACCAACGGTTTAGAAAGTATATTTAATTTCAAGATTTAATTAATTTTATTAAAATATTATTTTGTTTTATTTAATAAAATCAAGAAAGCATTCAGCGCTAAGTTTCTTACATTATTTCTCTAGCTTAACATGCCCTTCAGTGTCTCCTGTTGATGGGTATGTTGGCCCTAAAGCAAGAGAAATAAAATTGTACAAGAAACTTAGCCTTGAATTCTTTATTGATTTTATAAGCTTATAATTCAGGGGAAGAACATATATTGTGTTTTATGTTTCACATTTATATGTTTATAAAATGAAAGGATTTAAAAGCACGAATGTTTCTTTTATACATAATACAAACTTCTACTGCCCTTACTGCGTTGAAAAAAAATATATTGTGAGGGCTTGGCTCATCAGTGGTGAACCCTCCCAGCGGTTTCGCCAATTTAATCCACCAGACAGCTTCTCAGAGCTCTAATACTGTATTGGACGATTCTGCTTATATACGCAACACTGAAGGGTGGAATCGTAGAAATGGTTTTCAAGAAAAATATGGTCATATGCTTATAGGACAGTAGAATTACATTCAAATATTTGCATCGAGCAATGCTCTTCCGCAAACAATAAAGACAAGGTCAGTTAGGCAAATGCTTTATTGATTTTATTAGATTATAAGTCAGGGAAAGATCGTTTATATCGTGTTTTATGTTTCACATTTATATGTTTCCTGGTATAAGTTTTATTGATAATTTCCCAGGAGTTTGTATCCCTTACCGTTCGATAACGTCGTCTTTGAAACCTTGATTAAATTTGCATAGAGATAGAGGAGAGCCCTTTCTTTTGTTCAGATTAACTTTTAAATTGGTTGTTTGGAAATTCACTAAGCTTTTTATATGTTTACAATGAGAGTTTGTATTTGAAAGAAATCTTAAAGATAATCTAGTATATATAGGTTATGATAGAAAATATTTTTGATGCATTTTTTAAAATACGTATAACTCAATTACGATTAATAATCTTGTTTAATATGTGAATAACTCACATATTATTCATTGTTTCAATTATCATAAACTAGGTTACTCTTGTTGAGCGGTACCTAATAAAGTGATTTTTGGAATAATTTCGATATGTTTGTTTTGTGATTATTAAAAAAAGGTAAATATTTGGGAGATTCAAGATAGTAAGATTTGAGTGTGCATATTTTATTCCAAGGTTGTAAGGGGACAGGTTGATGTTGACACTATAGTGACACGATGACAATCAATGGATGAGACCATCTCTATCTGAGTCATAAAAAGAAGAATGTCCTCGGGGGGGGGGGGGGGGGTGGGTGGAAGGATGGTATAAACCGTTGGTTTTCGACCGCTAAAACCCGGGTTCGATTCCCGCATTGGGCACATTTTTTCTGATTTAAAAAAAAAAGCTCCAATGGCCCCCGATTCTTGTAAAATTCCAACCCCACCAGCGAGTACAAGTAACCAAACGGGGTACTGGCACATTTGTAAGGGCAAAGTCGTACTGCTTTTCACATGTATAGACATGTGGTATACTTACAGTAAAAGCAGTCGCCTACTTCTCCTCACCATGATTACCATGGCCTGCAACACGTTTACTAGGGATAAGTAAAAAAAAAAGAATGTCCTCAATCAGGACCGGTGAGGTAGGATTCCAATTGATTAGCGTGGTTTTTGTAGGCGAGATTATGGGTTCCTCTCATAGAACACCTTGGTATAAGCTAAATTAATTAAGTTCTCCCGGGTTTTCCAGATAAATGCTCCAAGTTCTTTGGGACAATGAATGTTCTCCTCGCTGCACAGACGGATTTCCTCGAATGATATGGCATCGAAATCATGGCTCCTACGGAATAACCGTCGCATGTTTACAAACTAAAATCATATTTCAAACGGAATCAGCTTCCAGAAACTTCCTTTTGGCATTCGTTACTCGCACCAAAGGAATTTCCTGGAGGCCACAATATCAATGAAGGATTCAGATATCGTGATAGATATGAATAAATCCCCGAACCTTAAGTGTCTCTTTTAACCTTATTTTTTTCTAATAATCGCAGTCAACTTCATTTATTTCTGAGAATAGTTGATATTTATTCCGATAGATAACGCAAGCCATCAGCAACTTTCAGTTGCACGATAAGGAGATGCCTTTTTCTTAATTCATTTATTTCTATTTTTCATTTCCTTATATATTGTTCGAAATACCATTGCTTTCAAGGTATTAACATCGTGTGTATAACTCCGCCTTTGCCGGTCCCAAGCCCGGATGAAAAAGGAGGAGGGGGAGCAGTAACAAACTCGCTAAAAAACCTGGGCTCAGCTGACCCTGTTAATAGTACCCTGGAAGGGGTCCTAATCCAGGGATACAGGATGAGTCTGTACTCCATGTTAGGAACGGCTGCACATTGTGTCTGTTCCTCATGTCAGAGGCGGCCATTTCTTTTGGAACTAAGTCGGCCTGCCACTGAGTAGTGCTCCCAGTCTTAATGACAAAGGCACACGCATTCTACTTCCCCCAGACACCATCAAAAGTCTCAAGTTTTACAAGCTTGATACCTTAGTGTGATTGAGTGGAGATAAGAAATAAGAAGAAGACATCGTGTGTATTCATAACACGTGTTTACAATTACGCTAAATTATTCTCAAAAATATTTTCTAATTTAAAATAGATGGCCATTTAGACAAAATATATATAGTGACTATAAAGTAATCACAGGTATTTAAAATATTAATAATTAAATTATGTTTGAAAAATATCTATATCGGTCGAGGCAGTGACGTATAGTACGAACCAATCATAGCCTTTGTCTACATCGCGCGTCACTGTGACGTCATGACCAATGAGAGGCTAGTCTCAGATTGGGCCATATGTCGCCGATTCACCCGAAATACATTTTTATAACATACTGCGTTATTATTTCTATCAATCCATAATTGATATTTAATAGAATCTATGATAACCAAACAGCAAAAAAAGTATAAACAGATTCATTGAAATATCAGAAACATACGAAACAATATGGACAAATACTATCCCATTGATGTAGGCACTCTTCTATATATAACACAATAGTTCACGAATTTATTATATCTAATTTAAAGTCTCGAGATATCATTCAACCAGCACGTATCATCCACCACGCACGTATATTTTCAAAATTTTGTTTTTCAAACTGAAATAATGTAGTGTATTTTTCTCTCAATATATAATAAGTATTAAAAATATGTATATAATAACGTATATATAAAATTGTATTTATTATTAAGTTGTTAACGTGATAATCCTGTTGAAGGACTGACAAGTCCGAAAGCTTGAAAATAAAAAGTTGCACAAGAAACTTAACCCTGGAAGCTTTATTTATTTTATAATAATTTATGTTTGTTTAAAGATATGATTTTCGCTTTAATCCTCGTAACAAAAGTATTGATGTTTTATTTGTTGTTTTGTACTCTGCGCTTATATGTGGTTGTGTATCTGAAATTGAGAGAAAATTTATAAAGAAAGTGTAAGGTTAAAGTTAACTTGATTTAATCCCATGTTGAAACTTCAATTTGGAGAGAAGAAGAATAGAAGCAAATCTCCTAGGATCGAGAGCTACGGCTCCTCAAGCCACTTTTCTTAATTTGAGGGACTTTCCGGACATGTTCTTTGAACGTCTAATCCACTTCAAGATTCTTTAATCCCTCAACTTTTCCACTTGAGAATTTCTTTCATCCTGGCCTCTCTCCAAGACTTAAGTCTGATGCCAGCTTTTTATAAACGATGGAATGGAAGTTAATTAGGCTTAATGAGATTATCATATGTGCGTTGGTCGTTGATGGCTAGTATTATATATATATAATACTAACACCGCATATATATATATGTTATATTAATAAAAAGAATGAGATTTCTATTGATTTTTGATCATCTCTTGAGGATTATGCCATGGAGTTATTTGCTGGTTCTTTTTAGTACTAAATGTTATTGATAATGCGCGCGCGCAGAGAGTGTCGTGTGTCAATAATAATAATAGTCTTGATCAGAGGTTTCTTTAATTGAGCTTATGGAATATATAAAAAACATAATTTGATAAAAGTAATGCCTGGCTTAAGGCATAAGAATAAAAAATTAAAACCTTTTTACATAATGTACAAAAGGTTTGAGCCGGACATCGGAAAACAACAACAATATATTATATGGGAAGCGTGACCTCTGGCGGTCGATTTAGAAGAGTATTTGAATCTATGAAATATAAATTTAAATAGAATAATATTTTAATATAACATATATATATTACGATGCACTAGCGCGCCATCTGTTATGAAAATTAGAAACTATTATTGACGAGTATGATTCTTTTTGAAATTAAACAATTTCTATTGCCCTTACTGCAATGGAAAAATTAAAGTGTGGGCCTGGCTCATCAGTATCTGAAATACCCATTCCTAGAGTCTAGCATCAGTATCACTATAAAAGGAAGATCGAAAAATGGAATATAACAGCGGTATGATAGATTAAACTGGCGAAACTGCTGGAAGGGTTCACCACTGATGAGCCAGGCCCCCCCTTTAATTTTTCCATATTGCAGTGAGGGCAGTAGAAATTGTTTAATATCAAAAAGAATCTTACGCGTCTAAAATAGTTTCTAATTTTCATATATATATATATTGTAATCTCAATGAGGAGCATGGATTATATTGGTTTCTCTCGGAGGATGTCTCTTATTAGAGGTTGGATTATATCGGGTTATCACAAACAAGTCTGTATTATCATTGTTTTAATTGAATAATTCTCTAATATCTTGTATATTTATATTCTAAAATTATCCTTAAAACTTTCTTCAATCTGTAAATTGTTTTCCTTGAATACACACAATACTTTACAATTTGATTTCATTTAACTCAAAGATTATGGTGTTCCGTAATGGAGGTAAACCCTCAAATAAGGATAGATGGTTCTGGAATGATAAACCCATAACAATAACTTCAAGATATACATACTTGGGATTCCCTCTGACACCAACAATAACAACTACTCACCCGGCAAATTACTTTAAAGGAAAAGCACTTACAGCAATTAACGCCACACACCCAATATTAATAAAATCAAAAGCAAAGTCAATAAATCTATCAACCAAACTCTTTGATACAATAGTGAGAGCTGTCCTGATGTATGCCGCTCCATTGTGGGCAACAGAGCATAAAGACTTACTGGACAGTATACAAGACATATTTATCCGTAGGTTCCTGAATCTGCCCAGATACACTCCAGGTTACCTAATCAGATTAGAAACCGGTCGTATCTCATTGAGTGTAACAGCCTTAAAATTAACCCTGAAGTATTGGCTGCTGGTGTTGAATATGAGCAGTGACAGATTGCCACGTATATGTTTTAATAGAACACGGGAACTCTCTAATGCTTCGGGCACACCCATCGGTTTCATTAAAAAGCTCACTAATCTGCTTAACAATAATGGATCCCCTGCACTTGTTTCCTGTGATGACCCTGAAACGCTGAGGAGCGCGATTACAGGGCTCTTAAAAACAGCGGCAGACCAATCTATACAAAACGACCTTACAAGAATGGATAAATCTAAGCTATACTCTCACTACAAAGACATTCACATATCTTTCATGACGGAGGGATACCTTTTAGGGGATTTTCCTTTCCCGGTTGTAAGACTACTCGCACAAGTTAGAATACTTTCAAGTTTTTTTAGAGAAAACCACACCAAGATGCTCTGCGGTGAGGACCCGACTTGTACCTTCTGTAATTCAAAACTAAAAAATGAAATCACTCACTATATTTTTGATTGCTCTGCTCTGAAAGAAGAAAGAAGAACCCTTATGCTCAAAACTGGGCAACTCTGTGCTTCACTTCCATCAATAATTGACAATATGACCCAGAATAAGTATATTGCTGCGGCGTTTTATGGTTTCCACAAGTCCATATCTCAGAAGAAGGCCAAGTGATACTCACTCCTCACTTTCTTACTGCTACTCTTTTTGTGTTGATTTCTTGCTTCCCTCTTTCTCATTATTATTTTTTTTTTCCTTTTCTTGTTTTTTTTTTCTTTCTCTTTTTACTCTGTATATATCGTTATTTCCTTTGTCTCACTGCTTTGTTCTTATGCATACCTCTGGTGAATCCTGTATAGGGTCAGTGACCCTAAATAAAGGCTTTTTTGTTGTTGTTTGATTTCATTTAACTAAATTTGCATACCAACCCTTTGTACATATTTCAATTGTGTTGGTATATTTTTTTCTCTTTTCATCTAAGTTGCATAATATTTCTTGTACATATTTCAAATATTTTTCTTTTCTTTTAATGTTTAGTTTACCTTTAAAGTGCAAGTATCCCTAGAGGGACATAGCGCTCTAAATCAAAATTTAAAAAAAGATAAATTAGTATAAAACGCAGGGTCCGAGAATGATTTTCTTATTTTTTTATATATTAATTAATAAAATTAATTTTAAAATAAAAAAAATCATCTTCGGAGCCTGTGTTTTATAGTAATTTAAATTTTCCAGAGGATATATATATATATATATATATATATATATATATATATATATATATATATATATATTATTTCGTTATTTTGCAAACAAAAAAATATATATATATAGTTTTATTCATGGATTCATTAATAAAAGAAGTCAGTTGACGAGTGGGTAACACCCTCGATTCCCGACAGCCATGAACCGGGATTAAATCCCACGTTAACATTTTGTTTAATATGTGAATAACCTTCACATATTTAATCGCGTTATAGGAGAGTTTACTGTATTTGTATTTCTGCTGTCTGTGAGCAAGGAGAGTACCTATAACCCATAAATTGGTTCACCTGCATGCACCTGTGGAAATGAAAAACAAAACCCTGAACACCTTCTAATAAACTGTCCGTTAATTTCTGATCTAAAAGAAGAAAACCAACTTTACCTGACAAATACAAAACAAGTTGTAAATGGCAATTTTGTGTACATATTTTATACGGTGTACATATTTCAAGCTACTAGTTCTAATTACTATATGCAAAAATTTGACATCGAATGTGTAATCTGCGTGCTTTCCAATGTTTAATTATGTTAATTTCACGTTGATTTGTATATAATTTCATATTTACACGCAATTATCCTAATTGTGGATATGGCGTGTCTTTGCAACTGTTAAATAAATAAATATATAACCCATGTATATAATTGTTATCTAATTAAATAAATAAGAAAGATGAATCCGTAACCAATTTAACTTTGCATATTATTTATTATTAATAGCAATTATACAAAACAAATCTTGGTATATGTTTTACGTGGAAAACAACAAAATATTATGTTATACAAATTACCTCTGCTATATATATTTGAAAAGCTCTTGCCATTGGTATCCACCTTGCTATGTGATAGCCGTCTGTAGAAGGGTTTTTACCCGAAAGCTCGTGCTCGTTTTTAAATAAAAGACACCCATCTTCCTTATCGCCTGGTTCATTTCAAAATTTACTAGGAAGAGTTCCTTACAATAAATATTCTATACAGTAGACTCTCCTATAACGCGAGTTTTTCAACGCGATTTCGTATAACGCGATAAAAAAATTGCGACAAATTTATTTATACAACGCGAATTTTCGTATAACGCGTTATAAAATAAAACAATTTAGCCTTAACAACATTCACGTTATACAAGTTTTATTTCGTACAACGCGAATTCCTATAACGCGATTTCATACAACACGGAACACATTAATCGCGTTATAGGAGAGTTTACTGAATGTACAAGTTCCTTTTCAAACACGAGCTCATCTATAGCCATTGTTACTCTGTGTAATATTCCAACAATAAAAAAATACAACATAAAGTTGCGGGAGGATGATATTCATGTATTAAAGAGGAACCTCTCCCTTTAAAATCAGAACGATGGCACTGTACATCACCTAGTGAAACACTTTAATAGTGATGATAAAGATAATCATAACATTCTACGAGAGGGTGAAGGAAGACGAGTTTCTTTTATTGATGCATAGGTGCAAGCTTTCGGGTAAAAACCCTTCAACAGGCAAGCAATAAGCGCGACTTATAAGAACTATGGTACAAATGGTAGGAAGTAATATATATATATATATTGTCAAATAGCTCCATCCAGATGGGACAACTGTCAATCATCCCTGGACCCCGGGGGGGACCACAGGTGTGGGGGCTTCTGGGAAGCTGATCTGTAAATAAGGAAAACGGGGACGGTGGCTAACGCCGGTCATGCAGTATTAGCTTTAACTGGGGGTAAGTTGTACAAAACTCTCTCTCCCTACAAATACCCCTTATAATAAATTATTTATTCCCAAATTTGCCCTTGCTTTATTTATCTCCGCGACAATATATATATATAAAAGTAAAGTTTTAAAACTATTTATATGTTAATCTTAAAAGAAGACCGATTTTTGAGCAAAGTAAATATTAAATCTGCAGTCTGGTTAGAGGGGTTATGAAATTAAAGTCGCCCCTGTACTGATGAGGGCTAAAGTTCGAAACCATGGTATACAGGTTGTTAGCTTTTTGTCTGTATTTTCCTAAACTGGTGTTGTAGTTCATTCTTTATCATTACTATTAAAGCTTTTCACTAGGGTGATGTACAGTGCCATCGTTCTAATACATATTTAAAGGGAGAGGTTCCTCTTTTGGTATATAATAATATTGTCGCGGCTTGACCCTCCGCGGTTCTTCGCGACGACGCCGCTTCTTCCGCCCTGGATCACCTCCCCGGGCTCCCGTTGCTCTCCCTCTGCAGCTGGACCCTGCAGAGCACCCAAGGACGTCCGAGAACCACCGCTCAAGTGGAACTCCCTTCCTCTGACAGTATCTCTCGGCCTTACCACTGGTGAAGGGACACGAGAGACTTACCAGAAGAGTAGCAGCAGCAATGTGGCGAGCGGAACAACAGCAGGTGGCAGCGAGACTTCAAACACTACCCTTTTATTGTCATTTACTACTAAACATTACATTTAAATGGATAATAAACAACATAAAAGTGTATTCACAAACATTTTTCACGGGAAACATGACCACAGCAGCCGGCGATTCCCACACCAGTTTCAGATGGAAACAGGCGAAAGCGCCATCTATTGGCGGAGGTTGTAGTCATTTTGAGGCCTTATACGCGACAATATAAAATACATTTTCCAAGAGTTTAGCATCAGTATCGTTATGAAAGTAAAACAGCCAAATGCAATATTATAGAGATATGGTACAAGTATGGTACTTGTAGATTAAACTGGCGAAACGGCTGGGAGGATTCACCACTGATGAGCCAAGCCCTCCCAATATATAACATTGTAGCAAAATATTTATTATTTTATTAACGGATCATCATTTTTATTATTAATATTTTGCTACTCTGTAAACTTCCTTCATTGCTTATCTGTATTATATCATTCATAGTTTTTTCTTGCTTTAAATAAATTGCTGTGTCATCCTGAATTTTGTCTTTTAAAATTTTCCTCGTGGCAATATATAAAAGTATTTATAATTTTATAGACATATTTGCTATAAAACTTTATAAATAAATAAGTTAAAACAAAGCATCTAGGGCTGCGTATCTTTTATTTCATAATTATAACACAAGCTTTCGGGCTCATACGCCATTCTACAGGAGTTAATAAACGACTAACCATCTAATCTGAGATTACATTTTATATATGTAGCTATTATTTTGCATATTGGCATATAATTTGCATATAATTTTTTTCTAATGATAAAATGTTATGTCCTTATTTCTTTCATCCACATTTTCCATTAATTTGTTGTACCTGTTAGAAGAATCTATATATAAGACCAAAGGTCTTAATAAAGGTATTGATGGATTGATATTTGCCATCTCTACCAGTATGTTATAGGTGTTAAAGAGAAAACACAACTTGTGGTGAGGACTCTATACGTGAAGTAAACCGGCTGGAAAGGAATTCACCGCCTAATAAAGAACTTCCAAGCATTCCATTCGTGTTTGGACATTGATGAATTGGAAATTCCCCAGTTCTCCACCGCATCGTATATTGATAGTCTATCTTTATATTGGAACACTGAACCGGATCCTATATTGATAGCTTATCTTTATATTGGAACACTGAACTGCATCGTATATTGATAGCTTATCTTTATATTGGAACACTGAACCGCATCGTATATTGATAGCTTATCTTTATATTGGAACACTGAACCGCATCGTATATTGATAGCTTATCTTTATATTGGAACACTGAACCGCATCGTATATTGATAGCTTATCTTTATATTGGAACACTGAACCGCATCGTATATTGATAGCTTATCTTTATATTGGAACACTGAACCGCATCGTATATTGATAGCTTATCTTTATATTGGAACACTGAACCGCATCGTATATTGATAGCTTATCTTTATATTGGAACACTGAACCGCATCGTATATTGATAGCCTAGCTTTATATTGGAACACTGAACCGCATCGTATATTGATAGCTTATCTTTATATTGGAACACTGAACCGCATTGTATATTGATAGCTTATCTTTATATTGGAACACTGAACCGCATTGTATATTGATAGCTTATCTTTATATTGGAACACTGAACCGCATCGTATATTGATAGCTTATCTTTATATTGGAACACTGAACCGCATCGTATATTGATAGCTTATCTTTATATTGGAACACTGAACCGCATCGTATATTGATAGCTTATCTTTATATTGGAACACTGAACCGCATCGTATATTGATAGCTTATCTTTATATTGGAACACTGAACCTCATCGTCATGTATGTGACAAGGGGATTCGAAGATATGGAAACCTAAAGCAAAAGTTTAAAAATATCCATTAAAATATTCGAAATATTGTCATTTAGATAATTAGGAGACAAACTTCAGAATGACATAGCAATTTATTTAATGCAAGAACAAATCAACATTAACATATATATAAAATGAAAGGATTTAAAAGCACGAATGTTTCTTTTATACATAATACAAACTTCTACTGCCCTTACTGCGATGAAAAAATAAGGGCAGTAGAAGTTTGTATTATGTATAAAAGAAAAATTCTTGCTTTTAAATCCTTTCATTTTACATGTATAGATGGCGCGTTATTGCTTTGTATTAACATACATGGAAAAAATAGTACAAATGTGATATTGTACTGGGATATGGTTCATAAATTATGAAAAAGGCATCTCCTTATCGTGCAACTGAAAGTTGCTGATGGTTTGTGTCATCTATCGGAATAAATATCAACTATTCTCGTTGAACTATTCTATTCTCTATTCGTTGACAACGAGAATAGTTGATATTTATTCCGATAAATGGCGCAAGCCATCAGCAACACTCAGTTGCACGATAAGGAGATGCCTTTTTCATAATTAACATATATATAACCTAATTCTTGGAGCGTATAAAAATCAATATTATTATTTATTTAGTTATAACCCAGTAGGTTCCTGGAGCCACGTACATAAGTAAACAACTACCCGGACTGTCCTTCTGACTTCTTCTTGGTTTCATTTACAATGTCAGTGGAAGTCCAATTACTGAGATGGACATATTTCTTTCTTGGGAGATTTTCTATATAATCAATATTTATAAAATACCAGAGAGACAATGATGGAAATTTACAGAATAGAAAAATATAACTTTCAAAATTAACAATCTGTTTATTAAAAATCTAAATATTTTGTGCTATAATATTATAAAACTAAAAAGAGTCTGTGACAATTGACAATTAAAAACAGTTTATTAACATCCAGTCAACAGTAGGGAGAGAGGTTACAGTTTAAAATATTTACATGAAAAATATCAGCCAGGTGTTCTTCCCCACCGCGATAGAGTCCTCCTCCAGGCGATGACGGGGTCCTCGATGGCCTGGCCCAGTCCGACCTGGATGAAGTATCGGTTGATTCTTGATTTCGCCGATGCGAGGATGGCTAGTTCGTCGTCTACCAGGTCAATCCCGAAGATCCAGGTCTGTCAAAAGAAGTCAGTGGACGAGTGAGTAACACCCTCGATTCCCGACAGTCATGAACCGGGATTGAATCCCGTGTTAACATTTTGTTTAATATGTAAATAACCTTCACATATTATTTATTGTTGTAAATATCATAAACTAGGTTGTTCATTTTGAGCAGGTACCTAATAAAGTGATTTTGGAACCGAACCGAATATAAAACTATAAATAAAAAATATATAAACAAATCAATCATGATTGTTTCTTTTTCGAATAAAACAAACTTTTTCTATTGTTCTTACTGCGATGAAAAAATATTTGGAGGGCTTGGCTCATCAATAAGGAACCCTTATAGCGGTTTTGTCAATTTAATCCACCAATTTGTGCTTTATAGATCTCTAATACGGTATTGGATGATTATGAGAATTCTATCACAGTGAGGATTGTAGAAAGTTCATTTGGGAATAAAACATCCATGCTTAGTTTTTTATTTCTCTATTTTTTCTCACTCATTTTTGTATCTCTCAGAAGAATATGTAGATTAGGGAAGACAAACTGAAGATCGCCAAGAAGACCTTGAGACAATACCTGCTGTGATCTACATTTTCAGCTACTAACTCCAGGATTCCACCGCCATGTCAAAGCCAAGACTTCCCTCCAAGATGACGATGTCCCTATAGAGCAGTCCTGGCCCTCGGGCCGCATGCGGCCCGCCGTAAAAAAAATTGCAGCTCGCCATTTAACTTTATATTTCTTTTGTAACTTTCATTTCTCGTCTGTATATTCAAAAACAGAAAATATATATATATTGAAATAATTATAATAATTTTTTCATTTAAAATATGTCCCACAATTTTTAAAATACATATTTGATTCAATAAAAAGGAAGAAAAAGTTAGGAATAATGGTAATTAATAGAGAAATATTTTTTTAAATTTTAAATTGTTATTATTATTTTTTATTTTAAAAAAGCAGCCGAAAAATAATAAATAAAAAAATAAGCTTCAAGGAACTATTAAGTATTTTTTTAATACATTTTAAAGTTAAATTTTTGATATAGTTAAAGTTTTTAGACCTTGTTTACGATTCCGTGCGGCCTGTGGTGTCAATTAGATTGGCCAGGGCTGCTATAGACGATACGACGCAAAGCCGCTTTTCTCACCGCTAGAAAAAGGACGCAAAGCTACTAGGAACAAAGTTTCCATCTCCGAGGGAATCCTTGGCAGAAACACGTCAGATCCATGTCAGTAGCAACAAGATTTGCTAGCTGTGAAAAATATCGATTGATTGGTTGATTCGTTTATATTTATTCCGATTGCTGGCGCAAGCCATCAGAAAATTTCAATTTTACAATCAGAGTGAATAACCCTTTTTCTTAATTCATACAATTAAATCAAATAAAATCATTATAATATAAATTGATGAACATAACCTAAATTTCTCTCTAAGTTAAAAAAAAATATTTATTTGGGAGCTTTCGGATCTTGTTCTTTCACAAGATGTAGTTGAAATTAATTTTGAAATTACATAGTATATATACCGCTGATCAACATAGTATACTTTGAAGTCGCCAAATGTTCCTCAAAATAAAATACATCTTTAATATATGAAAAGAGAAAGATATAATGGTTATTTCCATAAAAGTCTGCATATATTTAAAAGAGTATCAAAATGGATATGAAATCAGTTTCAGGGGAGTAGCATCTTGGAAGATCGTTTCTTGATCAATACAGCAGGGTCCTAATGACCTAGAAGATTCGGTGTGGATGGGCCATTTGATGACTGATAGAACTCGTTACTGGCAACTTTATGTCCCATACCTCTTTGACGACTTTCTCGGATAGCCAGTACCTATCTTGATAGTTTACTGTACACGGTATCTTGTTGATTCACGTGTTTGTGAAGTCATTATGATCATTATCATTTTCCTATCTTTAATCTGCTATAATGTACCGCTTATACCCATTCTCTATCTTGATAATGTCTGCGGTGTACTGTACACGGTATCTTACTGATTCACGTGTTTGTGAAGTCATTATGATCATCACCATTATCATTTTCCTATCTTTAATCTGCTATAATGTACGGCTTATACCCATTCTCCATCTTGATAGTGTCTGCGGTGTACTGTACACGGTAGCTTACTGATTCACGTGTTTGTGAAGTCATTATGATCATCACCATTATCATTTTCCTATCTTTAATCTGCTATAATGTACCGCTTATACCCATTCTCCATCTTGATAGTGTCTGCGGTGTACTGTACACGGTATCTTACTGATTCACCTGTTTGTAAAGTCATTATGTTCATCATTATTATCATTTTACTATCTTTAATCTGCTATTATGTACTGCTTATACCCATTCTCTATCTTGATAATGTCTGCGGTGTACTGTACATGGTATCTTACTGATTCACCTGTTTGTAAAGTCATTATGTTCATCATTATTATCATTTTACTATCTTTAATCTGCTATTATGTACTGCTTATACCCATTCTCTATCTTGATAATGTCTGCGGTGTACTGTACACGGTATCTTGATAGTGTCTAAGGTGTACTGTACCTGGTATCTTACTGATTAACCTGTTTGTGAAGTCATTATGATCATCACCATTGTCATTTTACTATCTTTAATCTACTATAATGTACCGCTTATATCCATTCTCTATCTTGATAATGTCTGCGGTGTACTGTACACAGTATTTTGATAGTGTCTAAGGTGTACTGTACACGTATCTTGCTGATTCACCTGTTTGTGAAGTAATTATGTTCATCATTATTATCATTTTACTATCTTTAATCTACTACAATGTACAGCTTATACCCAAAGAATCATTTATTCCTTTTTAATATCTTGATAGTGTACTGTAAATGGTATCTTACGTCTCTTACTGATTCACGCGCGCGCCGCGTGTTTGAGAAGTCATTATAAATATCATTGTTATTTTACTATCTTTAATCTACTATAATGTACCGCTTATATCCAAAGAGACAATTCTTCCTTTGTGATAAAAATCAACAAGTAATCCTTTCTTTTACTATTTTTATTTTTCTTTATCTTGAGAGTGTCCGAGATGTACTGTACACGGTATCTTACGTCTCTTACTGATTCACGTGTTTGCGAAGTCATTATGTTCATTATCATTTTACTATCTTTAATATACTCTAATATACCGCTTATACCCAAAGAGACATTTCTTCCTTTTTAGTAAAATCAACTAGTAATCCATTCTTTTATTATTTTTATTTCTCTATCTTGAGAGTGTCTGCGGTGTACTGTACATGGTATCTTGCTGATTCACGTGTTTATGAAGTCATTCTTATCATTATCATTTTACTATCTTTAATCTACTATAATGTACTGCTTTTACTCAAAGAGACATTTCTATTCCTTTTTAGTAAAATCAATAAGTAATCCATTCTTTTACTATTTTTATTTTCTTACTTGATAGTGTCTGCGGTGTACTGTACATGGTATCTTACGTCTCTTGCTAATTCACGTGTTTGTGAAGTCATTATGATCATTATCATTATGATTTTATCCTATATATAATATACTATAATGTACCGCTATACCCAAAGAGGCATTTCTTCCTTTCTAATAAAATCAACAAGCCATCAAAGGCTAAGTTTCTTTTACAATATTTAGTTCTCTATCTTTCGGATCAATAAGCCTTTCTATAGGAGAACTAGAAATATAACTTTCAGTTAACTAGAAGAGGAAAATCATAATGATAATGATTTGAATGACTTCATAAACACGTGAATCAATAAGAGACATATGGTATCATGTACAGTACACCGCAGAAACTATAAAGATAGTGAAATAAAAATAGTAAAAGAATAGATCACTTGTTGATTTCCTAAAAAAGAAATGTCTCTTTGTGTATAAAAGGTACATTATGACAGATTAAAGAGAGTAAAATGATAATAATGTGTTAAAACAATGCAATTGTGGGTTTCACTCCCGTACTAAACTTAAAGGTGGTAAAAAATGAGCCACAACAAAGAGAGAGGTGCTTATTTTTGTACATAAATATAATTCTCCTACAACTTTATGTTGTATTGGAGTTTGAAAATCGGCTTTACTACTCAATCAGTTTAAACACCTTTTCTTTTTTTTTTTTTTTTTGGTAAATTCGATCGATTTCATGACCACTCTTTTTTGATTCGTTCTCATCTTTGTAATTTGAACTCGTCTCTGTTTGTGAAGTCATTCAGATCATGATCATTTTCCTATCTTCCATCTGTCATAATATACCCCTATTATCAAAAAAGATTTTCTCCCTTTGAAAAGGATCTTAAAGTCAGTTGCGGAAAAATGTAGACTACAGCACCCATGGCCTCAAGTTCTGCTCGGCAATCTTTAGTTTGTCTTCCCTAATTTACCCAGCATCTCCAAAGAAATGTCACATAGAAAATTAGGAAAGACAAACTTCAGGATGATACATCATTTTATTTAATTAAAAAGGCATATATTGGATCAAAATATAATTTATTTTACCAATATTTCAGTTGGTTGAACGCCAACCTTTATCAAGGTGTTATAACATATTAATGTGTGGAAAGATAGTACAAATGTGATATTGTACTGAGATAAGGTGCATAAATTAAGAAAAAGGCATCTCCTTATCGTTCAAATGAAAGTTGCTGATGGCTTGCGCCATCTATCGGAATAAATATCAACTATTCTCCTTGATTTTTAGGTACAGCTTGCACCACGCTGATGAGGGCCAACAGCCCGAAACGCGTCGGTGGTTAGCTTTTCTTGATTAATCAAGAATGGGTATTTGGCCAATTCTGGAATATTTAAAAATCAACGAGAATAGTTGATATTTATTCCGATAGATATGGCGCAAGCCATCAGCAACTTTCAGTTGCACGATAAGGAGATGCCTTTTTATAATATTAATGTGTGTCAACAACAAACTCAGCGCCACATAACGTCAATAGAATTAATGATAATTTTTTAAAAACTTAATTCTATTGACGTTATGTGGCGCTGAGTTTGTTGCTGACACACATTAATATGTTATAATACCTTGATAAAGGTTGGCGTTCAACCAACTGAAATATTAGTGAAATAAATGATATTTTTGATCCAATATATGCCTTTTAATTAAAGATTAATTTATGGATTGCTCTATTTTCGAAACATCATTTTATATCAAATCAAAATAAACATTTATCAACATTCATAAAATACCAGAGAGGCAATGTGAAGGAAGTTAAGAGACAGAGTAACGACTTATAAATATTAAAAATAATAATATGTTCATAAAATAATGAATATTTTGATATAATATTCATAACAATTTTGGATTAATTATAATTAAAAATATTAATAAAAATTCGAAACTATTATAGACGCCTATGATTCTTTTAAAAAAAAATTAAACAATTTCTTAAACAATTCTTTAAAAGATTCATACGCGTCGAAAACACGTTTGACACACGTTTTGCATACCTTATGTGGAGCCCATGTCTTGTCCTGGTTTCCTAATTTTATACCAAAATATGCGAAATACGCCCGCTTTACAAAGTATATTATTGCATTTATTTGCGCTTTTACAGTATATTCGCCACACATATATAACAGAAAATATTTGGGTCGTTTTTGAAGGATATTATTTTGGAAACCATGTATTGAAGTGAATTTATTAATGTGTTAAAATTTTATTTTTATAAAGTTGATGGCATAGCTTTTAAATGAATGATGCTTGAAATAATAATCGAATTTGAATAACAGATGGCGCACTAATGCATCATGAAAAATATTCATCGTCACTTGACAACGTGGGAAAAAATGGACCAAATTAGAAATGCGTAATTTACACTTAACTAAAATCTTTCTACAAGAAAAACTTTGCAGATGTCAGATCAAATATTCTACCATCTGCTGACTCAGTGGTAAATCTAATGTATGAGAGAATTTTCTTCTTTTTACCCAGACTAATCTAGTTATTAGCTTTATGGTATTAATTAGGTTTTCTTCTATAAAAATGTCACTATTACCATTAAATATGATTATCTTTTATTCTTTTTGTTCTTTTTATTTGCAGACTCCATCTATACTACTGTCTTTATAAAGGTTTTTGTGTGTTGTAATTCTCTTGAAAGAATATAAACGATTAAGCGATGATTTTTCTTACAAATAAAAAAATTCCTGCTGTCCTTTACTACGATGAGTGGTGGAATCTGTGGATGAATGCTATAATCGGCAATTTCCGATAGCCAAGACCTAGGATCGAATCCCACACTGACAAACTTTTTTCTGAATAATAATTTGCTTCAATAGCGGTCGAATGTTGCAAAAGTTCAACTCCATCAGTGAAGGAAAGTAATCAAACTGGGCTCTGGAACATTTTAAAGGACAAAAGTCAAGCTGTTTTCTACATATGTAGATATGTGGTGCATTTACAGCAAAAGCAGTCGTCAACTTCTACCCACCATGATTATCATAGCCACATACCATGTGTAAGGATAATAAAAAATGACTGAAATATATTGAGAAAGCCTGGCTTACTATTGGGGAACCATCGCTAAATATTGATTATATAGGCATAACACCAAATACAGTTATTGCGACTGCAATGATAGAGATGCATGGAGACATCTGAGGCTCTTCATTGGACACGACAACAACAACCAAATACAGTTGTAGTGGTCGATTAAACTGGCAAAACCGCTGGAAGGGTTCGTAACAGAGAGAAAGTTGGTTCAGACCCACTCGATTTTTTTTTTGCTTATTCCTATTACACGTGGTACAGGCCAAGATAATCATAGTAGGTAGAGGTAGGTGACTGCTTTTAATATAAGTGCACCACTTGTCAACACATGTGAAAAGCAGTTCGACTTTTGTACTTACAAATGTGATCGAAGCCCTGTTTGGTTACTTGCATTCGCTGGTGAGGTTGAACTTTTGCATGATTCAGGGGCCATTGGAGCATTTTTTTTATTAGAAAAAAAGTGCCCAAAGCGGGAATTGAACCCTGGTCGTAGCGGTCGAAAACCAACGGGGTTTAGAAAGTATATTTAATTTCAAGATTTAATTAATTTTATTAGAATATTCTATTGTGTTTTATTTAATAAAATCGAGAAGCATTCAGCGCTAAGTTACTTACATTATTTCTCTAGCTTAACATGCCCTTCAGTGTCTCCTGTTGAAGGCTATGTTGGCCCTAAAGCAAGAGAAATAAAATTGTACAAGAAACTTAGCCCTGAATATATGAAATGAAAGGATTTAAAAGCACGAATGTTTCTTTTATACAAAATACAAACTTCTACTGTCCTTACTGCGAGAAAAAAATATATTGGGAGGGCTTGGCTCATCAGTGGTGAACCCTCCCAGCGGTTTCGCCAATTTAATCCACCAGACCGCTTCTAAGAGCTCTAATACTGAAATGGACGATTCTGCTTATATACGCAGCACCAAAGGATGGAATCTCAGAAATGGTCTTCAAGAAAACTATGAAAATAAGTTTATAGGACAGTAGAATTACATTCAAATATTTGCATCGAGCAATGCTCTTCCGCAAACAATAAAGACAAAGTCAGTTAGGCAAATGCTTTATTGATTTTATTAGATTATAAGTAAGGGGAAGAGCGTTTATATTGTGTTTATGTTTCACATTTATGTTTTCTAGTATAAGTTTTGTTGATAATTTCCCAGGAGTTTGTATCCCTTACCGTTCGATAACGTCGTCTTCGAAACCTTGATTAAATTTGCATAGAGATAGAGGAGAGCCCTTTCTTTTGTTCAGATTAACTTGTAAATTGGTTGTTTGGAAATTCACTAAGCTTTTTATATGTTTACAATGAGAGTTTGTATTTGAAAGAAGTCTTCAATCTGGTATATATAGGTTATGATAGAAAAGATTTTTGATACATTTTTAAAATGTGTATAACTCCATTACGATTAATAATCTTGTTTAATATGTGAATAACTCACATATTATTCATTGTTTCAATTATCATAAACTAGGTTACTCTTGTTGAGCGGTACCTAATAAAGTGATTTTTGGAATAATTTCGATATGTTTGTTTTGTGATTATTAAAAAAAGGTAAATATTTGGGAGATTTAAGATAGTAAGATTTGAGTGTACATATTTTATTCCAAGGTTGTAAGGGGACAGGTTGATGTTGACACTATAGTGACATCTTCTTCTTCTATCTTTTCTCCACACTGGGTGAAGTAGAATGCGTCTGCCTTTGTCATTAAGACTGAGAGCACTACTCAGTAGCAGGCCGACATAGCTCTAAAAGAAATGGCCGCCTCTGACATAAGGAACAGACGCCATGTGCAGCCGCTCCTAACATGGAGTACAAACGCTACCCATCCTGTATCCCTGGATTAGGAGCCCTAACAGGGTACTATCAGCCGGGCCAGCTGAGCCCAGGTTTTTTAGTGAGCTTGTTACTGCTCCCCCTCCTCCTTTTTCATCCGGGCTTGGGACCGTCAAGGGCGGAGTTCTATAGTGACATGATGACAATCAATGGATGAGACCATCTCTACCTGAGTGATGATCAGAAGAATATCCTCAATTAGGACCGGTGAGTTATAATTAAGGATCCCAATTGATTAGCGTGATGTTTGTAGGAGAGATTATGGGTTCCTCTCATAGAACACCTTGGTACAAGCTGAATGGATTAGGTTCTCCCGGGTTTTCCAGATAAATGCTCCAAGTTCTTTGGGACAATGGATGTTTTCCTCGCTGCACAGACGGATTTCCTCGAATGATATGGCATCGAAAGCATGACTCCTACGGAATAACCGTCGCATTTTTACAAACTATAATCATATTTAAAACGGAATCAGCTTCCAGAAACTTCCTTTTGGCATCCATAACTCACACCAAAGGAATTTCCTGGAGGCCACAGCATCATTGAAGGACTCAGATATCGTGAATAGATAGGAAGAAATCCCTGAACCTTATGCGTCTTTTTTAACCTTTTTTTTTCTAATAATCGCAGTCAACTTCATATATTTCTGAGAATAGTTGATATTTATTCCGATAGATGGCGCAAGCCATCAGCAACTTTCAGTTGCACGATAAGGAGATGCCTTTTTCTTAATTTATTTATTTCTATTTTTCATTTCCTTATATATTGTTCGAAATACCATTGCTTTCAAGGTATTAACATCGTGTGTATAACTCCGCCTTTGCCGGTCCCAATCCCGGATGAAAAAGGAGGAGAGGGAGCAGTAACAAGCTCACTAAAAAACCTGGGCTCATCTGGCCCGGCTGATAGTACACTGTAAGAGCTCCTAATCAAGGGATACAGGATGAGCAGCGTTTTTACTCCATGTTAGGAGCGGCTGCACATGGTGTCTGTTCCTCATGTCAGAGGCGGCCATTTCTTTTGGAATTAAGTCGGCCTTCCACTGAGTAGTGCTCTCAGTCTTAATGACAAAGGCAGACGCATTCTATTTCCCCCAGACAACATCAAAAGTCTCAAGTTTTACAAGCTTGATACCTTAATATGATTGAGTGGAGATAAGAAAGAAGAATTAGACATCGTGTGTATTCATAACACGTGTTTACAATTACGCTAAATTATTTTCAAAAATATTTTCTAATATAAAATAGATGGCCATTTAGACAATACCAGGTCTATTAGTATGAAACGCGAAAATGGGCGCCAGAGGCCGCTGTGCAACTTTATTTGAGCCGACGGTGGCGCTGTTGTAGGCGTTTTGTTCTTTGACTCACGTGGCATCAGCATGCGTGCAGTTTTATAAAAATTCAAATCGTAAAACATTTCTGGAGCCTGTGGAAAATGGCGATTTCCGAGCCAAAAAGTGCCCATTTGCGGGAAGTTTTGTTGTTCGCCTTCAACTGGAAGAAAAGTGCCACTGAAGCCCACCGAATGCTCGAAGAAGTTTACAGCGACCACGCTCTGAGCAAATCGCAATGTTACGGGTGGTTTAAAAAATTCCAAAGTGGCGATTTTGAACTTGATAATGAACCACATGGAAAACCGCCCCAAAAGTTCGAGGACGCTGAATTGTAAGCTTTGTTGGATGAGGACAGTACCCAAATGCAGGAGAAACTCGCAAATCAGTTCCAGGTGTCTCAATGTGCTGTTTCTCTACGTTTAAACAGCCTCGGAATGACCCAAAAGCTTTCCAGATGGCTCCCCCACGAGTTGAGCGAAAGGCAGCAATAACGGCGTCTGGTAACCTGCGAAGGGCTGCTCGCCAGGCATGAAAAGAAGTCATTTTTGCACCGAATCGTAACTTCTGATGAGAAATGGACCCACTTCAGCAATCCTACGCGCCAAAAGTCGTGGGGCCTGCCCGGCCAATTTCCAAAACAGACGCCTAGGCCCAATCGCTTCGGAAAAAGACAATGCTTTGCATATGGTGGGACCAGACCGGCGTAGTATATTTCGAGCTCCTGAAACCTGGCAAAATGGTCAATACTAGTCGCTACGAACAACAAATGCACAGTTTGAGAGAGGCGTTGAATGAAAAAAGACCGGAAAGGCGTGAAAAGCACAACAACCTGATACTGCAGCATGACAACGCTCCAGCCCACAACGCTACGGTGGTCAAAAACACCATAAAAGACTTGGGCTGGGAACTCTAACCCCACCCGCCGTACTCACCAGACTTAGCGCTGTCGAACTACCCCCTTTTCACATCTTTAGGACACGCCCTAAAAAACCAGGAATTTTCAAACTCAGACATACTCCGAAAATGACTTGTTGACTGGTTCGATTCAAAAGGAATAGAAATTTTCAGACAAGGAATTCGAAAATTGCCTGAAAAGTGGTCCGAGTGTATAGCTAATCAGGGCAGTTACTTTGAATAAAAAAATCTTTTGTTGTATGGAATTGGTGAACTTTTGAATTCACTGAAAATTTTCGCGTTTCATACTAATAGACCTGGTATATATAGTGACAATATAATCACAGGTATTTAAAATATTAATAATTAAATTCTGTTTGAAAAATATCTATATCGGTCGAGGCAGTGACGCATAGTACGAACCAATCATAGCCTTTGTTTATATTACGCGTCATCGTGACGTCACGACCAATGAGAAGCGGGTCTCAGATTGGGCCAAATGTCGCGGACTCACACGAAATACATTATATAACATACTGCGTTATTATTTTTTTCAATCCATAATTGATGTTTAATTAAAGATATGATCTTCGTTTTAATCCTCGTAACAAAAGTATTAATTCAGAAAAAAGGCATTTCCTGATCGTGCAACTGAAAGTTGCTGATGGCTTTCGCCATCTATCGGAATAAATATCAACTAATCCTCGATTTTTAATTATTCCAGAATTGGTCAAATCAAGAAACGGTATTTGGCCAATTCTGTAATTATTAAAAAATCAACTATTAGTTAATATTCATTCCGATAGATGGTGCAAGCCATCAGCAACTTTTGGCCAAATACCGTTTCTTGATTCGGTCATTTCTGGAATAATTAAAAATTAACGATTAGTTTATATTTATTCCGATAGATGGCGCAAGCAATCAGCAAATTTCATTTGCACGATCAAGAAATGCCTTTTTTTCTTAATTTATCTCTACTTGATTCAAGTACAAATTTAACTTTTGTACTATTTTTCACAAAAGTATTGATGTTTTATTTGTTCTTTTGTACTCTGCGCTTATATGTGGTTGTGTATTTGAAATTGAGAGAAATTTATAGAGAAAGTGTAAGGTTAAAGTTAACTTGATTTAATCCCATGTTGAAACTTCAATTTGAAAAGAAGAAGAATAGAAGCAAATCTCCTAGGATCGAGAGCTACGGCTCCTCAAGCCACTTTTCTTAATTTGAGGGACTTTCCGGACATGTTCTTTGAACGTCTAATCCACTTCAAGATTCTTTAATCCCTCAACTTTTCCACTTGAGAATTTCTTTCATCCTGGCCTCTCTCCAAGATAGCTTAAGTCTGATGCCAGCTTTTTTATAAACGATAGAATGAAAGTTAATTAGGCTTAATGAGATTACCATATGTGTGTTGGTCGTTGATGGGTAGTATATATATTATATTAATAAAAAGAATGAGATTTCTGTTGATTTTTTGATCATATGATGCACTAGCGCGCCATCTGTTATCAAAATTCGAAACTATTTTAAAGGCGTAAGATTCTTTTTGAAATTAAACAATTTCTACTGCCCTTACTGCAATGGAAAAATTAAAGGGAGGGCCTGGCTCATCAGTGGTGAACCTTCCCAGCGGTTTCGCCAGTTTAATCATAGAGCGGTATGGTAGATTAAACTGGCGAAACCGCTGGGAGGGTTCACCACTGATGAGCCAGGCCCTCCCTTTAATTTTTCCATTGCAGTAAGGGCAGTAGAAATTGTTTAATTTCAAAAAGAATCTTACGCCTTTAAAATAGTTTCGAATTTTTGATCATCTTGAGGATTATGCTATGGAGTTATTTGGGTTTCTTTTTAGTACTAAATGGTATTGGTGATGCAGTCGTGGCAATAATATTAATAGTCTTGATCAGAGATTGCTTTAATTTAACTTATGGAATATATTAAAAAAACATAATTTGATAAAAGTAATGCCTGGCTTAAGGCGTAAGAATAAAAAAAATGAAAAACTTATTCACATAATATACAAAAGATTTGAGCCGGCCATCGGAAAACAACAACAATATATTATATAGGAAGCGCGACCTCTGGCGGTCGATTTAACAGAGTATTTGAATCTATGAAATATATTTTAAATGAAATAATATTTCAATATAACATACTAGCCGAATGACCCGGGCAACGCCCGGGTTTTACCCGATTGAATGTTTTTATTCAAATAATATTCGTTACAATTATAAATTGGCACCGTGGATGTCACTTTTGTGCAACGTCCCGCTCCAAACTTTGTGTCTGAGAAGCGATATTTTTATAGAAAGATGATCTGGCTTTTGTTTTCTGCTCGAATGAATGTTTTTCTGTTAGAATTTTGTTCCTGCGTACAAAATAATGAACTGGTTTCACCCGTGGTCTCTGCTTTTTGGAATTTTTCCCGATATAATTATGTATCTAATAATCAAACATGATACAGCAATATCGTCATCATCATTTTCTGACTAAAAATATATAGTTTTAATAATTGATTTATATATTTTTAAAATAGCCTATCGCCTTCCCCGTATTTTTTTACCTATGTATGGAAATTTTGGTTTGAATTAGTGAACTACTGCGAATTTGTATACCGGACATACAAACCAACAAACAAACAGACAAACATACAAACATTCATTTTTATTTATATATAGATATATATTACGATGCACTAGCGCGCCATCTGTTATGAAATTAGAAACTATTATAGACGCGTAAGATTCTTTTCGAAATCAATTTCTACTGCCCTTACTGCAATATGGAAATATTAAAGGGAGGGCCTGGCTCATCAGTATCTAAAATACCCATTTCAAGAGTCTAGCAACAGTATCACTATAAAAGGAAGATCGAAAAATGCAATATAACAGCGGTATGGTAGATTAAACTGGCGAAACCGCTGGAAGGGTTCACCACTGCTGAGCCAGGCCACCCCTTTAATTTTTCCATATTGCAGTGAGGGCAGTAGAAATTGTTTAATATCAAAAAGAATCTTACGCGTCTAAAATAGTTTCGAATTTTCATATATCAACATATATAGTCACGACCGTCTTTCCACCGTCAATTCCTCAATTCCTCATCGCTGTCACGGATGCGCGCGCATCATCATTATGATCATTATCATTATCTAATGATAATAATAATAATTATTATTATTATATTATTATTATTATTATTATCAACATATATAGTCACGACCGTCTTTCCACCGTCAATTCCTCAATTCCTCATCGCTGTCACGGATGCGCGCGCATCATCATTATGATCATTATCATTATCTAATGATAATAATAATAATTATTATTATTATATTATTATTATTATTTTATTATCAACATATATAGTCACGACCGTCATGGGCGGCCGGTTCTGTCACGGATGCGCGCGCATCATCATTATGATCATTATCATTATCTAATGATAATAATAATAATAATTATTATTATTATTATTATTATATATTATTATTATTATTATTATCCCTATATATAGTCACGACCGTCATGGGCCGGTTCTGTCAGGGATGCGCACGCACAGGGAGGTCACGTGCTCGCCGGCAGCCAACGGGCGCGCGCCGCCGGCATTACGTATAGATTATAAACACAAGGTAATAAGGCCAAATAAAAAAATAGTGTGTGATAAGGCACAAATTGGATTATCTACTTATTTAATTGCCTTATTCTCTCTGTGTGAAGTTCACTGTGTGAAGTTCACGGATAGATTTTGGTCAGAATGGATAAAATAAAAAAAGTGTCAAGGGATGGGAATCGAACCCACGACCTTCCGCTTACCGGGCAGATGCCATGACCACTAGGCTACCCTGGACATATTTTTCCGTTCACAATTTTATTTTTATATTTTCAAGACACACACAGTTTGGGGCGGGACCTTTCACAAGAGAGACATCCACGGCGCCAATTTATAATTGTAACGAATAGTATTTTAATTAAAACATTTTAAAAATATATACGCACTCGGGTAAAACCCGGGCGTTGCCCGGGCCATTCGTCTAGTATATATATATACACTGCGTGACATTGAAAATGGAACACCAAGAAATAGTGGCCAGAAAGTGATGAAACTCGGCAGACAGAGAGAGACAGGGACGAACAATACGTGATCTTTATTTCAAAATGATAGTCATAATACAGAGCGAGAACGGCGTCGGCTTAGTAGCAAGTAGGACCACCGCGGACGGCGATGCACGCAGCAACACGTCTAGGTTGAGAGTCAATCAGAGTACGAATGGCGTCCTGAGGGATGGCTCTCCATTCCCTCTCAACCATTTGCCACAGTTCGTCTTCTGAACGCGGCTGTGGCAAGGCATGCAAACGGCGTCCAATGATGTCCCAGACGTGCTCGATTGGTGAGAGTTCAGGAGAGTACGGTGGCCAGGGAAGCATCTGTACATCTTGCAGAGCTTGTTGGCTAATGCGAGCAGTGTGCGGTCGGGCGTTATCCTGCTGATAAAGGGCATTGGGTACCCCCTGAAGGTAGGGGAGTGTCACCGGTCGCAGCACATCATCAACGTATCGTTGGGCCGTCATAGTGCCCTGAATACGAAGTAAAGGTGACCTGGAATCATACGCGATTGCGCCCCAAACCATGATTCCACGTTGTCGCACGGTGGGGCGTTCCACAATTGCTGCCGGATTGGACCTTTCTCCACGTCGACGCCACACGCTTACACGGCGACTATCACTGGACAAGCAGAAACGCGACTCATCTGAGAACACGACCCTGTGCCATTCCGTCATCCACGTCGATCTAGCCCGGCACCATTCCAAACGTTGGCGCCTATTCGGTGGGGTCAATGGCAGTCTTCTTAGCGGACGGCATGAGTGCAAGCCATTAGCAACCAATCGACGGGAAATGGTTCTGGTCGAGATGGAATGATCTAGGGTGTCTTGCACATGTTGCAGGATGGCGGTACAAGTGGCTTGTGGGGCCGCCACTGCTTGTCGAAGGATACGCCGATCCACACGTGCTGACGTCACTCTGGTTGCACCGGCATTCCTATAAATTGCCACATTTCCTTGTTCCAACCATCTTCTCCACATTGGTGCACCGTAAACGCACCAAGGTGTGTATCAGCTGCGATTTGACGTATGAACCAACCTGCCCTTTTCAGTCCGATCACCATGCCCCTCGTAAAAGCGTCTGTCTGCTTGAACTGCCTCCGTTTACGATGACCTGGCATTCTCTGTTATTACACGTGTTTTTTGACACAAGAACAAAATTTCTACAATGATTTTCCTTGAAGAAATAACGACACGAATACTGTCCTTTCTGCAAGTTCCTTCCCTTTAATCTTACTCCATGTGCGCACGAGAGCTGCGCATTTTACATCATTTGCATAACTCGGTTAGGCGCGTCTACCCTGAAATTTGCATAATTTTCTGGCCACTATTTCTTGGTGTTCCATTTTCAATGTCACGCAGTGTATATATATATATATTGTAATCTCAATGAGGAACATGGATTATATTGGTCTCTCCTGGAGGAGGTCTCTTATTAGAGGTTGGATTATATCGGGTTATCACATACAAGTCTGTATTATCATTGTTTTATTTGAATAATTCTCTAATATCCTGTATATTTTCATTTTAAAATTATCTTTAAAACTTTCTTCAATCTGTAAATTGTTTTCCTCGAATACACACAATACTTTACAATTTGATTTTATTTAACTAAATTTGCATACCAACCCTTTGAAACATATTTCATTTGTGTTGATATATTTTTTCTCTTTTCATCTAAGTTCCATACTATTTCTTGTACATATTTCAAATATCTTTCTTTTCTTTTAATGTTTTGCTTACCTTTAAAGTGCAAGTATCCCTAAAGGGACATTGCGTTCCAAGTCGAAATAAAATAAAAAGATATATTATTATAAAACGTAGGATCCAAGGATGATTTTCTTATTTTTTATTAATTAATTAATAAAATTAATTTTAAAAATAAGAAAATCATCTTCGGAGCCTGTGTTTTATAGTAATTTAAATTTCTCAGAGGAATCTATCGTTATTTTGCAAAAATATATATATATAGTTTTATTCATGGATTCATTAATAAAAGAAGTCGGTGGACAAGTGGGTAACACCCTCGATTCCCGACAGTCATGAACTGGGATTAAATCCCGCGTTAATATTTTGTTTAATATGTGAATAATCTTCACATATTATTCATTGTTGCAAATATCATAAACTAGGTTGTTCTTGTTGAACGGTACCTAATAAAGTGATTTTGGAACCAAACTGGATCCATTACAAAGTGTCTTCAGAGGAAAAGAATATAAAACTGAAAGCTATTGTCATTTTTAATACTAATAATACAGCTTGTATTGTAGTGGAATATTTTATTTAATCAAAAACAGATTATTATTATTTCAAATATTTTGCTATTCAGTATCTTTCTCTAATTATCTTTCTGTTTATTCATATAAGTAGGTTTGGAAATTTCTCTTTGAAATTTGTTATATTTACGTTTGACTTATTTTTCGATGTGATACAGGGAAACCTAATTTCAGATGGTTTTTTGCCTTTCCCTGCATCTTAAGGTAGTCATCTTTTTCTCTTAGAACAAATTTGTTTACATAGATAAAGAGGAATGGATTTTGTATAATAATCATTTAATTCGCTAAGAAAAGTTCTAATTATGTAAATATTTACCTGTATATATATATTATTTTTTAGTTTCTTGAAAAGTTGGGTGTCGAAGGACGTCAAAGTCCGAACGCTTGCCGAATTTACAGCATTAATAAAAGAACACGTCGCGGTTAACTTTTGTTCTTTCTTTAAGACAATTAGTCTTTTATTTACATGAGATTGTCATGTGTTATTTTCATTCTATTCTATAGAAATGGCCCGTCTACTACCCATAGTTCCAGGATAATAGACAAGCCTTAGCTCTATTAAAGTTCTACTTCATAATACACCCATACCTCGCTTTGCGTCGAGGTTACGTTCCAAAAAAACACGACGCAAATTGAAACAACGCAAAGGGAAAATGAAAGGTGTTGCCATATTTTAGAAAAAAAATAAAAATAAATTAAAGACTCGAATCCAAAACAACGCAACTTCGAAAATCTAACGACGCACAGTGAAAATCAGTAAAAATTAAGCAGCGACGCAACTTCGAAAAAAATGCAAAACGAAACGACGCAAAGCGAGGTATTGGTGTATTATTATATTGACAAAGTTGCTTTTGCGGGTTATCACACAATGTGCAAATTAATAGAGCCTAAAGTAATAGTAACTTTACAATTATACCGCAAATGTTTCTTTTGAACGAAAAATATAAATTTATTTTAAGGAGAAACAATGATTATTTCTAACCTTAGGGATGAAGTATGATAAGATGAATTGTGAAGAGTAATGATAAACGGAAAAATTCCCATCCCTGGACATTTTATTTTTCCGTTTATCATTACTCTTCACATTTCATCCTTTCATACCTCATCCCTAAGGTTAGAAATCATCATTATTTATCCTTAAAATAAATTTATATTTTTCGTTCAAAAGAAACATTTGCGGTATAATTGTCAAATTTCGTTCTAAAATCATAAAAGCCGCATTATATTGTATTATAATAGTAACTTAATACACAGAAAAGAGTGCACTCAAAAGTAAAACAACAACAATAAAAAGGAGCAAAATAAAAACTCACGATTTGCTATATAAAAACAAAACAGTACTTATCTTTTATTGTAGCGTTGGTAGGGATCGGACCGGGGTCACACAGGTATGTGAGGAGATCACCAGACACGGATAAATCACGCAGAGAACACTTTAAGCGTCTCCACACGATAATCCACCACACTGGCCTCCCTCATTACCATAACCCCCCTCTTATATACAAACATGGCCACATTCGTCCAATAAGAAGGCGGGGGAGATTGATTCACTAACAAACGAAAACAAAATTATTCTCACTAAATACTGAGATAAAAGTGCGAATGTTTGTCAATATAATTTGACAATATTACCATATTAGAAAGGTCAGGACGAATGAAATGGGATTCTACGTAGATGGGGGTATGAAAAACCTAGTGAAATATTATGCAGAGAAAAAGTAAATGTTGGTTACTTCTACTCTACTTTAAATGCTAATTCAATGCAATAGGAATGAACACATTAAAAATTCTATGTTACATGCATCGTAGAGTATTTTCCAGTGCATTTATGTGATAATAAAAAATATTATTATTACTAAGGTAAAACTTTAATTCAATTTCCCAAGTTCGCAGAAACAGCAGGTTTTGTTACTTCCACTCTACCTTAAGTGCTAATTCAATGCAATAGGAATGGACGCATTGAAAATTGTATGTTGCCATGTATCTTAGAGTATTTTCCTGTGCCTTTATGTGATAATAAAAATATTATTAAGCTAAAACTTTAATAGAGCTTGGCAAGTTCGTAGAAACATCAGGTTTTGTTATTTCTACTTTACTTTTTAAATGCTGATTTTATTGCAATAGGAATGGACACATTGTAAATTTCATGTTACCATGTATCTTAGTGTATTTTACAGTGCCTTTATGTGATAATAAATAATAATATTATTATTATTTAGGTAAAACTTTAATTCAGCTTCACATGGATTGGCTTTCTTTTTAGATCTGTTCGTAAAACGAACCATCCACACCCACATCATGTATATACAGTTAAACCTGTCTATAGCGCCCCCCTCTTGGGTCTCACCAAAATAGGGTGATATAGAGAGGCGGTGCTATATACAGGTCACTTTTAATGTAAATCGTATCGTACTACATATTTAAAATCGGGCGCTATAGAGAGAGAGGCGCTATTTAGAGGGAGCGCTATAAACAGGTTTAACTGTATATATATGAATTAATATTTACAAGAGAAAGAATCACCATATATCATCTGCAAGAAAGAACCAAATTTGACGGCGACGAGTTTTTTTTACTTATTCTATATACAGTTACGAGCGTCATTCCTCATCGGCCTCTGTCACCGTTTGCTTTTTTTTTTTTTGGAATGGCGCCCTCCTATTGGTTGGCTACGGTCACGCCACCTTTGCCCCCCCCCCCCCCCCCCCATCATGCCTCCCCCACTCGCTCTTTCGTTTTTGTAACTATTGGTTTGGAGCGGGTCGCTCTTTAAATAAATGCATATATTAGTTAATAACTAAATGGAATCCTCTCTTACCTTTTCCCAGTATGAGACGCCTACGGAAGCCAACAGTACATAGACAGATAAAGCACATAGGCTATTAACTAATATATGCATTTATTAAAGGCGCCAAATTTATAATTGTAACAAATAGAATTTGAATAAAAACATTCAATCGGGTAAAACACGGGCGTTGCCCGGGTCATTCGGCTAGTGCTGTATAATCGGCAAGCTTTCGGACTATGACTTCCTTCAATACGAGGTGTGTTCAAAAAGTATCGCGACTTTTGTGTTTTTTCAAAAATTATTTATTTATTCATGAATACCTATTTTGTCCCCTTCAAAGTAATCCCCATGAGATATACACTTGTGCTAACGGTTTTTCCAATCTTCGAAGCACTTCAAAAAATCATTTTTTAAAATATTTTTCAGGTCCTCCTTCGATGCCGTCTTTATCTCGTCAAGCGTAGCGTAACGTCGTCCTTTCATGGCCTCTTCAGTTTAGGGAACAAGAAAAAGTCACAGGGGGCCAGATCTGGGGAATATGGTGGCTGCGCCCGGCATCATTAGTGTGTTGTTTTGGCCAAAAAGTCGCGCACAAGCAACGATGTGTGAGCAGGGGCGTTATCGTGGTGCAAAATCCAATTTTTGTTCTTCCACAAATCCGGGCGTTTCTGGCGGATTGCTTCGCGCAAATTGCGAATAACTTGCAGGTAATATTCCTTATTGACCGTTCTACTCTGTGGCAAGAACTCATGATGCACCACGCCCCTGCAATCGAGAAAACTGTCAGCAAAACTTTCACATTCGAACGAACTTGGCGCGCTTTTTTCGGTCTTGGTTCGTGCGGCAGCTTCCATGAGATGATTGAGCTTTGGTTTGCACGTCATAACCATAAACCCACGCTTCGTCACCAGTTATGACCCTCTGGAGCAAATTTGGGTCGTCGCGGACAGAGTCCAACATCTCATTAGCAATGTTCATGCGATGCTGTTTTTGGTCGCAATTGAGCAATTTTGGTACGAATTTCGCGGCGACCCGTCTCATGCCCAAATCATTGATAAAAATCGAATGGCACGAGCCAATCGATATGTTTAGGTCCTCAGCAACTTCTCTAACGGTGATTCGACGATTGGCCAATATCATTTTCTCCACTTCATTAATTTTTTCGTCTGTTGTTGAAGTGCTCGGGCGTCCGGCACGCTCTTCGTCGTTCACATCTTCTCGGCCTTCTGAGAACATTTTTTACCACCAATAAACTTCGGTCCAAGGTAGCTTCTCCGTATGCCACAGTCAAAATTCGGAATGCATCCGCGCACTTAATTTCGTTTTTCACACAAAATTTGATACAGGTTCTTTGATCCATTTTTTTTTTAATAGGTAAAAATCGAAGACGATCCAAAACACCTGCAAGCAAAGCAGCTGTCAACAATTAAATGAACGTTCAAAATGGCCGAGCTTGTCGGCATAAGTGAGAGACATGAGTACCAACATAAAGCCACAAAAAGATCGAAATTCGAATATACGTAACCCACGAAAATTCAAAAGTCGCGATACTTTTTGAACACACCTCGTACATTTTGTGTTGAAAATATACTTTGATGTAACTAAATGTGAGGATGTAAATTTTGCCTGGAAGAAATTGATCTAAAGAGACAAGGGTCGCAACTCCCGTCAAAATAGACGTCTAAAACCAGACGCCATCTATTGACCGTCGCCGCAACTAGCGGCCTCGGGTCGGTGACAAAGCCACAACACCAGCTTTGGCAAACTGAAAACCGTCCACCTAGAGACCATGGTTTCGGGCTAATGGCTGTTTTAATGTCCATCCATAGAGAGCAAAACAACAACTGACTCACCCGTGCAGCCGAGGTCACGCTCCGCTGCGTCACGTGGGGAAACATAGGTAGATGTTTTCTTACATCTTCTCAGCACATCCCCCTTTTTAAGACTTGAAATATATATATACATTACAAACTTTAAATGCATAATATAATTAATAATGAAGGCGATCCACAGGTTTAACAATTCGTCCACTCCGGGTTCTTATCTGGCCGTCTTCTGAGTCGTTAGAGGGATAATCCACAACTGGGGTCTTTTCATTTTCAACCAGTTCCTCCCCCGAAAAGGTCGGCGTCGATGGGTCGGCTGGATATTGCACTGTAACTCCTTTTCGTAGATGGAACCTGTTTCGACGTAAAGTCCCAACTGGAGTATCAACTATATATGACCTTGGTGTCGATGCCTTCTGCTTTACAATCCCCCAGGTTCGCATATCTGTAATCCAAACCGTGTCACCTTCGGATAGCTCCTCCATGTCCGTAGCTCCGCAGCGTCGATCATATCTGGATTTCATATCCTTTCTCCTTCTCCCCTCCTTTCTTATCAGGGTCTGAGAGTCCACCAACTTTGGATTAAGATTCCCTGGTGCAATTGGCAAGGTCGTTCGGAGTTTACGTCCCAGATGGTTCACCATGCCAAGAAATCCTCTTACGCCATGAACATCTGTCGGAGCAGGCATCCTCGCCACCGCTTCGATTTTCGCTGGATCTGGTCGAATACCGTCTTCATCCAGTATGTGCCCAAGAAAATTAATTCTTGGCACGCCGAAGACACACTTGGCCTTGTTTAGTGTAACTTTCGCCTCTTTCAGTTTTCGGAGCACTAAACGAAGAATTCGATCGTGAGTCTTGGAGTCGGAGGCAAATATCAGGATATCGTCCAGGTAACACATTACACCGTCCATGCCTTGCAAGATTATTGACATAACTCTCTGAAAATACTCTGGGGCGAGTGAGATTCCAAATGGCATTCTGCAGTATTTATATCTCCCAAAAGGAGTGATGAAGGTCGTTAAATGCTGGCAGTCCGGGCTCAACGGAATCTGGTGAAAGCCACTGTTCGCGTCCAGTTTCGAAAAGAATCTTGCTTCCCCCAGTTGCCCCAGCATGTGCTCCACCACTGGCATGGGATGCACTTCGCGCTGTACATGTTCGTTCAGCCTTGAGAGATCCACACAGAGTCGTATGTCGCCATTCGGTTTACCAGCAATCACAGTCGGTGCACACCATTCAGTCGCAACGTTAACTTGTGCTATGATTCCCGCCTTCTCGAGCTCTTCCAACCTTGTTTTGAGCTTTTCCATCAAAGGTATTGGTACCCGTCGAGGAGTATGCACAGCATATGGTTTTGCTCCAGGTTTCAATTTGATTTCGTAAGGGTTTCCGATCTGTCCCAGTCCTTCAAATACTTCAGGGAATTCCTTGATCGGGTTAATTCTCGTCGCAACCACTTCAATCCGCCTCGCCAGGTTCAAGAGCTCACATGCCCGGCGACTCAGAAGAGGTTCACTCAAACGACGAATGACATAAATCTTCTCCTTGATTTCATAGTTGCCATTTCGCAGCGTTGAAATAAACATACCCACAGTCTGAAGTTCGGAGAATTCAGCAGCTCTAATGTTGATATCACTTTCCACTAGTCGTTGCTGTCCCATTATCGTCTTGAAGAGACACAGAGGAACACATGTAACATCCGCCTGGGAGTCGAGCTTGAACTTCACCCGTTTCCCGTTCACTTGGATTTCTGCTGTCCATCGCCTCCTGCACTCGCCTTCATCATCATCGAGATTAGATGAATCCTCCACAGCTGAGACCTCCAGGAGAAAACCAATTTCTTCATCAAGTTCAGAAACAGCTTTGACTTCCGCAGTCTTCGCCTGCTTATCTGGGCAGCAATTTGCAAAATGGCCAGTTTTTGAACATAGGTTACATCTTTGTCCTTCAGCACGGCAAGCCTGTCCTTCCCTGTGGGTGAAACCTCCGCATTTTGGACATCGTGATCTTGTTTTGGCTGACTTCTCCTTCTTCCCCGAAGGCTGCTGTTGTTGTTTCGGTGATTGTTTCTTCGAGTTGAACTTCACCTGATTGACCTTTTGGCTTGTTGAGGGACGCTGCAGGTCGACCTGCTGCTGTCGAACGGCTTCCTGCTGTCGAACCATTTTCACCGCCTTTTCCAAAGTCAGTTCGCTGTCCAACTGCATTCTTTCAGACAAAGCTTTGTCCCTCACTCCAACCACAATTCGGTCACGGATCAACTGCTCATGAAGACCCTCAAATTCGCAACTATCAGCCAATTTGTACAATGAAGTGATGAATTCGTCCACTGGCTCCCGATCCTCTTGGATTCTTGAATTAAATTTCGCACGTTCGTAGATAATATTCTTTCTGACACAGAAGTGGCTGTCGAACGCCTTGAGGACGGAATCAATTTTCGTTGCCTCTTCCTCCTTTTCGAACTTGAAGGTCCTGAATATATCATCCGCGCGGTCGCCCATCAAGTACATGAACAAATCGATCTTGTCCGCCTCCTCTTTCTTCTTCATTCCACTGACCACGAGGTATCGTTCGAATCTTTTCCTCCATTTGGGCCATTCGTTGGGAGTCGAGAAGTCGAAAGTTTCTGGAGGTTGAATCTGAGCCATGTTGAATTATCTTCCAAGGTACGCAAAAATCGATATTTTGCAATATACGGGTTCGTATTTTATCCAGCTATCGCTGCCACCATGTTTTAATGTCCATCCATAGAGAGCAAAACAACAACTGACTCACCCGTGCAGCCGAGGTCACGCTCCGCTGCGTCACGTGGGGAAACATAGGTAGATGTTTTCTTACATCTTCTCAGCACAATGGCCCTCGTCAGTCTAGGGCGGACTTTATTCCATGAGATCCACACGGGATCTAATTGAATCTTGACAATCTGCCAAAGAGGTGTTTAGCTGCAAAGTGGCTGGGTCATATCATTTCCTCCCGGCAAAATTTATATCTATATTTTGGCCATAGATATGGCCCAGCCACTTTGCCAGCTAAACACCTCTTTGGCAGATTGTCAAGATTCCATTATATCCCGTGTGGATCTCATAGAATAAAGTCCGCCCTAGACTAACGAGGGCCATTAGCCCGAAACCATGGTCTCTAGGTGGACGGTTTTCAGTTTGCCAAAGCTGGTGTTGTGGCTTTGTCACCGACCCGAGGCCGCTAGTTGTGGCGACGGTCAATAGATGGCGTCTGGTTTTAGACGTCTATTTTGACGGGAGAGGTGACCCTTGTCTCTAAATGTGAGGAAATATATAAAACATTTTATTTAAAAAATTATATAAGCCTTAAAATTTCTGTGAAAATAATGTATAGATTTGCGAAACGACTTTTTATTTAAAATAATATTATATATATTTTACATTTAGAAGATCAATAAATACATATTAATAGCTATAAATATAAATTGAATATACAGATATATCTAAAGAGACTAAGGTCGCCTCTCTCGTCAAAATAGACGTCAAAACTAGACGCCATCCAGAGACGACCTTAGTCTCTTTAGATCAATATCCTCCTGGCAAAATTTCCATCTATACAGATATATGTATTGAGAAAAAGTGCATTTCCTGATCGTGTAACTAAAAGTTGCTGATGGCTTGCGCCATCTATCGGAATAAATATCAACTATTCGTTGATTTTTTTTAATTATTCCAGAATTGGCCAAATACCGTTTCTTTATTAATCAAAAAAAAAAAAGCTAACCATAATCAAGAAATGCTATTTAGTCAATTCTGGAATAATTGAAAATTAACTATTAGTTGATATTTATTCCGATAGATGGCGCAAGCCATCAGCAACTTTTAGTTGCACGATAAGGAGATGCTCTTTTTCTTAATATATTCACCTGATCCAAGTACAAATTCACTTTTGTACAATTTTTCAGTTATATTGTAGCAAAGTATTTATTATTTTACAAATTCTTCATCAATTAAGCCAGAATGACAAAAGTGGAAAAATAAACCCACCTTGAATATCAAACAAGCCAGACTTCTCAAGAACAATATCCCCAAGGACCCAACGACATCAATATAAATTGTAAATGAACAAACCCTGTACATCCCCCACAGTAAATATGATGATCTAGGTTGTGCTCTTTTTGAGCGGTGGCACCTAATAAAGTTATTTGGAACTAGAAACTAGAAATATTATTTTATGAGAAAGAGTTAGTGGACGAGTGGGTAACACCCTCGATTCCCGACATCCATGAACCAGGATTAAATCCCGCGTTAACATTTTGTTTAATATGTGAATAACCTTCAGATATTATTCATTGTTACAAATATCATAAACTTGGTTGCTCCTTTTGAGCGGTACCTAATAAAGTTATTTGGAACTTTGGAACTTATTATTCCATAATTAGGAAAGAAAAATTTCGGGATGACACAGCAATTTATTTAAGGCAAGAACAAACTATGATTGATAAACAAATAGTGGAACTGGAATTATTATTTTATTAACAGAGTATCATTTTTCATGTTTATATTTTGCTACTCTGAATTTCCCTCATTGCTATCTTTTGTTTATCCTTCATAGTTTGTTTTAAATTGTTCGCTGTGTTATCCCGAAATTTGTCTTCTCCTGTCTCCACCTACACTGGCCTCTTCTACTGGATTTCTTCCCCAGCCAAGACTCCTGCCTCTCACTGCTCCCAGGCGGTGTTCCCCTGCCAACTCTACGTTTCTTCCACCCCTGCGAGATATCTCTGCAGTCAGATCTTAGGATCCCTTGCCATTGGAAGTCGCGTTCTGCTGCCATGATGTGGGGCTAGAAGACCATACCTGAAATGCCCAATTAGCACGGAAGAAAAGGAAGAAAAGAAACCCGAAATTTGTCTTCTCTAATTTTCCAAATGGCAATATGTATATAATGTTTTATTTCAAAAACACAAAAATCCTCGATAAAGCGAGGTGAATTGCTCTCCTCGAAATATTAAAATAAGAATTATTGCAGCGCAGTAAGTAGAAAGAATGAATTGACAGAACAAATATACACTGCGTGACATTGAAAATGGAACACCAAGAAATAGTGGCCAGAAAATTATGCAAATTTCAGGGTAGACGCGCCTAACCGAGTTATGCAAATGATGTAAAATGCGCAGCTCTCGTGCGCACATGGAGTAAGATATAATGGAAGGAACTTGCAGAAAGGACAGTATTCGTGTCGTTATTTCTTCAAGGAAAATCATTGTAGAAATTTTGTTCTTGTGTCAAAAGACACATGTAATAACAGGGAATGCCAGGTCATCGTAAACGGAGGCAGTTCAAGCAGACAAACGCTTTTACGAGGGGCATGGTGATCGGACTGAAAAGGGCAGGTTGGTCCATACGTCAAATCGCAGCTGATACACACCTTGGTGCGTCCACGGTGCACCGACTGTGGAGAAGATGGTTGGAACAAGGAAATGTGGCAATTTATAGGAATGTCGGTGCAACCAGAGTGACGTCAGCACGTGTGGATCGGCGTATCCTTCGACAAGCAGTGGCGGCCCCACAAGCCACTTGTACCGCCATCCTGCAACATGTGCAAGACACCCTAGATCATTCCATCTCGACCAGAACCATTTCCCGTCGATTGGTTGCTAATGGCTTGCACTCATGCCGTCCGCTAAGAAGACTGCCATTGACCCCACCGAATAGGCGCCAACGTTTGGAATGGTGCCGGGCTAGATCGACGTGGATGACGGAATGGCACAGGGTCGTGTTCTCAGATGAGTCGCGTTTCTGCTTGTCCAGTGATAGTCGCCGTGTACGCTTGTGGCGTCGACGTGGAGAAGGTCCAATCCGGCAGCAATTGTGGAACGCCCCACCGTGCGACAACGAGGAATCATGGTTTGGGGCGCAATCGCGTATGATTCCAGGTCACCTTTACTTCGTATTCAGGGCACTATGACGGCCCAACGATACGTTGATGATGTGCTGCGACCGGTGACACTCCCCTACCTTCAGGGGGTACCCAATGCCCTTTATCAGCAGAATAACGCCCGACCGCACACTGCTCGCATTAGCTAACAAGCTCTGCAAGATGTACAGATGCTTCCCTGGCCACCGTACTCTCCTGATCTCTCACCAATCGAGCACGTCTGGGACATCATTGGACGCCGTTTGCATGCCTTGCCACAGCCACGTTCAGAAGACGAACTGTGGCAAATGGTTGAGAGGGATTGGAGAGCCATCCCTCAGGACGCCATCCGTACTCTGATTGACTCTCTACCTAGACGTGTTGCTGCGTGCATCGCCGTCCGCGATGGTCCTACTTTCTACTAAGCCGACGCCGTTCTCGCTCTGTATTATGACTATCATTTTGAAATAAAGATCACTTATTGTTCGTCCCTGTCTCTCTCTGTCTGCCGAGTTTCATCACTTTCTGGCCACTATTTCTTGGTGTTCCATTTTCAATGTCACTCAGTGTATTATTGATGAAGTCAGCATGGTTAGATGGCTGATATTCAAACTCACTAATTATTTATTTTGCTAACTATCCAGTTTTCTGAATTCGACAAAACTACCCGCCCACTAATTATTTCTATTTTAACCAGTGAAGATATAAAGTTGTATAATTATATGTTTTCCTCTGTGTTTATTCAAATAATTAGGAGAATTAATTATAAAACAACAATTATTTATAGATGGAAATTTTGCCGGGAGGCTATAGATCTAAAAGAGACAAATTTTGAAGTGAGAGGCGACCTTTGTCTCTTTTAGAACAATTATTTAGTTAAACTATTCTAAAATCCGTGGCGGGCGGGAGAAACAGTACAAGTATGGGACTGCCTTGTAAGGCGAAGTACAGTGTCGTGAGCCCCGAGTCGCTACTGTAAGCGTGAACAGGGATCTCTGAAATGTGGCTGACTAACGGGGCAATGGCACCCCCCCTTTCTATGGAGGACAAGACACCACTACCACCATTGTATGGAACGCTTCACGATTTTGCGTGTCATCCTTGCGCAGGGGCCATGCTAATCTTCTCTGTATCGTTCCAATTTTAGTATATGTACCGCCGAACAAGCGTGTAGCACCCTACTTTTCCATGGAGATAATGGACAATACACCACTACAACCATTGCAGTACAAATAAGGAACTTCCCTGTAGGGCGAAGTACGGTGTCGTGAGCCCCGAGCCGCTACGGTAACCGTGAACAGGGAACTGTGAAATGTGGCTGACTAACGGGGCAATGGCAACCTCCACTTTCCATGGAGCAAGGACACGACATCACCACCACCATTGTAAAATCCAAAATATACAATTTTATACTTGAATTTTACATGGTGTATATGTACAGTGTTTGATTATATTTTAACTCCTGTTCTATTGGCAAATATTTCTCTCTCCCTCTCTCTCATTGTACCGTGCCTTCTCCTGTAGAGGGGCGTCCGTGCCCGAAAGCTATAGATTTAAAAGGTTTTGAAAAGACACTTTTCCCTGGAGACCTGATATATTTTTACCCAATATTGATACAAGGAATTATTGAATGGTGTATATATTTGTAGCATTCATCACATACAATGGAACGCTATCTGAATGACAATATCCTCCTAACCTTAAAGAGAATCATTGCACAAGTAAGAAGCCTTTTTATAGTACAGAGAATTAATCATGTTTCACTATTGAAAACTAAGACCATAAAATGCACCTTATGCAACGGTGAATTTAATCTCGATTTTCCACACTACATGTTCTACTGCACGGCAATGGAAGAAAAAGGAGAAATTCTTCGTCAAGAGACCGGCTATAATAGCAATTCGCCTTATGTTTTAATGGCAAAAGTCGTAAAATCCAGACCTTTTGCATTCGCTTTTTATAAATACTGGAAATCAGCTCAATCAAAATGTTTAGCACAGATACCGGATCCAACTCGATAATTGGTCGAGGTCAATACCAAATATTTGCATATAACTATGATGCTAATTTGTTATTTACTTATTTTGTCCTACCGGGAGAATCCTGTATGGCACGTGTGCCCAATAAAGGCTATTGTTGTTGTTGTTGTATATATTTGTAGCGTGGGTCAGCTATTCAAGCGATAAACTTTGCATATATTATAGATAGGACATGGAGTCATGAGTGATTAATGGTGTTAAAATAGTGATACTGCTTGAAGATAGGGTTCGATATGTGTTAGAAAAATTAGAAATGGATAATGTTGGGTATAGTTTTATGATGAAGAGAAAATATTTCTATACTTTTCGAAATACAGTAGAACCTCCATGAAAGGACACTCGCACTAAAGGACATACCTCTCTACAAAAGACAGTTTTCATTTATAAAATAACAATTTTAATATGGGGGGTCGGTGGAAGGCTGGTTAAACCGTTTGGTTTTCGACCACTAGGACCCGGGTTCGATTCCCGCATTGGACACTTTTTTCTGTTAAAAAAAAAATGCTCCAATGGCCCCCGATTCTTGCAAAAGTCCAACCCCACCAGCGAGTGCAAGTAACCAAACGGGGCTCTGGCATTTGTAAGTGCAAAGTCGAATTGCTTTTCACATGTGTAGACATGTGGTGCGCTTACAGTAAAAAGCAGTCGCTAACTACCCACCATGATTATCATGGCCTGTACCACGTGTACTAGGGATAAGCAAAAAAAAAAAACAATTTTAATATAATACAATATAATGCGGCTTATGATTGTAGAACGACATTTGAAAATGATCCCGCATGTGTTTCTTTTGAACGAAAAAATCGAAATTTATATAAAGGAGAAATAACGATTATTTCTAACCTTAGGGATGAAGTATGAAAGGATGAATTGTGAAGAGTAATGATAAACGGAAAAAATAAAATTGTCCAGGGATGGGTACTTACAGTGTTCCGCTTACTGGGCAGATGCCATGTCCAATAGGGTAAGGTTAGAAATAATCGTTATTTCTCCTTTATATAAATTTCGATTTTTGGTTCAAAAGAAACACATGCGGGATAATTTTCAAATGTCGTTCTACAACAATTTTACTATTTAGCAACTCTCTGGTAAGAGGACACCTCTTCCTATAGGATAGGCTCTGCAACTAGGTGTCCATTACAGGGAGGTTCTACTGTATACCAAATGTTAAAAAAAAATAGCTATATTCAAAATATTGTCGCTATATTTGTTTATTTTAGAGTAAATTTGAAACAAATGTCTCTTAGTAAATATGCAAATACTTTTTTAATGTTATATAATAGGAATGTATGTTTTTTTTTATCCCTAGTACATGGTACAGGCCATGATAATCATGGTGGGTAGTTAGTGACTGCTTTTACTGTAAGCGCACCACATGTCTACACATGTGAAAAGCAGTTCTACTTTGCACTTGCAAATGTGCCAGAGCCCCGTTTGGTTACTTGCACTCGCTGGTGGGGTTGGACTTTTGCAAGAATCGGGGACATTGGAGCATTTTTTTTTAATCAGAAAAAAGTGTCCAATGCGGGAATCGAACCCGGGTCGTAGTGGTCGAAAACCAAACGGTTCAACCAGCCTTCCACCGACCCCCCTGAATGTATGTAAATTGTATAACTAATTTTCTTTCTAGTTTATTGTGAGAAAAAGACATCACTCACTAAGTTTAACAATTGTGAATAATAAAACTTAGAACTGTATACCTCTGATCTGAAATTGTGACAATATCGTAGACTTTTTTTCTGAGAGAATATTAATATATACAGTTATCAGAGTCATCAAGCAACAATTCTTAATCAATTCTGTCACCGTTTGCTTTTGTTTTTTTTTTTTTTTTTTTTTTTTTTGCTTATCCCTAGTACACGTGGTACAGGCCATGATAATCATGGTGGGTAGTTAGCGACTGCTTTTACTGTAAGTGCACCACATGTCTACACATGTGAAAAGCAGTTCGACTTTGCACTTACAAATGCCAGAGCCCCGTTTGGTTACTTGCACTCGCTGGTGGGGTTGGACTTTTGCAAGAATCGGGGGCCATTGGAGCATTTTTTTTTTCTTTAAACAGAAAAAAGTGTCCAATGCGGGTTCGAACCCGGGTCCTAGTGGTCGAAAACCAAATGGTTTAACCAGCCTTCCACCGACCCCCCTTTGCTTTTGTGAATGGAATAAATACCCAAATATGGCCATTTCTTATAAGCATCGGTAGTTCAATGGAGAGATTGCTGCATTTTTTTTTTTTTACAATTTTTAAAACTCATTTATTTAAACTATATTAATTTTGAAACAACTAAATGGATTGCAAAAAATAATTAAATCAAATACCTAAACACTAATATAATACAATTTTTGCCATTTCCTGTAGTTTATGTGTTTCTTCTGTATTGCTATTCTATGGCACTTCTACTATTTATTATTGATGTACTTTCAGTATGAAGGATACTTCACTCGGGGGATTTCTCGGGCGAAGCCGGGTCATTCTTCTAGTTGACCTATAAAATAAATGTTCAACTCTTCCATCAAAATAGACTCTAAAACTAAGCGCCATCTACTACTCGTCCTTTGCAAACTAGCTGGACTCGGATCAGTGAAGAAACCACAACACCAGCTTTGTCAAATTCAGATGGCTGACATAATGGTTTTGGGTTAATGGCCCTCATCAGTCCAGATCTGGCTTGGATTTCATGAGTTCCACCAGGGATTGATGGAATCTTCAAGATTTTCCAAAGAAGTGTTTAGCTGGTAACCAACCCGAATAGATTAGTTTGCAAATACGGTCAATAGATGGTACTTAGTTTTAAGGTCTGACGGGAGAGATATTCTTCTCTTTTATACAGTAGAACCTCCCTCTCTCGTTTTCTTCGTAGATCGCGAAATACGTGGTATCGCTGGGGACCCGCTGGCGATCTTCCATCAAACTCTGCAGCGGTGGCTGAGGCGGCATGTACAATGTACATAACATATTTTTTTATATCTATTTTTCATTTTTATAATCATTTTCATTATTGTTAATTTATCATAATTAGTGTGGACTGTGCACTTTCCTGTATTGACAAGATGTCAATAAAATTGTGTTAATTGTCATTGTCTCTCTCCCTGTAAAGGATACCTAATTGCAGAGCCAAAGTGTCCTTTAGAGAGAGGTGTCCTCTTACCAGAGAGTTACTACAGTAGAACCTTTCTGTAAAGAACACCTAATTGCAGAGCCAAAGTTTCCTTTAGAGAGAGGTGTCCTCTTACCAGAGAGTTGCTACAGTAGAATCTCTCTGTAAAGGACACCTAATTGTAGAGCCAAAGTGTCCTTTAGGGAGAGGTGTCCTCTTACCGGAGAGTTGCTACAGTAGAATCTCTCTGTAAAGGACACCTAATTGTAGAGCCAAAGTGTCCTTTAGGGAGAGGTGTCCTCTTACTGGAGAGTTGCTACAGTAGAATCTCTCTGTAAAGGACACCTAATTGCAGAGCCAAAGTGTCCTTTAGGGTTTTTTTTCCGGCCTAACCTGCCTCTTCCCTAACGGAGATCCTGTCCCTAGCCTCCCCAGCCTGGTCATAGTGGTTTTATATATTCCGCTTTACGCGGCCATTGGGGCTCAAAAATCATCTATTTTGGTTAGCAGCCCCGTAAGATATTTCGAGGTAAGGACATGCCTTTTTTATTTTTAATATCACCACCTGGCCTTTTTATATATTTTCAAACCCTTTTTTGCCAATAAGTGTGTGCTCGAAAGTTATTTTTCCAATGCATTAATAACACACACAGTGTAGCGTATAAGAAGTTGTTTAAATTTGTGAAAAATAAAAAGAAAGGAAAATCGTGTACGCTAAATAGATTTAATTATTATATAATAGATTATTAAAAATAATGAAGGCATATCCTGACCAGGAGCACATGTGCTTTACAGAAGGTAGAGAGAGCGCCATCTAGTAGAACAGAAATCAACTAAACATTGATTTAACCTGTTTCCTGATATTTGGCCAACCCAATTTCTTGATAAATCAAGAAAAGCCATCCACGAACCAGATGGCGCTCTGCCTTCTGTAAAGCACATTTGCTCCTGGTCAGGATATGCCTTTTTAATTTCAATATCAACACCTGACCTTTTTAATTTTTATTTTTTTCTATTGTTTTTTCATAATAGATTATATCTAGTAAGCGCGTAGGCAGCTCCTCGATGTTGCACGTGTTGAAGCTAGCTTTGTTTATTTACAGTTGGAGTATCCAATTTATTGACAAAGTATAAATAGTGATTTTTTAATAAAACATCAGTATCTTCGTTAACTGTATAAAACACGTTATCCTTTAACTATCTTGAAACTTGAAAATTATTTTCAGAATGTCTCCAGCAAGTAACGAAATCCAACTAAACAAATCACCCAACGAGAATGAAACTCTAAATGAAAATGAACTACCAAATGAAAATGAAACATCAAATGAAACTGAAGCTTTAAATCCGAATGATCAAATTTGGGAAGATTTAAATGAAGGTATTAATCAAATTTTTAAACATGATAATGAAAATATGAATAAACATCGCTATATGGAAATGTATACCATTATTTATAATCTCTGTTTAAACTCAGGAGGTACAGAACTTTATAGAAAATTAAAAGAATATTTAAAAGAATATTTATCGAATCTTTTAAAGAATGGTGAAGATTTGAGAGACGAAGACATTCTTAAGTTTTATAGCGATCAATGGGAAGAATTCCAGTTTTCTAGTAATGTCCTGAATGGTGTTTGTTCTTATCTCAATCGTCATTATATCCGAAGAAAATGTGGTGAAGATCTTGATGATGAGTGTAATTCCCTTCAAGAACATCAAACTGAAACGATTAAACAACTTTCTCAAATCTCTTGGAGAGATTACGTCTTTACACCACTCAAGAATCAAATGACGAATGGTGTAATAAAGATGATCGAAAAAGAACGAAATGGATCAACGATTGATACCATATTAATAACAAAGGTAATGGCAAGTTATGTTGAATTAGGACTTTATAATCAAGCTACATTCTGTAATGGTCCCATCTTACAAGTTTATAAAGAATCATTTGAACAGCAATTTTTTGAAGATACCCAACAGTTTTATTCTAGAGAAAGTAGTTATTTTCTAAGAGATAACAGTGTAACTGAATATATGAAGAAAGCTGAACAAAGATTAAAAGAAGAAAAATCTCGTGTTAGAAGATACTTACACGAATCATCTCTTGATGCACTACTTAAGACATGTGAACGTGTCCTTATCCAAAATCATCTTGAAGTATTCTATTCAGAATTCCAGAAATTATTGAAGATTGATAAACGTGAAGATCTTGCACGTTTGTTTCGTCTTGTAGCTCGAATTCCCGATGCCTTAGAAGAACTACGTATTGTACTTGAAGCTCATATTGAAGAACAAGGTCTTACAGCTTTAGAACGCTGTGGTGAATCAGCTGCATCAGATTCAAAGTTGTACATATCTACTATTCTAGAAGTTTACCGTAGATATCATAATTTGATAATTGCATCCTTTAAAGCTGATATCGGATTTCTAACAGCATTAGATAAAGCTTGTGAAAAATTCATTAATAATAATTCAATAACTCATTTAACTGATAGATCTGGTAAATCATCAGAATTATTAGCTAAATATTGCGATATCCTATTGAAAAAGAGTTCGAAAAACATGGAAGAATCAGAACTCGAAGAAAGTTTAAATCAAGTAATGATTATATTCAAATATATTGAGGATAAAGATATATTTCAGATGTTTTACTGTAAGATGCTTGCTAAAAGACTTGTACAAAGATTATCTTCAAATGATGATGCAGAATCAAGTATGATATCAAAACTGAAACAAGCTTGTGGGTTTGGTTATACAGCTAAATTTCAAAGAATGTTTCAAGATATTAACATCAGTAAAGATCTAAATGATCAATTTCG
>CP092872.1:82699117-82721998 GCA_030710605.1 Cordylochernes scorpioides | reverse complement strand
TTGTCTTCTCATCTTCATAATTCGAACAATAGCAGCTTGAATAAGTATCTTTCTATCTTCCTCTACATGCTTATGTGTTATTTCTTCTTCTTGTTTCATTTCAGTTTTTATAGGAACATTAATATTTGTTCGTAACTTCTTATTTTTGAAGTTAAAATTGAGAGAAATTCTTGAGTTTTGATCTAAATTGCTTTCTAACGTATTGCTTGCCAGTAATTTAGAATTTAATAAAGATAACAGTACTTGAATTAAAGCTTCGTATTGTATACAAGTATTATCTTGAAGCTGTTGTACTTTAAATGAATCAGCTGTATTGTATTGAAGTAAAACTGCCATTTGGAATGTAGATGCTTGTAGATAATAATTACTACGAAAACAGGCTGTTAATAAAGTGCCTGTAGATACATGATAAAGCCATTGAAGTTTTCTACCCGAATGTCTTGATGCATAAAATAGTTGGAAGCGTTGAATGCATTTTTCTAATTCTTGTGGTAACGCTAAAGTGGCTGATTGACGAAATGGCCAACTACCTGAACTTAGTATATGAATACTAAAATCAATAGTTAATGGTTCAGTAGAAGTCTTTATTTCTTTACGAAATTGATCATTTAGATCTTTACTGATGTTAATATCTTGAAACATTCTTTGGAACTTAGCTGTATAACCAAACCCACAAGCTTGTTTCAGTTTTGATATCATACTTGATTCTGCATCATCATTTGAAGATAATCTTTGTACAAGTCTTTTAGCAAGCATCTTACAGTAAAACATCTGAAATATATCTTTATCTTCAATATATTTAAATATAATCATTACTTGATTCAAGCTTTCTTCGAGTTCTGATTCTTCCATGTTTTTCGAACTTTTTTTCAATAGGATATCACAGTATTTAGCTAATAATTCTGATGATTTACCAGATCTATCAGTTAAATGAGTTATTGAATTATTATTAATGAATTTTTCACAAGCTTTATCTAATGCTGTTAGAAATCCGATATCAGCTTTAAAGGATGCAATTATCAAATTATGATATCTACGGTAAACTTCTAGAATAGTAGATATGTATAACTTTGAATCTGATGCAGCTGATTCACCACAGCGTTCTAAAGCTGTAAGACCTTGTTCTTCAATATGAGCTTCAAGAACAATACGTAGTTCTTCTAAGGCATCAGGAATTCGAGCTACAAGACGAAACAAACGTGCAAGATCTTCACGTTTATCAATTTTCAATAATTTCTGGAATTCTGAATAGAATACTTCAAGATGATTTTGGATAAGGACACGTTCACATGTCTTAAGTAGTGCATCAAGAGATGATTCGTGTAAGTATCTTCTAACACGAGATTTTTCATCTTTCAATCTTTGTTCAGCTTTCTTCATATATTCAGTTACACTGTTATCTCTCAGAAAATAACTACTTTCTCTAGAATAAAACTGTTGGGTATCTTCAAAAAATTGCTGTTCAAATGCTTCTTTATATACTTGTAAGATGGGACCATTACAGAATGTAGCTTGATTATAAAGTCCTAATTCAACATAACTTGCCATTACCTTTGTTATTAATATGGTATCAATCGTTGATCCATTTCGTTCTTTTTCAATCATCTTTATTACACCATTCGTCATTTGATTCTTTAGTGGTGTAAAGACGTAATCTCTCCAAGAGATTTGAGAAAGTTGTTTAATCGTTTCAGTTTGATGTTCTTGAAGGGAATTGCACTCATCATCAAGATCTTCACCACATTTTCTTCGTATATAATGACGATTGAGATAAGAACAAACACCATTCAGGACATTACTAGAAAACTGGAATTCTTCCCATTGATCGCTATAAAACTTAAGAATGTCTTCGTCTCTCAAATCTTCACCATTCTTTAAAAGATTCGATAAATATTCTTTTAAATATTCTTTTAATTTTCTATAAAGCTCTGTACCTCCTGAGTTTAAACAGAGATTATAAATAATAGTATACATTTCCATATATCGATGTTTATTCATATTTTCATTATCATGTTTGAAAATTTGATTAATACCTTCATTTAAATCTTCCCAAATTTGATCATTCGGATTCAAAGCTTCATTTTCATTTGGTAGGTCATTTTCATTTAGAGTTTCATTCTCATTGGGTGATTTGTTTAGTTGGATTTCGTTACTTGCTGGAGACATTCTGAAAATAATTTTCAAGTTTAAAGATAGCTTAAGTTAAAGGTTAACGTGTTTTATACAATTAACGAAGATATTGATGTCTTATTAAAAATCACTATTTATACTTTGATTGACAATAAATAGGAAACTCCAACTGTTAATAAACAAAGCTAGCTTCAACACGTGCAACATCGAGGAGCTGCCTACGTGCAGACTACATAATCTATTATGAAAAAACAATAGAAAAAAAAAATAAAAAGGTCAGGTGTTGATATTAAAAATAAAAAAGGCATATCCTGACTAGGAGCATATGTGCTTTTCAGAAGGCAGAGCGCCATTTGGTTCGTGGATGGCTTTTTCTTGATTTATCAAAAAATTGGGTTGGCCAAATATCAGGAAACAGGTTAAATCAATGAACAGTTGATTTCTGTTCCACCAGATGGCGCTCTGCCTTCTAAAAAGCACATGTGCTCCTGGTCAGGATATGCCTTTATTATTTTTAATAATCTATTATATAATAATTGAATATATTTAGCATACACGATTTTCTTTTCTTTTTTTTTTTACAAAATTAAACATCTTATACACTACACTGTGTGTGTTATTAATTCATTGGAAAAATAACTTTCGAACACATACATATTAGCGAAAAAGGGTCTGAAAAAAATAAAAAGGCCAGGTGGTGATATTAAAAATAAAAAAGGCATGTCCTGACCTGTAAATATCTTACGGGGCTGCTAACCAAAATAGATGATTTTTGAGCCCCAATGGCCGCGTAAAGCGGAATATATAAAACCACTATGACCAGGCTGGGGAGGCTAGGGACAGGATCTCCGTTAGGGAAGAGGCAGGTTAGGCCGGAAAAAAAAACCCTAAAGGACACTTTGGCTCTGCAATTAGGTGTCCTTTACAGAGAGATTCTACTGTAGCAACTCTCCAGTAAGAGGACACCTCTCCCTAAAGGACACTTTGGCTCTACAATTAGGTGTCCTTTACAGAGAGATTCTACTGTAGCAACTCTCCGGTAAGAGGACACCTCTCCCTAAAGGACACTTTGGCTCTACAATTAGGTGTCCTTTACAGAGAGATTCTACTGTAGCAACTCTCTGGTAAGAGGACACCTCTCTCTAAAGGACACTTTGGCTCTGCAATTAGGTGTCCTTTACAGAAAGGTTCTACTGTAGTAACTCTCTGGTAAGAGGACACCTCTCTCTAAAGGACACTTTGGCTCTGCAATTAGGTGTCCTTTACAGAAAGGTTCTACTGTAGTAACTCTCTGGTAAGAGGACACCTCTCTCTAAAGGACACTTTGGCTCTGCAATTAGGTGTCCTTTACAGAAAGGTTCTACTGTAGTAACTCTCTGGTAAGAGGACACCTCTCTCTAAAGGACACTTTGGCTCTGCAATTAGGTATCCTTTACAGAGAGAAAGACAATGCCAATTAACATATTTTTATTGACATCTTGTCAATACAGGAAAGTGCACAGTCCACACTAATTATGAGAAATTAACAATAATGAAAATGAATATAAAAACGAAAAATGAGATATAAAAAATATGTTATGTACATTGTACATGCCGCCTCAGCCACCGCTGCAGAGTTTGATGGAAGATCGCCAGCGGGTCCCCAGCTATACCACGCATTTCGCGATCTACGAAGAAAACGAGAGAGAGAGAGAGGTTCTACTGTATAAAAAAGAAGAATACCTCTCCCGTCAGACCTTAAAACTAAGTACCATCTATTGACCGTATTTGCAAACTAATCTACTCGGGTTGGTTATCAACTAAACACTTCTTTGGAAAATCTTGAAGATTCCATCAATCCCTGGTGGAACTCATAAAATCCAAGCCAGCTCTGGACTGACGAGTGCCATTAACCCAAAACCATTATGTCAGCATTCTGAATTTGACAAAGCTGAGGTTGTGGTTTCTTCACAGATCCAAGTCCAGCTAGTTTGCAAAGGACGGGTAATAGATGTCGCTTAGTTTTAGAGTCTATTTTGTTGGAAGAGGTGAACTTTGCTTTTATAAGCCAATATTCTCTCAGAAAAAAATTCACAATGTCGTCACAATTTCAGATCAGAGGTATACAGTTCTAAGTTTTATAATTCAATTGTTAAACTTAGTGAATGATGTCTTTCTCACAATAAACTAGAAAGAAAATCAGTTATAGAATTTACATACATTCATATTATATAACATTAATAAAGTACACCTATCCCCCGATTTACACGGTACTTGTTTTACACGTTTTCCAAATAAGTTTTTTTTTGTTTTAATCGCACTATACTAAATGCTACTGTTATTGAACACATGCGCTGTGTACACATCTCACGAGGAATCCCGAGCTTATGTGCTGACTACATATTTTAACCTGTCAATGCATTTTATTTTTATTTCTGTGTACACCTATCCCCCGATTTACACGTTTTTCTCAGGGACGTATCTACCGTGTAAATCGGGGGATAGGTGTATTTGCATATTTACTAAGAGACATTTGATTTAAATTTACACTAAAATAAACAAATATAGCGACAATATTTTGAATGTAGCTATTTTTTCAACATTCGATATACAGTAGAAACTCCCTGTAAAGGACACCTAGTTGCAGAGCCTGTCCTATAGGGAGAGGTGTCTTCTTACTAGAGAGTTTCTAAATAGTAAAATTGTTGTAGAACTACATTTAAAAAAATTATCCCGCATGTGTTTCTTTTGAACCAAAAATCGAAATTTATATAAAGGAGAAATGACGATTATTTCTAACCTTACCCTAGTGGACATGGCATCTGCCCGGTAAGCGGAACACTGTGGGTACCCATCCCTGGAAACTTTTATTTTTCCGTTTATCATTACTCTTCACAATTCATCCTTTCATACTTCATCCCTAAGGTTAGAAATAATCGTTATTTCTCCTTTATATAAATTTCGATTTTTTCGTTCAAAAGAAACACATGCGGGGTAATTTTTAAATGTCGTTCTACAATCATAAGCCGCATTATATTGTATTATATTAAAATTGTTATTTTATAAATGAAAACTGTCTTTTGTAGAGAGGTATGTCCTTTAGTGCGAGTGTCCTTTCATGGAGGTTCTACTGTATTTCGAAAAGTATAGAAATATTTTCTCTTCATCATAAAAACTATACCCAATATTATCCATTTCTAATTTTTCTAACACATATCGAACCCTATCTTCAAGCAGTATCAATATTTTAATACCATTAAACACTCATGAGTCCATGTCCTACCCATAATCTACTAGCCGAATGGCCCGGGCAACGCCCGTGTTTTACCCGATTGAATGTTTTTATTCAAATACTATTTGTTACAATTATAAATTGGCGCCTTATATAAATGCATATGTTAGTTAATAACTATAGCCTATGTGCTTTATCTGTCTATGTACTGTTGGCTTCCGTAGGCGTCTCTTACTGGGAAAAAGAAAGAGAGGATTCCATTTGGTTATTAACTAATATATGCATTTATTTAAGGAGCGACCCGCTCCAACACAATGGTTACAAAAACGAAAAAGCGAGTGGGGGAGGCATGATGGGTGTGGGGGGGGGGGGGGGGGCGGGGGGGGGCAAAGGTGGCGTGATCGTAGCCAACCAATAGGAGGGCGTCATTCCAAAAAAAAAAAGCAAACGGTGACAGAGATGACTGATTAAGAGATGAAGAATGACGCTCGTAACTGTATATAGAATGCAAAGTTTATCGCATGAATAGCTGACACACGCTACAAATATATACAACAACAACAACAATAGCCTTTATTGGGCACACATGCCATACAGGATTCTCCCGGTAGGACAAAATAAAAAAAATAACAGATTAGCATCATAGTTATATACAAATATTGGGTATTGACCTCGACCAATTATCGAGTTGGATCCGGTGTCTGTGCTAAACATTTTGATTGAGCTGATTTCCAGTATTTATAAAAAGCGAATGCAAAGGATCTGGATTTTACGACTTTTGCCATTAAAACATAAGGCGAATTGCTATTATAGCCGGTCTCTTGACGAAGAATTTCTCTTTCTTCTTCCATTGCCGTGCAGTAGAACATGTAGTGTGGAAAATCGAGACTAAATTCACCGTTGCATAAGGTGCATTTTATGGTCTTAGTTTTCAATAGTGAAACATGATTAATTCTCTGTACTACAAAAAGGATTCTTACTTGTGCAATGATTCTCTTTAAGGTTAGGGGGATATTGTCATTCAGATAGCATTCCATTGTAGGTGATGAATGCTACAAATATATACACCATTCAATAATCCCTTGTATCAATATTGAGTCAAAATATATCAGGTCTCCAGGGAAAAGTATCTTTTCAAAAACATTTTTATTCTCTAACTTTGAGGCACGAACGCCCTTCTACAGGAGAAAACATGGTTTAATGAGAAAGAGAGATTTGCCAATAGATCAGGAGTTAAAATATATTCAAATTCTGTACATATACACCATGTAAAATTCAAGTATAAAATTGTATATTTTGGATTTTACAATGGTGGTGGTGTCTTGTCCTTGCTCCATGGAAAGGGGGGGTGCCATTGCCCCGTTAGTCAGCCACATTTCAGAGATTCCTGTTCACGGTTACCGTAGCGGATCGGGGCTCACGACACCGTACTACAGGGCAGTCCCTTACTTGTGCTGCTTCTCCCGCCCGCTATGGATTTTGGAATAGTTTAACGAAATAATTGTTATGAAAAAAGGCATCTCCTTATCGTGAAACTGAAAGTTTCTGATGGCTTGCGGCATCTATCGGAATAAATATCAACTATTCTCGTTGATTTTTAATTATTCCAGAATTGGCCAAATACTCATTCTTGATTAATTAAGAAAATCTAACCACGGACGCGTTTTGGGCTGTTAGCCCTCATCAGCGTGGCGCAAGCTGTACCTCAACGACCAAAAAACTGGTCATTCAGGTATCCTGAAAAATCATGAAACGGGTAGTTAAGGCCAGAATTACGTGAGTCAGCGACACAATAATTGTTGTTTTATAATTAATTATCCTAATTATTTATATAAACACAGAGGAAAACATAATTATACAACTTTATATCTTCACTGGTTAAATAGAAATAATTAGTGGGCGGGTAGTTTTGTCGAATTTAGGAAACTGGATAGTTAGCAAAATAAATAATTAGTGAGTTTGAATTTCAGCCATCTAACCATGCTGACTTCATCAATAATATATTTATTCTGCCAAGTCATTCTTTCTACTTACTACGCTGCAATATTTCTTATTTTAATATTTCGAGGAGAGCAATTCAGCTCGCCTTATCGAGGATATTTGCGTTTTTGAAATAAAACGTTATATACATATTGCCATGTGGAAAATTAGAGAAGACGAATTTCGGGATTCTTTTCTTCCTTTTTTACCGTGCTAATTGGCCATTTAAGGCAAGGTCTTCTAGCCCCACATCATGGCAGCAGAACGCGACTTCCAGTGGCAAGGGATCCTATGATCTGGCAGCAATCTCTCAGGGGTGGAGGAAACGTGGAGTTGGCAGGGAACAGCGCCTGGGAGCAGTGAGAGGCAGTAAAAGAGGCCAGTGAAAGTGGAGGCAGGAGAAGTCAAATTTCGGGAAAACACAGCAATTTATTTAAGGCAAGTACAAACTATGAAGGATAAACAAAAGATAAGCAATGGGGGAAATTTACAGAGTAGCAAAAATATAAACATGAAAAATTATACTCTGTTAATAAAATAATAATTCCACTGTTTGTTTATCATTCATAGTTTGTTCTTGCCTTAAATAAATTGCTGTGTCATCCCGAAAAATGTCTTCCCTAATTATGAAATAATAAGGTCTAAGTTCCAAATAACTTTATTAGGTGCCACCGCTCAAAAAGAGCAACCTAGATCATCATATTTACTGTGGGGGATGTACAGGGTTTGTTCATTTACAATTTATATTGATGTCGTTGGGTCCTCAGGTCCTTAAGATATTGTTCTTGAGAAGTTTTGTCTGGCTTGTTTGATATTCAAGGTGGGTTTATTTTTCCTTTTTTTCCACTTTTCGTCAATCTGGCTTAATTGATGAAGAATTTGTGAAATAATACACCAATACCTCGCGTTGCGTCGTTTTGTTTTTGCGTTTTTTCGAAGTTGCGTCACTGCTTAATTTTTACTGATTTTCACTTTGCGTCGGTAGATTTTCGAAGTTGCGTTGTTTTGGATTCGAGTCTTTAATATATTTTTTTTTTTGAATTTTTTTCCCTAAAATATGGCAAAACCTTTGTTTTTGATTGCGCCTTCGCATATTTTCACTTTGCGTCGTTTCAATTTGCGTCGTGTTTTTTTTTTTTGGAACGTAACCCTGACGCAAAGCGAGGTATGGGTATAAATACTTTGCTACAATATAACTGAAAAATAGTACAAAAGTGAATTTGTACTTGAATCAGGTGAATATATTAAGAAAAAGGCATTTCCTGATTGTGCAACTAAAAGATGCTGATGGCTTGCGCCATCTATCGGAATAAATATCAACTAATGGTTGATTTTCAATTATTCCAGAATTGGGCCAATACCGTTTCTAGATTGTGGTTAGCTTTGCTTGATTAATCAAAAAACGGCCAATTCTGGAATAATTAAAAAATCAACGAATAGTTGATATTTATTCCGATAGATGGTGCAAGCCATCAGCAACTTTTAGTTGTACGATCAGAAAATGCCTTTTTTTCTCAATACATATATCTGTACATGCATTTTTATATTTATAGCTATTAATATTTATTTCTTGATCTTCGAAATGTAAAATATTTATAATATTATTTTTAATAAAAAGTCGTCTGGGTAAATCTATACATTATTTTCATATAAATTTTAATGCTTATATGCATTTTATAAATCTTCTTCTTTCTTTCTTATCTCCATTCAATCATATTAGGGTATCAAGCTTGTAATGCTTGAGACTTTTGATGGTGTCTGCTTTGACAACCATCATGACTGGGTGAAGTAGAATACGTCTGTCTTTGTCATTAAGACTGGGAGCACTACTCAGTGGCAGGCCGACTTAGCTCCAAAAGAAATGGCCGCCTCTGACATGAGGAACAGACGTCATGTGCAGCCGCTCCTAACATGGAGTACAAACACTGCTCATCCTGTATCCCTGGATTAGGAGCCCTTATAGGGTACTATCAGCCGGGCCAGCTGAACCCAGGTTTTTTTAGTGAGCTCGTTACTGCTCCCCCTCCTCCTTTTTCATCCGGGCTTGGGACCAGCAAAAGCGGAGTTCATTTTTTTAAATGAAAGATTTTATATATTTCCTCACATTTATTTACTTCAAAGTATATTTTTAACAGAAAATGTATTGAAGGACGTCATATTCCGAAAGCTTACCAAGATTATACAGCACCAATAAAAGAAACATGTCGCCGTAAACTTTGATTCCTTCTTCAAGATGATGTCTGGTGATTCTTTCTCTTGTAAATATCAATTTATATATATACAGTTAAACCTGTCTATAGCGCCCCCTCTAAACAGTGCCTCCCTTCTCTATAGCGCCCAATTTTAAATACATAATACGATGCGATTTACATTAAAAGTGACCTGTCTATAGCACCCTCTTTCTATAGCACCCTATTTTGTGAGTCCCAAGAGGGGGCGTTATAGACAGGTTTAACTGTATATACATGATGTGTGTGTGGATGGTTCGTTTTACGAACAGATCTAGAAAGAAAGCCAATCCATGCGAGGCTCTATTAAAGTTTTTACCTAGATAATAATATTATTCTTTTTTATTAGCACATAAAGGCACTGGAAAATACACTAAAATGCATGCTAACTTGAAATTTTCAATGTGCCTATTCCTTTTGCATTGAATTAGCATTTAAAGTAGAGTGGAAGTAACAAAACCTGATGTTTCTGCGAACTTGGGAAACTGAATTAAAGTTTTACCTTAGTAATATTATTATTTTTTTATTATCACATAAAGGCACTGGAAAATACTCTAAGATGCATGGTAACATACAATTTTCAATGTGTCCATTCCTATTGCATTGCATTAGCATTTAAGGTACAGTGGAAGTAACAAAACCTGCTGTTTCTGCGAACTTCGGAAACTGAATTAAAGTTTTACCTTAGTAATAATAATATTTTTATTATCACATAAAGGCACTAAAAATACACTTTGATACATGGTAACATGCAATTTTCAATGTGTCCATTCCTATTGCATAGAATTAGCATTTAAAGTAGAGTGAAAGTAACAAAAGTTGCTGTTTCTGCGAACTTGGAAAAGCTGAATTAAAGTTTTACCTTAGTAATAATAATATTTTTTATTATCACATAAAGGCACTGGAAAATACACTAAGATACATGGTAACATGAAATTTCCAATGTGTCCATTCCTATTGCATAGAATTAGCATTTAAAGTAGAGTGAAAGTAACAAAAGTTGCTGTTTCTGCGAACTTGGAAAAGCTGAATTAAAGTTTTACCTTAGTAATAATAATATTTTTTATTATCACATAAAGGCACTGGAAAATACACTAAGATACATGGTAACATGAAATTTTCAATGTGTCCATTCCTATTGCATTGAATTAGCATTTAAAATAGAGTGGAAGTAACAAAACCTGCTGTTTCTGTGAACTTGGGAAGCTGAATTAAAGTTTCACCTTAATAATATTTTTTATTATCACATAAAGGCACTGGAAAATACTCTAAGATGCATGGTAACATACAATTTTCAATGTGTCCATTCCTATTGTATTGAATTAGCATTTAAGGTAGAATGGAAGTAACCAACATTTACTTTTTCTCTGCATAATATTTCAGTAAGTTTTACATACCCTCATCTAGAATCCCATTTCATTCGTCCTGACCTTTCTAATATGGTAATATCAAATTATATTGACAAACATTCGCACTTTTATCTCAGTTTTTAGTGGGAATAATTTTGTTTTCGTTTGTTGGTGAACCAATCTCTCCCGCCTTCTCATTGGACGAATGTAGTCATGTTTGTATATAAAAGTGGGAGCTATGGTAATGCGAGGGGAGTGTGGTGGATTGTTGTGTGGAGACGCTTAAAGTGTTCTCTGCGTGTTTTATCCGTGTTTGGTGATCTCCTCGCATACCTGTGTGACCCCGGTCCGATCCCTACCAAAGCTACAATAAAGGATAAGTACTGTTTTGTTTTTATATAGAAAATCGTTCGTTTTTATTTTACTCCCTTTTTATTGTTGTACTCTTGAGTGTACGCTTTTCTGTGTATTAAGTTACTATTATAATACAATATAATTCGGTTTATGATTGTAGAACGAAATTTGACAATTATACCGCAAATGTTTCTTTTGAACGAAAAATAGAAATTTATTTTAAGGAGAAATAATGATGATTTCTAACCTTAGGGATGAAGTATCATAGAATGATTTGTGAAGAGTAATGATAAACGAAAAAATAAAGTGTCCAGGGATGAGAATTTTTCCGTTTTTTCATTACTCTTCACAATTCATCTTATCATACTTTATCCCTAAGGTTAGAAATAATCATTATTTCTCCTTAAAATAAATTTCTATTTTTCGTTCAAAAGAAACATTTGCAGTATAATTGTCAAGTTACTATTACTTTAGGCTCTAGTAATTTTTACATTGTGTGATAACCCGTAAAAGCAACTTTGTCAATATAATAATACACCAATTCCTCGCTTTGCGTCGTTTCGTTTTGAATTTTTTTCGAAGTTGCGTCGCTGCTTAATTTTTACTGATTTTCACTGTGCGTCGTTAGATTTTCGAAGTTGCGTTGTTTTGGTTCGAGTCTTTTTTTTTTTTTCTAAAATATGGCAACACCTTCCATTTTCTTTGCGTCGTTTCAATTTGCGTCGTGTTTTTTTTTTTTTTTTGGAACGTAAACCCCGACGCAAAGAGAGGTATGGGTGTATTATGAAGTAGAACTTTAATAGAGCAAATAATTGCCTATTATCCTGGAACTATGGGTTAGTAAAACGAACCATTTCTATAGAATAAAATGAAGATAACATGACATTTCCCATGTAATTCCTCGTATAAGACTAATTGTCTTAAAGAAGGAACAAAAGTTAATGGCGACGTATTTCTTTTATTAAAGCTGTAAATTCGGCAATCTTTCAGACTTTGACGTCCTTCGACACGCAACTTTTCAAGAAACTAAAAGATAATATATATATATATACAGGTAAATATTTACATAATTATAACTTTTCTTAACGAATTAAATGATTATTATACAAAATTCTTTCATTTATTCATTTCAATTCAAAACGCTATGTCCCCCTAGGGACACTTGCGCATAATAATGGTAATTTTTTTGGAAGGGCACTTTTGATCATGTTATTACTTATACTGTCAACCCTAGGGGCTTTTTTAATGTCTATGTTAGATATTAGGTTCACTATTTCCCCTTCCTCAACAAAGACCTTATTCTTGTTAATCATTTTTAGTTTGTAATTTCTAATTAGTTGATGGTAAGAATCATTCGTATCGAAATTATCATTTGGTACCAGCTCATTTAACAAATTGCTCATTGATCGTTCTTTTAGGTGTTCTGGGGCATTGTCAATTAAGGGTATTCCCCATTGTTTATCTAGTGTTCTTTCATCTTTATCTGTGTAAACAAATTTGTTCTAAGAAAAAGATGACTACCTTAAGATGCAGGGAAAGGCAAAAAACCATCTGAAATTAGGTTTCCCTGTATATTGTCACATATAAAAATAAAGACAAACTTTAAGATAACAAATTTCAAAGAGCAATTTCTCCAAACCTATTCATATGAATAAACAGAAAGATAATTAGAGAAATATACTGATTATCAAAATATTTGAAATAATATTCTGTGTTTTGACGAAATAAAATATTGCACTACAATACAAGCTGTATTATTAGTATTAAAAATGACAATAGCTTTCAGTTTTATATTCTTTTCTTCTGAAGACACTTTGGAATGAATCCAGTTCGGTTCCAAAATCACTTTATTAGGTACAGCTCAACAAGAGCAACCTAGTTTATGATATTTGCAACAATGAATAATATGTGAAGGTTATTCACATATTAAACAAAATGTTAACGTGGGATTTAATCCCAGTTCATGACTGTCGAGAATCAAGGGTGTTACCCACTCGTCTACTGATTTCTTTTATTAATGAATCCATGAATAAAACTATATATATCTTTTTTTGTAAGAAACGAAAGATTTTCCTCTGAGAAATTTAAATTACTATGAAACGCAGGCTCCAAAAATGAGTTTCTTATTTTTTCATTAATTTAATTAATTAATTAATAAAAAATAAGAAAATCATCCTTGGACCCTGCGTTTTATAGTAATTTATCTTTTTATTTTATTTCGACTCTAGAGCGCTATGTCCCCCTAGGGACACTTGCACCTTAAAGGTAAACAAATCCTTGGAAGAAAATGAAGATATTTGAAATAGGCACAAGAAATAGTATGCAACTTAGATGAAAAGAGAAAAAAATATACCAACACAAATGAAATATGTTTTAAAGGGTTGGTATGCAAATTTAGTTAAATGAAATCAAATTGTAAAGTATTGTGTGTATTCGAGGAAAACAATTTACAGATTGAAGAAAGTTTTAAGGATAATTTTAGAATGAAAATATACAGGATATTAGAGAATTAATCAATTAAGACAATGATAATAAAGACTTGTATGTGACAATTGACAATTAAAACAGCTATATTGACGTCTCGTCAATATCAACACTCAAGAAGAGTTATAATAGTAAAGAAATAAAGAGAAAATATTTACAACAGACGGAGCCTTCTCCAAAGGGACATCTGAATCTTATCAGGAGTTTAAAGCCTTTATGAGTTTTAACAGGCTCCTGCCAGTCGTGTAGTCCATGTCCCCAATATGCTCGATGACAGACTTGAGGACAAGAATAGTCTTGTTTTCAGGCGAGAGTCGCCCTATAAGATCATCCCTATCAAGGTCGTAATAGATAGCAAGTACTATATCCTCCCTGGTTGTATTGCCCTCATACAGGGGGCTCAGGAGAGTTGTATCGTTCAGGTGGTGGAATATTTGGGATAGCTGCTGGTGGGAAAGCTTGTTCTTAGAGGGATGGGTCGAAGACTTGAATAACGACTTATATGTGATAACCCGATATAATCCAACCTCTAATAAGAGACCTCTTCCAGGAGAGACCAATATAATCCATGCTCCTCATTGAGATTACAATATATATATATATATATGAAAATTAGAAACTATTTTAGACGCGTAAGATTCTTTTTGATATTAAACAATTTCTACTGCCCTTACTGCAATATGGAAAAATTAAAGGGGTGGCCTGGCTCAGCAGTGGTGAACCCTCCCAGCGGTTTCGCCAGTTTAATCTACCATACCGCTGTTATTTTGCATTTTTCGATCTTCCTTTTATAGTGATACTGTTGCTAGACTCTTGAAATGGGTATTTTAGATACTGATGAGCCAGGCCCTCCCATTAATATTTCCATATTGCAGTAAGGGCAGTAGAAATTGATTTCAAAAAGAATCTTACGCGTCTATAATAGTTTCTAATTTTAATAACAGATGGCGCGCTAGTGCATCGTAATATATATCTATATATATAAAAATCAATGTTTGTATGTTTGTTTGTATGTCCGGTATACAAATTCGCAGTAGTTCACTAATTCAAACCAAAATTTCCATACAAAGGCAAAAAAAAAAAATACGGGGAAGACGATAGGCTATTTTAAAAAATATATAAATCAATTATTAAAACTATATATTCAAATTATTCTACTTAGCTCACGAACAGCGCCCTCTATCAAAGATTAGATTAAATTATGCTGATGCAAACAAATATATAATGCTAATAACAAACAATTATAAAAAAAATATTATCTAAATATATATCACTCGGGTAGATATGCACACGGGTCAATCCCGGGGCGAAGCCCTGGTCACCCGTCTAGTATGTTATATTGAAATATTATTTCATTTAAAATTATATTTCATAGATTCAAAAACTCTGTTAAATCGACCGCCAGAGGTCACGCTTCCCATATAATATATTGTTGTTGTTTCCCGATGGCCGGCTCAAATATTTTGTATATTATGTAAATAAGTTTTAATTTTTTTATTCTTACGCCTTAAGCCAGGCAGTACTTTTATCAAATTATGTTTTTTATATATTCCATAAGTTCAATTAAAGCAATCTCTGATCAAGACTATTAATATTATTGCCACGATTGCATCACCAATACCATTTAGTGCTAAAAAGAAACCCAAATAACTCCATAGCATAATCCTCAAGATGATCAAAAATTCGAAACTATTTTAAAGGCGTAAGATTCTTTTTGAAATTCAACAATTTCTACTGCCCTTACTGCGATGGAAAAAATAAAGGGAGGGCCTGGCTCATCAGTGGTGAACCCTCCCAGCGGTTTCGCCAGTTTAATCTACCATACCGCTCTATGATTAAACTGGCGAAACCGCTGGGAGGGTTCACCACTGATGAGCCAGGCCCTCCCTTTAATTTTTCCATTGCAGTAAGTGCAGTAGAAATTGTTTAATTTCAAAAAGAATCTTACGCCTTTAAAATAGTTTCGAATTTTGATAACAGATGGCGCGCTAGTGCATCATATGATCAAAAATCAACAGAAATCTCATTCTTTTTATTAATATAATATATATATACTACCCACCAACGACCAACACACATAGGATAATCTCATTAAGCCTAATTAACTTTCATTCTATCGTTTATAAAAAGCTGGCATCAGACTTAAGCTATCTTGGAGAGAGGCCAAGATGAAAGAAATGTTCAAGTGGAAAAGTTGAGGGATTAAAGAATCTTGAAGTGGATTAGACGTTCGAAGAACATGTCCGGAAAGTCCCTCAAATTAAGAAAAGTGGCTTGAGGTAGGCTTGAGCCGTAGCTCTCGATCCTAGGAGATTTACTTCTATTCTTCTTCTCTTCCAATTGAAGTTTCAACATGGGATTAAATCAAGTTAACTTTCAACTTACACTTTCTCTATAAATTTCTCTCAATTTTTGATACACAACCACATATAAGCGCAGAGTACAAAACAACAAATAAAACATCAATACTTTTGTTACGAGGATTAAAGCGAAAATCATATCTTTAAACAAACATCAATTATTATAAAATAAATGAAACTACCCGGGTTATAAGTTTCTTGTGCAACTTTTTATTTTCAAGCTTTCGGACTTGTCAGTCCTTCAACAGGATTATCACGTTAACAACTTAATAATAAATACAATTTTATATATACGTTATTATATACATATTTTTAATACTTATTATATATTGAGAGAAAAATATATTACATTATTTCAGTTTGAAAAAACATATTTTTTTGAAAATATACGTGCGTGCTGGTTGAATCATATCTCGAGACTTCAAATTAAATTCTATAAATTCGTGAACTATTGTGTTATATATAGAAGAGTGCCTACATCTATGGGATAGTATTTGTCCATATTGTGTCGTATGTTTCTGATATTTCAATGAATCTGTTTATGCTTTTTTTGCTGTTTGGTTATCATAGATTCTATTAAATATCAATTATGGATTGATAAAAATAATAACGCAGTATGTTATATAAAATGTATTTCGGGTGAATCCGCGACATATGGCCCAATCTGAGACTAGCCTCTCATTGGTCATGACGTCACAGCGACGCGCAATGCAAACAAAGGCTATGATTGGTTCGTACTATGCGTCACTGCCTCGACCGATATAGATATTTTTCAAACAAAATTTAATTATTAATATTTCAAATACCTGTGATTATATTGTCACTATATATATATTTTTTGGCTAAATGGCCATCTATTTTAAATTAGAAAATATTTTTGAAAATAATTTAGCGTAATTGTAAACACGTGCTATGAATACACACGATGTCGTCTTCTTCTTTCTTATCTCCACTCAATCACACTAAGGTATCAAGCTAGTAAAGCTAGAGACTTTTGATGGTGTCTGGGTGAAGTAAAATGCGTCTACCTTTGTCATTAAGACTGGGAGCACTACTCAGTGGCAGGCCGACTTAGCTCCAAAAGAAATGGCTGCCTCTGACATGAGGAACAGACGCCATGTGCAGCCGCTCCTAACATGGAGTACAGACTCATCCTGTATCCCTGGATTAGGACCCCTTACAGGGTACTATTAGCTGGGCCAGCTGAGCCCAGGTTTTTTAGTGAGCATGTTACTGCTCCCCCTCCTCCTTTTTCATCCGGGATTGGGACCGGCAAAGGCGGAGTTATACACACGATGTTAATACCTTGAAACCAATGGTATTTCGAACAATATATAAGGAAATGAAAAATAGAAATAAATGAAGTTGACTACGATTATTAGAAAAAAATTAGGTTAAAAAAGACACTCAAGGTTCAGGGATTTTTTCCTATCTATTCACGATAGCTGAGTCCTACACGTTGCCCCCCAGGAACTTCCTTTGGTGCCAGTTAAGGATGCCAAAATAAAGTTTCTGGAAGCTGATTCCGTTTTAATGATGATTTTAGTTTGTAAACATTCACCATTCAAATCTTACTATCTTAAATTTCCCAAATATTGGACTTTTTTTATAATCACCAAACGAACATTTAAAAATTATTTATCGTAATGGAGTTATACGCATTATAAAAATGTATCAAAAATCTTTCATAGCATAACCTATATATACCAGTTTATATTACGATGCACTAGCGTGCCATCTGTTATGAAAATTAAAACTATTTTAGACGCGTAAGATTCTTTTCGAAATTAAACAATTTCTACTGCCCTTACTGCAATGGTCCTCCCATTAATTTTTTTTTCATTGCAGTAAGGGCAGTAGAAATTGTTTAATTTTAAAAAGAATCTTACGCGTCTAAAATAGTTTCTAATTTTCATACCAGTTTATCTTGAATATTTCTTTCAAATACAAACTCTCATTGTGAACATATAAAAAGCTTAGTGAATTTCCAAACAACCAATTTACAAGTTAATCTGAACAAAAGAAAGGCCTCTACTCTATCTCTATGCAAATTTAATCAAGGTTTCAAAGACGACGTTATCGAACGGTAAGGGATACAAACTCCTGGGAAATTATCAATAAAACTTGTACCAGGAAACATATAAATGTGAAACATAAAACACGATATAAACGATCTTCCCCTGATTTATAATCTAATAAAATCAATAAAGCATTTGCCTAACAGGCCTTGTCTTTATTGTTTGCGGAAGAGCATTACTCGATGCAAATATTTGAATGTAATTCTACTGTCCTATAAGCTTATGTCCATAATTTTCTTGAAAACCATTTCTGAGATTCCATCCTTTGGTGCTGCGTATATAAGAAGAATCGTCCATTACAGTATTAGAGCTCTGAGAAGCGGTCTGGTGGATTAAATTGGCGAAACTGCTGGGAGGGTTTGCCACTGATGAGCCAAGCCCTCACAATATATCTTTTCAACGCAGTAAGGATAGTAGAAGTTTGTATTTTGTATGAAAAAAACATTCGTGCTTTTAAATCCTTTCTTTTCATATATTCAGGGCTAAGTTTCTTGTACAATTTTATATCTCTAGCTTTAGGGGCAACATACCCATCAACAGGAGCCACTGAAGGGCATGTTAAGCTAGAGAAATAATGTAAGAAACTTAGCGCTGAATGCTTTCTTGATTTTATTAAATAAAACAAAATAATATTTTAATAAAATTAATTAATTCTTGAAATTAAATATACTTTCTAAACCGTTGGTTTTCGACCGCTACGACCAGGGTTCAATTCCCGCTTTGGGCACTTTTTTTCTAATAAAAAAAAATGCTCCAATGGCCCCTGAATCTATCAAAAGTTCAACCTCACCAGCGAGTGCAAGTAACCAAACGGGACTCTGGCACATTTGTAAGTGCGAAGTCGAACTGCTTTTCACATGTGTTGACATGTGGTGCACTTACAGTAAAAGCAGTCGCCTACTTCTACCCACCATGATTATCTTGGCCTGTACCACGTGTAATAGGGATAAGCAAAAAAAAAAATCGAGAGGGTCTGAACCAACTTTCTCGCTGTTGCGAATCCTTCCAGCGGTTTAGGCAGTCTAATCGACGACTAACAACTGTATTTGCTTGTTGTCGTGTCCAATGAAGAGCCTCAGATGTCTCCATACATCTCTATCACAGCAGTCGCAATAACTGTATTTGGTGTTGTGCCTATATAAGCAATATTTAGCGATGGTTCTCCAATAGTAAATAGGCTTTCTCAATATATTTCAGTCATTTTTTATTATCCTTACACATGGTATAGGCTATGATAATCATGGTGGGTAGAAGTTGACGACTGCTTTTGCTGTAAATGCACCACATATCTACATATGTAGAAAACAGCTTGACTTTTGTCCTTTAAAATGTTCCAGAGCCCAGTTTGATTACTTTCCTTCACTGATGGAGTTGAACTTTTTCAACATTCGACCGCTATTGAAGCAAATTTTTATTCAGAAAAAAGTTTGCCAGTGTGGGATTCGATCCTAGGTCTTGGCTATCGGAAATTACCGATTATAGCATTCATCCACAGATTCCTCTCCTCGTAGTACAGAATAGAAGAAAGTTTTTTTATTTATAAAGAAAAATCAACGCTTAATTGTTTATATTCTTTCAAGAGAATAACATAACGCACAATACACAAAATCCTTTATTAAGACATTAGTATAGATGGAGTCTGCAAATAAAAAGAATAAAAAGAATAAAAGATAATCCCATTTAATGGTAATAATGACATTTTTATAGAAGAAAACCTAATTAATACAATAAAGCTAATAAATATATTAGTCTGGGTAAAAAGAAGGAAAGAAAATTCTCTTATACATTAGATTTACCACTGAGTCAGCAAATGGAAGCATATTTGTTCTGACATCGGCAAAGTTTTTCTTGTAGGAAGATTTTAGTTAAGTGTAAATTGCGTATTTCTCATTTGGTTCATTTTTTCACAAGTTGTCAAGTGATGATGAATATTTTTTATGATACATTAGTGCGCCATCTGTTATCAAAATTCGATTATTATTTCAAGCATCATTCATTTAAAAGCTATTCCATCAACTTCATGAAAATAAAATTTTAACACATTAATAAATTCACTTCCATACATGGTTTCCAAAAGAAGATCCTGCAAAAATGACCCAAATATTTTCTGTTATACACTGCGTGACATTGAAAATGGAACACCAAGAAATAGTGGCCAGAAAATTATGCAAATTTCAGGGTAGACGCGCCTAACAGAGTTATGCAAATGATGTAAAATGCGCAGCTCTCGTGCGCACATGGAGTAAGATATAAGGGAAGGAACTTGCAGAAAGGACAGTATTCGTGTCGTTATTTCTTCAAGGAAAATCATTGTAGAATTTTTTTCTTGTGTCAAAAGACACGTGTAATAACAGAGAATGCCAGGTCATCGTAAACCGAGGCAGTTCAAGCAGACAGACGCTTTTACGAGGGGCATGGTGATCGGACTGAAAAGGGCAGGTTGGTCCATACGTCAAATCGCAGCTGATACACACCTTGGTGCGTTCACGGTGCACCGACAGTAGAGAAGATTGTTGGAACAAGGAAATGTGGCAATTTATAGGAATGCCGGTGCAACCAGAGTGACGTCAGCACGTGTGGATCGGCGTATCCTTCGACAAGCAGTGGCGGCCCCACAAGCCACTTGTACCGCCATCCTGAAACATGTACAAGACACCCTAGATCATTCCATCTCGACCAGAACCATTTCCCGTCGATTGGTTGCTAATGGCTTGCACTCATGCCGTCCGCTAAGAAGACTGCCATTGACCCCACCGAATAGGCGCCAACGTTTGGAATGGTGCCGGGCTAGATCGACGTGGATGACGGAATGGCACAGGGTCGTGTTCTCAGATGAGTCGCGTTTCTGCTTGTCCAGTGATAGTCGCCGTGTACACGTGTGGCGTCGACGTGGAGAAAGGTCCAATCCGGCAGCAATTGTGGAACGCCCCACCGTGCGACAACGTGGAATCATGGTTTGGGGCGCAATCGCGTATGATTCCAGGTCACCTTTACTTCGTATTCAGGGCACTATGACGGCCAAACGATACGTTGATGATGTGCTGCGACCGGTGACACTCCCCTACCTTCAGGGGGTACCCAATGCCCTTTATCAGCAGGATAACGCCCGACCGCACACTGCTCGCATTAGCCAACAAGCTCTGCAAGATGTACAGATGCTTCCCTGGCCACCGTACTCTCCTGATCTCTCACCAATCGAGCACGTCTGGGACATCATTGGACGCCGTTTGCATGCCTTGCCACAGCCGCGTTCAGAAGACGAACTGTGGCAAATGGTTGAGAGGGAATGGAGAGCCATCCCTCAGGACGCCATCCGTACTCTGATTGACTCTCTACCTAGACGTGTTGCTGCGTGCATCGCCGTCCGCGGTGGTCCTACTTGCTACTAAGCCGACGCCGCTCTCGCTCTGTATTATGACTATCATTTTGAAATAAAGATCACTTATTGTTAGTCCCTGTCTCTCTCTGTCTGCCGAGTTTCATCACTTTCTGGCCACTATTTCTTGGTGTTCCATTTTCAATGTCACGCAGTGTATATGTGGTGAATATACTGTAAAAGCGCAAAGAAATGCAATAACAGACTTTGTAAAGCGGGCGTATTTCGAATATTTTGGTATAAAATTAGGAAACCAGGACAAGACATGGGCTCCATATAGGGTATACAAAACGTATGTCGAAACGTGTGTTCGATGCATATGAATCTTTTTAAGAATTGTTTTAGATATTGTTTTATTTTTAAAAAGAATCATAGGCGTCTATAATAGTTCCGAATTTTTATTAATATTTTTAATTCTAATTAATCCAAAATTGGTATGAATATTATAGCAAAATATTTATTATTTTTGATATTTATAAGTTGCTACTCTGTCTGTTAACTTCCTTCACATTGCCTCTCTGGTATTTTATAAATGTTGATAAATGTTTATTTTAATTTGATATAAAATGATGTTTCGAAAAAATAGCAATCCATAAATACATTTTTATTTAAAAAGGCATATATTGGATCAAAAAAATCATTTATTTTACCAATATTTCAGTTGGCTGAACGCCAACCTTTATCAAGGTATTATAACATATTAATGTGTTTCAACAACAAACTCAGCGCCACCTAACGTCAATAGAATTAAATTCCAAAATAAATACCATTAATTCTATTGACGTTATGTATCACTGCGTTTGTTGTTGACACACATTAATATGTTATAATACCTTGATAAAGGCTGGCGTTCGGTAAACTGAAATATTGGTAAAATAAATTATATTTTGTCCAATATATGCCTTTTTAATTAAATGAAATGATGTATCATCCTGAAGTTTGTCTTTCCTAATTTTCTATGTGACATTTCTTTGGAGATGCTGAGTATGCTGGGAGTTTTATGAAGTCATTCAAATCATTATCATTATGATTTTCCTGTTCTAGTTAACTGAAAGTTATACTTCTAGTTCTCCTATTAAGAGGCATATTGGTCCGAAAGATAGCGAACTAAAAATTGTAAAATAAACTTAGCCTTGGATGGCTTGTTGATTTTATTACAAAGGAAGAAATGCCTCTTTGGGTATAGAGGTACTATATAGTAGATTAAAGATAGTAAAATGACAATGATAATCAAAATGACTCCCCAAACACGTGAATCAGTAAAATACCATGTACAGTACACCACAGACTTTATCAAGATAGAGAATGGGTATAAGCGGTACATTATAGCA
>CP092872.1:82630209-82699017 GCA_030710605.1 Cordylochernes scorpioides | reverse complement strand
ATGCTAAAAGGTATAACTTCCTTAAGGTTTTTTCATGAGTGTATATAGGTTATCTCTCGTGTGTCTTCAATAAAGGTCACTGTAATATCTTTTAGAGTTATTGTCTGAATCCCGATATACATGCTAAAAGGTACAACTTCCTTGAGTTTTGTCCATGAGGGTATATAGGTTATCTCGTGTGTCTTCGATAAAGGTCACTGTAATATATTTCAGAGTTATTGTCTGAATCCTAATATACATGCTAATATTTCTTGGGTATTTCAACAATGGTATTCGGTTATTTTGCGTATATATCAGAATTTTAAAGGAATTCTTGGTGAAATATTCGATGAGAATTTATGGACAAATGAGTATAGAAAAAAAAATATGGGTCACTCCAAAATTCTTGCAAACAATCATAAATAATTGAAATATTAAAAAATAAATTATACCATTAAAATCTACATTCATTTTTACCTAACATAAACATTTTCATAAAATAGTAACAACAATGACTCATTGAAGGCGCGACTTTGTTTACAGCGGTAATTTCTAAACATTACATCAGACACAAGTTGACTAGAGAAGGTTTACACACCATAATCATTTATGATTATAAAAGTAATATAACTTCTAAAGAATCCCATGAAATATTCATGAAAGCTTTAGGAGATAAAGCTCCTTCTATTAGAACAGTTTCTAATTGGTTTAATAAATTTAAATTTGTAAAAACCAAACTTGAAAGTGAAAATCGTTCAGGTCGAAAACCAGGAGGGACCATCAACAGCAGCTTGTATATTTAAATAGGAAATAAAATTGAGCGCACTAAATACCGTTGAAGAACGAAATCGTTCGAAAGCTATCAGAATAAATGTATCCTACAAAAGAAGCTCCTTTTTGTTCTTCTATATTATCACAATATAGGCATGGTAATAAAAAGTTGTAGAAAATCAAATCGAACGTACTAAATGGTTCAATAACTTGACTATAGATGGCGTACTAAGCCTTACGTTTGAATCTATTTAAATCAAAAGATAATGGTGAAAATAAGGTTTGACAGTAAGATCATGTCATCTTTCTTTTCTCCAGAGAATTCCTGCGTGATTATATGCTACATTCTTCTTATTCTTTCTTATCTCCACTCAATCATATTAGGGTATCAAGTTTGTTTGACAACCATCATGACTAGGTTAAGTAGAATACGTCAGCCTTTGTCATTAAGACTGGGAGCACTACTCAGTGGCTGGCCGACTTAGCTCCAAAATAAATAGCCGCCTCTGACATAAGGAACAGACGCCATGTGCAGCCGCTCCTAACATGGAGTACAAATGCTGCTCATCCTGTATCCCTTGATTAGGAACCCTTACAGGGTACTATCAGCCGGGCCAGCTGAGCCCAGCTTTTTAGTGAACTTGTTACTGCTCCCCCTCCTCCTTTTTCATCCGGGCTTGGGATCGGCAAAGGCGGAGTTATATGCTACCTAAAGGTCGCTAACTACTCCTTCCAATTAAACGAATTGAATCTGAATTCAATTCAATTAGAATCTTACTCATTAGATTCAATTTGTTTCCTGAAAAAGGTAATTAGTATCTTATTATTCTAATTAACTAATTATAACATTCAGAGAGAAATAGTTGAAATTAAGACACGAATGTTTCTTTTACAAATAAATCTAACTTCTACTGTCCTTACTGCGATTAAAAAAAAACTCATCGCCGTTAAATTTTGTTTATTCTCAAATAAAAAAAATATATTAGAAGGGCTTGCCTCATAGGTTGTGAACCCTCCCAGCGGTTTCACCAATATAATCTACCAGACCGCTTCTTTGAAGCTCTAATACTGTATTGAATCATTCTGCTTTTATATGCTACACTGAAGGGTGGAGAAGGGTAGTAGAAGTCCGACCACACCTCCCTGCGGTCCCCCCTTGACCCTTGGAATATTCGACCAAATTCTGGTCCGTTTCCAAGGTGACTCTAACGTGGTAACGGCATCCATTTTCCAATGAAGAGCAAGATAGTGGATATTGCTGCTGCTGTGATGGAGATGCATGGAGACATCTGAGACTCTTCTTTGGACACGACAACAACAACAAGGGTGGAATCTTAGAAATGGTATTTTAGCAAACTATAAGCTTTTACGACAGTAGAATATATTACATTTAAATATTTAAAAATTACATCACCACTAATGAGCAAAGCCCTTCTCAATATAATTTTTCATCGCAGTAAGGACAGTAGAAGTTTGATTTATTTGTGAAAAGAAACATTCGCGTCTTAATGTCTTCATTCGATGTTTATAGAAGGCACGTTATTGCTTTGTATTAATAGTTGAAATTCTGCAGCAAAATATTGAAATTTCTAGTTTTTATCTAATTGACATGAGGCATTAGAGCGCCATCTGTAATGAGAAATTTAAACTATTTTTGATGTGTTTCTTTCTTTTCAAAATAAAACAAATACCACTGTCTTTACTGCAATGATAAAATACAATAGCGAAACCGCTGGAAGTGTTCATCATTGATGAGCTAGGCTATCCATTATTTTATCATTGCAGTAATGGCAGTATAGAATTGTTTTATTTTATTAAGAAACATATACACTAAAGGATAAAACTTAAGAAAGTGGAAAGTCTTTGATATCGCCGCGGTTTCTATATAATATTTTTAAGAAGACAGAGGCAAATTGGTCCACACTTCGTTATTTCGTATGTCTTTTATAAAGGTCACTGTGTATCAAATATTTTTAGGGTTATTATCCGAATCCCGATATACATATTAAAAATGTTACAAATTCCTTTAGTTTTTGTCCATGAGTGTACTTTCAGAGTTATTGTCTGAATCCAGATATACATGCTAAAATGTACAACTTCCTTTAGTTTTGTCCATGAGTGTACTTTCAGAGTTATTGTCTGAATCCCGATATACATGGTAAAAGGTACAACTTCCTTAAGTTTTGTCCATGAATGTACTTTCAGAGTTATTGTCTGAATCCCGATATACATGCTAAAAGGTACAACTTCCTTAAGTTTTGTCCATGAGTGTACTTTCAAAGTTATTGTCTGAATCCCGATATACATGCTAAAAGGTACAACCTTCTTAAGTTTTGTCCATGAATGTACTTTCAGAGTTATTGTCTGAATCCCGATATACATGCTAAAAGGTACAACATCCTTAAGTTTTGTTCTTGAGGGTAAAAATGGTTTCTATATTTCATTTTATCAAAATATTACGACTATACATTTATTATCAGAATCAACAACAAGTCTCCAAGAATAAATGTCTTATTTTATTATCAACACATCGAGCTTTCAGGTATAACGACCTTTTTCAGGAATATCAAATATGAAATGAATCTTAACTGTTCAAAAGATTCATATATGAGTGATTTTTATTATTTTATATTATCATAAAGTACATCTATATATATAAAAAGACATATCCTGACCAGGAGCACATGTACCTTTCATAAGGCAGAGCGCCATCTGGTGGAACAGAAATCAACTAATCATTGATTTCGCCTGTTCTTTGATATTTGGCCAACCCAATTTTTGATAAATCAAGAAAAGCCATCCACAAACGTGTTTCGCGCTGTTAGCGCTCGTCAGCGTGGAGTAATGTGTACCACTGTGACCAAAACGATTTTTGGTCACAGTGGCTTCTTGAGAAACCAAGAAATGGGTATTTGAGGCCAAACTTGCGTAAATACGCTTAACACATGAAAAAAAAAATAGAAAAAATAAAAAGGTCAGGTGTTGATATTATAAAAAAAAGGCATATCCTGACCAGGAGCACATGTGCTTTTCAGAAGGTAGTATATTATATAATCGTTTTCATGGACAAAATTAATATTGATGAGTTACTAATGAGAGATTTTAATGGGGTTATCAAATATAGGTGGTGTTACATATGTGATGCAAGAATTCTGTCTTATCATACGTCTGCTTTTTTTTTTTCTTTTTTTCTAAACTGTTAAATTGAAATACCAATTGTTTGTAATTTTTTTCAATCACTTGAAATTTACAAAAACAAATTAAACCGAACTCAACCGTTAAAAAAGATCAATTAAAGTTAAAAAATACAAATACTTGAAACCTAATTAATTTGACAAACAAGAATATTCTCAAGAGAAATATATTGGGAAGTTAAATCACAAATTATTTTTCTTTCAATGAAAACCTATAAAAAATTCCAATGGGAGAAAATTTGGAAAATAGATATTTGACTTTTTCTCTTCAACTAATTAATAATTATCTATGAATATTGGGTCATTAATAATATTGTTTTATCGTGATTTATGCTTTCAATTAAGTGTAAAATTGTTTTTTTATTATTTCAAATATTTATATATATATATATTTGAAAATAGAGCAATACTCTCTTTCTCTTTAATATATATACAATATATATAATATAGAATATAGGCAAAAATATATTTTAAACTTAATTCTTTTGACGTTATGTGGCGCTGAGTTTGTTGTTGACACACATTAATATGTTATAATACCTTGATAAAGGTTGGCGTTCAGCCAACAGAAATATTGGTAAAATAAACGATATTTTGATCCAATATATCTCTTTTTAATTAAAGATGTATATATATATAATTTTATTATGAATATATTATTATGAAAATAAAAAAAGTTCAAATGTGATATTGTACTGGGGGATAAGTGCATAAATTAAGGAAGAACAAAAAAAGGCATCTCCTTATCGTGCAACTGAAAGGTGAAGAATTTTCAATGAAATGAAAGAAACCTTATTTTAATCTATATAATATATATATATATATATATATATATTAAAAAACGAAAAAAAAAAATAAAAGATAAAAAGATCAGGTGTTGAAATCAATATAAAAAAATGGCGCTCTGCCTTCTGTAAAGCACATGTGCTCCTGGTCAGGATATGCCATTTTTATATATATATATATATATATATATATATATATATATCAATTACCAATTATTTTATTTCCAAAGCGCTATATCCCGCAAGCGATACTTGCGCCAAACAAGGAGAAAAGTTTATTTACATAAGTTATTTACATTATTCAACGCATGAAAACATTAGAGATATAATATATATATATATATTGTATATTTTAAACTGTATGACACTTTTAGTATATGTCAAATATCTTCCAATTAGTTAAAGCCGATACCATAAAATATCCTACCCTTCTATTGAAATGTACACTATTTCTATTTACTACCACCCTATATTTTGTATATAAACTCTTTGTATTTTAACCCCCTATTTGTATTTAAAACTAAAAATGGTGACGTCAAAATAAAGATCCAAAGAGTGTTCGGTCAGCTGGTGGCAGGGACAGAGGGAAAGGAAAAGACCAACGCCCAGCCCATGTGGGGCCCCCAGGGACTCTTTATAGACGACCCCTGTAAACAGGACAAGTTTTGGCGGGGGGTCAGCAGATGTTCTAGGGTGTGGTCATCGGCAGGCGGCTTCTGTCTCTTACACAGGGACTCTCTCTCTCCATGTCTCGGGGATAAGCATCCAAGTTTGTGTCATGGCCTCTACCTCTGTCCCGTGGGCTGTCCCCGATCTCTCTATGTGCTAACATCCAGCCCTGCCTCTGCTTCTTGTTGTCCGCGTGTGGGAAGAACATCAACACTCGCCTCACGTACACGACTGCCAGCTTATCCATACGTCGGCAGGATCAGATTTGCAGCAATATTACATATATCTTTTTTTTTTCTTTAGCATCAATATTTAAAAATTTACTTTAAAATTTCCTATAAAACTATTGATTTAATTTTAGTTTTCAAACTCTAATGAGAGATATTTATAACCCAAATTCCTGTAGGGCAGAAAACACCAACTAACCTAACTAAAGAATATATATTTATGAAGCTAACTTTTAAATAACATCAATACAAAGATGGTCAAAAACCTTTAAATAAATATCACTGACAATATGAACAAAAAATCTAAATTTGAAAACCTCTAAAACAAACCATTTAAAAAGAAAAATAATGAAATGTTTACCAAAAGAAAAAAATACCGTTAATAAACTATTTAAACTGGATTTAATATGGCAATCAATTAATTATAGCAGACGTGTGGTGACAGTTTTGGTTTTTATATGGTGTGTGGTAATTTATTTTTATCTTTTAACAGTTTCTCAACTTAATTAAATCTTCTATAATAGCTTTTATTGAAGATCAATATGCAGTAGAAATTCTTTTATGTGAATCCATTGAAATTCAAAGTAAGTCAAGAAACTAAGATAACCTGGTAAATTGAATTAAATTTTAAAGACAAGAGTAAAATGGCTCATATATATATATATATGGAAATCTTGCCAGGAGGATATTGATCTAAAGAGACAAAGGTCGTCTCTCCCGTCAAAATAGACGTCAAAACTAGACGCCATCTATTGACCGTCGCCTTAACTAGCGGCCTCGGGTCGGTGACAAAGCCACAACACCATCTTTGGCAATAATATATATATTATTTTTTATTTTATTTCAATTTAAAACGTTATGACTCCCTAGGGACACTTGCGCTGTTATACATGTATCTCGTTACATTTGTCTACACATATATATACAATATTTTTAGGTCGTGAATAGAATAGTCATATGATATTAACAATGGGAAAGAGAGAAAAAAAACGAGAAAAAAGAACTGTGCATTGCCGAATATAAATTATAAGTTTCTTAAAAGATATTTGTTGCTATATAATTTAAAATATATCTATAAAAGGTATTAAATTTAATATACATTTCTTTACTGAAAATAAAAATACTTGGATCTGTTACTATTAAATTATTGTCGATTCTATAGTCTTGAAAAACAGGACAATCCAGTAAAAGATGTATTGAGGTTTGTTCTTCATGTCCACAAAAACAACTCGAGTCTTCCACTGCTTTAATTCTTTTTAAAAAGCTTCTGAAATTCCGATGATTAGAAATGAATTGAGAAATATGAAGGTTTGGCCGGAAATATTGTGGTATGTTGTTTTAAATCTGAATACAGCAAATGGAAACATTAAGACACGAATTTTCTTTTCACACATTAATCAAACTTATACAGTCCTTACTGCGATGAAAATATATTGGAAGGGCTTGGTTAATCAATGAGTAACCCTCCCAGCGGTTTCGCCAATTTAATTTACCAGATAATTCTACTGTCCTTACAGCAATGGAAAAATTAATGGGAGGGCCTGGCTCATCAGTGGTGAACCCTTCCAGCGGTTTCCAGTAGTAGATTAAAATGACGAAACCACTGGAAGGGTTCACCATTGATGAGCCAGGCCCTCCCATTAATCTTTCCATTGCAGTAAGGGCAGTAGAAATTGTTTTATTTTTAGAAGAATCATACGCGTCTATAATAGCTTCGAATTTTCATATATATATATATATATATACCAGATAGCGCTCTGTCTTCTGAAAAGCACATGTGCTCCTGGTCAGGATATGCCTTTTTTATTTTTAATATCAACACCTGACCTTTTAATTTTTATTTTTTCTATTATTTTTTCATATATTTGGCCTTAAATATCCATTTCTTGATTTCTTAAGAAGCCATTGAGACCAAAAATATTTTTTGTCGCAGTGGTTACAGCCTACTCCACGCTGACGAGCGCCAACAGCACGAAACGCGTTCGTGGATGGCTTTTCTTGATTTATCAAGAAATTGGGTTGGCCAAATATCACGGAACAAGCTAAATAAACGTTTAGTTTATTTTTGCTCCACTAGATGGCGCTCTGCCAACTAAAAAGCACATGTGCTAGTGGTCAGGAGATGCCTTCTTTATTTTAAATATATATATATATATTTCGATGCAATAGCGCGCCATCTGTTATCAAATTACAAAACTATTTAAGACAGGTAATATTCTTTTTAAAAGGAAAAATACGCGTCTAAAATAGTTTTGTAATTTGATATATATATATATATATATATGTTTATGAAAAAGGCATCTCCTTATCATGCAACTGAAAGTTGCTAATGGCTTGCGCCATCTATCGGAATAAATATCAACTATTATCGTTGATTTCTAATTATTCCAGAATTGGCCAAATACCCATTCTTGATTAATCAAGAAAAGCTAACCACGGACGCGTTTCGGGCTGTTGGCCCTCATCAGCTTGGTGCAAGATGTACCTCAACGACCAAAATATTGGTTATTCAGGTATCCTGAAAAATCAATATCCCAGTACAATATCACATTTATACTATTTTTTCATATATATGTTTGTGTGTGTAGGTATTTACAGAGATATGCAAATTAACACGATGGATATTTTTCAGAAGCCTGGGTTACCTATATGTTAATAAAAAATATAGTACAATGGTGTCAAATAACAAATAAGAATAATTTTTTACAGAAATATTCTGAAATTTCTTACATTTCAGTAATTTTAGAATGCAATATTTTTTTTTTTTGGCAGCTAGATCACCAACCCTTCTAATTTGAAGAAACTGAATTAATTTACAATCATCCTGATGATTTTATTCTTTATTTGTAATTTTATGAATAAAAGATTTTAGAAAATACAAATAAACACATTATATTTGAAATTCAACTCAATTCTCTCAAAACAACAACAAAAACGAATACATTTAGTCAATTCATGTTTCGATTTAATGGAAACTTTATTATTGTAATTGTATGAAAAAGTGAAAGTTGTATAAGCTTATGATTTTGCTTTGTTTTAAAAATAAATCGATGTTGGTTCCATATGTTTGAATTGTATATTACACCTTAGTTCTATATATTTTATTGATTAAAAAGGAACACAACAAAACAAAAAAGAAACTACAATATATAATATTGCAAATGATTTGATAACTAACTAAAAAAAAATAATATAAAAAATGATGATAAAAAATAATGAGTATGTCTGCCAGAAAAATGCTTCTATGAATTAAAAAATAAGAATAATTACAAATTTAATATATAAACTTCAAATATTAATTTTACTTTAAAATATATACCTAAAATTATATCGATAAAATTTAAAACAATTTTATATTTTCATTCAAAGATGAAGTGATATTGATTGAAAAATGACAAACGTTATAAATTCAATTATCTAAAAAGGGACAGTTTCTATAAAATATCAAATGGAAGACTTAGAAATATTTATTATCCAAGTAATCGTTTGCTATATTTCTATTTGATGAATTGGAATGTAACCCAAGATTTTAACTTCGTTGCGAATAAAATTTACATGGATAAACAGTTTCAATTTATCAAAACGTCACATTTCTTTAAATTTATTTATTTCAAAAAAATAAAATGTAATTTAACTTTCAAATCTTTTTAAAAAACTATATACACTCATGGATAAAACTTATATAAGTGGAAATTCTCTGATGTTGCTTATCGTTTGTCTTTTTTTCTGAAGGAGACAGAAGTAATTATGTTCACACTTGGTTATTATGTGTGTCTTCAATGAAGGTCAATGTAATATATTTCAGAGTTATTGTCTGAATCCCGATATACAAGCTAAAAAGTACAACTTCCTTAAGTTTTGTCTTATTTTTTATCAAATGACTATTCTATTCACGGCCTAAAATTATTGTATATATATGTGATGAATTTTTGTTTTGTTGTTGAAAAAGATAGAGAATTGAAGGTGCAGTCGTAAAAATAGGAAAGATAATTATTTACCCATTAAGTAGTTTTTTTTTTTTGAATTACTTGAAACAAATTAGAGATAAAATTATTTTTCACAGTAATATAGAATTTATAAAATGAATTCTATATTCGTGAATAAAAAAAAGGTAGGTTAACTATACATATTTACAACAAATATTCAAAGTTTTATGTTCTAAATCTATGGTCAAAAATAAGAGTATAGTCAATGATAAAAATAAAATACATGTTTTTGAAAAATAAAATATTTGCATTTTAGATTATATAATAAATATATATAGACAAATGTAAAGGCATACATGTATGACAGCGTAAGTATATCTAGGGGGACATAGCGCTTTATGGAAATAAAATTTAAAAAATTGCGTCTTCATGAGTGTATTCCGATTAAAAATAGACATATCTTGACCGTTTGAATAAGCATTTTAGATTGAAAGGTTGAAATATGAAAATATTTATCTATTGTAAAGTAATTTTAGTTGCATGCTATCAAGTGATTCCTTTTTCTTTATTTATATTGTATTCGCCAGTAAGAAATTCTCAATTTACCTTTTTTTAATACGGATATTCTTTAATACACAGACTTTTCTGGCGAAACCCTTTGAAATCTTCATACAGGGTCCATTATGAAAGTAATGAGCATAATGTTATTGTGACGCGACGATAGATGGCAGCACGGTAAAACCGTGGGAAATGTGGTGGAGGGATATTCCCTTTCAATCCATCCGGTCGTCAGTTGAATTCGAGCAGTGTGAGGGGAGATACATGCCTCCGCTTGAAGTGTGTTTTCAACTTTTGTAACATAGCGCGATGGAGCGTTCGCTTGAACAACGATACGCCATAAAGTTTTGCGTGAGGCTTGGAAAAATGCAACCGAAACATTCCAGATGCTGCAAAAAGCCTTCAAGGACGATTGCATTTCAAGATCACAGTCTGGGAAGTGGCACAAGGCGTTCAAGGAGGGCCGGGAGGAGGTCGCCGACGAACCCCGTTCAGGACGCCCAACAACGGCCAGAACTGACGAGGACGTGGATCGTGTGCTCGAAGTTTTGCGTACCGACCGTCGATTAAGCATCCAGCAAATTGCTGACACATTACACATGTCCACATTTGTGGTACATGGGATAGTGACCGAGGATCTGCAAATGCGTAAGGTCTGTGCGAAGCTTGTGCCGAAAGTGTTGACGCAAGACCAGAAAGAACTTAAGAGTTTTGCGCTGTCAAGAATTGTTGGATTTGATTCAAAATGAACCGGACTTTCTGAACTCTGTAGTAACCGGAGACGAATCCTGGATGTTTGAATACGACCCAGAGTCGAAAAGGCAGAGCTGTGCATGGCACACAAAATCATACCTACGCCCCAAGAAAGCGCGAATGAGCAAGTCGCGCATCAAAACGATGATCATTGTCTTCTTTGACATCCGAGGAATAGTCCATTGTGAGTTTGTACCGCAGGGACAAACTGTAAACTCAGCCTTTTACCTGGAGGTGCTCAGGAGATTGAAACGCCGGATCGCACGCGTGAGGACTGACATTAAAGACACGGTCAAGCTCCACCATGACAATGCCTCCAGCCACACAGCCTTCATCATTACCAACTTCCTGGCCCAGAGCAACACCCCGGTGATCCCTCACCCCCCTTACAGTCCCGACTTAGCTCCATGTGACTTCTTTTTGTTTCCTAGACTCAAGAGAGAGATGAAAAGAAAACATTGGGAAACCGTGGAAAACATCCAACACCATGTTACAACGTTCCTGAGAAGCATTCTTGTCGAGGAGTTTCAGGGTGCCTTTCAGGCGTGGCAAACGCGTCTCCGCAAGTGTATTGATGCAGGAGGAATGTATTTTGAAGAATAATGAACATTTGCACAAATTACGATCAATAAATGTATTTTGCCAGTAAATGCTCATTTCTTTCATAATGGACCCTGTATTAGATAGGTATTATAGGAAAAAATGCAAAAATAAATTTTTAAAATGTAAATATTCTATTGCACACACAATATATGAATCGTTATTTGAAATATTTCAGCAAGTTTTTGAGTTTTTCAGCTCTTTTTCAAATATAAAACAGAATAAAATAAAAGGAACTTTGTCAAGCCGTGTCATTCTTCAATCAAGAGGGGGCAGCGCGTAACATAAGATCGTATTGGCAATTGTTCTGTAAGAAACTTTCTGTGCTGAGAACATGTAAGAAAACATGTACATATGTTTTCCCACGTGACGCAGCGGAGCGTGACCTTGGCTGCACGGGTGAGTCAGTTGTTGTTTTGTACTCTGTATGGTTGGACATTAAAACATGGTGGCAGCGATAACTGGATAAAATACGAACCCGTATATTGCAAAATATCGATTTTTGCGTACCTTGGAAGATAATTCAACATGGCTCAGATTCAACCTCCAGAAACGTTCGACTTCTCGACTCCCAACGAATGGCCCAAATGGAGGAAGAGATTCGAACGATACCTCGTGGTCAGTGGAATGAAGAAGAAAGAGGAGGCGGACAAGATCGATTTGTTCATGTACTTGATGGGTGACCGCGCGGATGATATATTCAGGACATTCAAGTTCGAAAAGGAGGAAGAGGCAACGAAAATTGATTCCGTCCTCAAGGCATTCGACAGCCACTTCTGTGTCAGGAAGAATATTATCTACGAACGTGCGAAATTTAATTCAAGAATCCAAGAGGATCGGGAGCCAGTGGACGAATTCATCACTTCATTGTACAAATTGGCTGATAGTCGAAGCCGTTCGACAGCAGCAAGTCGACCTGCAGCGTCCCTCAACAAGCCAAAAGGTCAATCAGGTGAAGTTCAACTCGAAGAAACAATCACCGAAACAACAACAGCAACCTTCGAGGAAGAAGGAGAAGTCAGCCAAAACAAGACCACGATGTCCAAAATGCGGAGGTTTCACCCACAGGGAAGGACAGGCTTGCCGTGCTGAAGGACAAAGATGTAACCTATGTTCAAAAACTGGCCATTTTGCAAATTGCTGCCCAGATAAACAGGCAAAGACTGCGGAAGTCAAAGCTGTTTCTGAACTTGATGAAGAAATTGGTTTTCTCCTGGAGGTCTCAGCTGTGGAGGATTCATCTAATCTCGATAATGATGAAGACGAGTGCAGGAGGCGATGGACAGCAGAAATCCAAGTTAACAGGAAAAAGGTGAAGTTCAAGCTCGACTCCCAGGCGGATGTTACATGTGTTCCTCTGTGTCTCTTCAAGAAGATAATGGGACAGCAACGACTAGTGGAAAGTGATATCAACATAAGAGCTGCTGAATTCTCCGAACTTCAGACTGTGGGTATGTTTATATCAACGCTGCGAAATGGCAATTATGAAATCAAGGAGAAGATTTATATCATTCGTCGTTTGAGTGAACCTCTTCTGAGTCGCCGGGCATGTGAGCTCTTGAACCTGGCGAGGCGGATTGAAGTGGTTGCGACGAGAATTAACCCGATCAAGGAATTCCCTGAAGTATTTGAAGGACTGGGACAGATCGGAAACCCTTACGAAATCAAATTGAAACCTGGAGCAAAACCATATGCTGTGCATACTCCTCGACGGGTACCAATACCTTTGATGGAAATTCTCAAAACAAGATTGGAAGAGCTCGACAAAGACGAGATCTTGACGAAGATTTTTGAAGCTCAACAAGAAGATACGACCCTGAAAGCAGTAGTCAACTACCTTGAGCAAGGCTGGCCAGATAAGAAGAAGATGTCACAGGCTCTGCTCCCTTATTGGCATGTCAAGGATGAACTCGGCGTTCAAAATGGACTACTGATGCGTAGCTGTCGTCTTGTTATTCCAGCAAGTATGAAACTGGAGATCCTAGATAAGTTGCACGCTGGGCACTTCGGGATTACAAAAACAAGACTTCGCGCACGTGAGACGGTATGGTGGCCTGGAATTTCGGAAGAGATCGCGGAAACGGTCAGAAAGTGCAGTGTCTGTATCCAGGAAGCCGTCTCAAAACATGAACCTTTGATACCAACCAACTTTCCTACACGACCGTGGCAAAAGATTGGAATGGATTTGTTCAAGTTCGAGAATAAGTGGTATCTAGTCGTCATTGACTATTATTCTCGATTTCCTGAAGTGGTTCAGCTGGATCGGCTCACAGCCAATGTGGTGGTGCGTAGTTGCAAATCCATATTTGCCCGACATGGAATACCAGAAACTGTTGTAAGCGATAATGGGACGCAATTTGGAGCTGCTCGTGAATTTGCAAATTTCGCAAGGCAGTACGGATTCCAACATGTCACTTCAAGTCCTCGATTCCCGCAGAGCAATGGGATGGCAGAAGCAGGTGTGAAAATTGCTAAGTTGATCCTCAAGAAAAATCAAGACCCATCGCTTGGACTCCTGGAGTATCGATCGACCCCTTTGGAGAACGGTTACAGCCCTGCTGAGCTTCTCATGGGACGTAAACTCCGAACGACCTTGCCAATTGCAACAGAGAATCTTAATCCAAGGTTGGTGGACTCTCAGACCCTGAAAAGAAAGGAGGGGAGAAGGAGAAAGGATATGAAATCCAGATATGATCGACGCTGCGGAGCTACGGACATGGAGGAGCTATCCGAAGGTGACACGGTTTGGATTACAGATATGCGAACCTGGGGGATTGTAAAGAAGAAAGCATCGACACCAAGGTCGTATATGGTTGATACTCCAGTTGGGACTTTACGTCGAAACAGGTTCCATCTACGAAAAGGATATGCAGTGCAATATCCAGCCGACCCATCGACGCCGACCTTTTCGGGGGAGGAACTGGTTGAAAATGAAAAGACCCCAGTTGTGGATTATCCCTCTAACGACTCAGAAGACGGCCAGATAAGAACCCGGAGTGGACGAATTGTTAAACCTGTGGATCGCCTTCATTATTAATTATATTATGCATTTAAAGTTTGTAATGTATATATATATTTCAAATCTTAAAAAGAGGGATGTGCTGAGAACATGTAAGAAAACATGTACATATGTTTTCCCACGTGACGCAGCGGAGCGTGACCTTGGCTGCACGGGTGAGTCAGTTGTTGTTTTGTACTCTGTATGGTTGGACATTAAAACACTTTCGATTACTTAAAATCTTCCTTTTATCATATTTTGCTTTGGGGGTTGGTATAAGCCGTCGGTTTTCAACAGCAACTACCAGGGATCGAATCCCGCATTGGGCACTTTTTTCTGAATAAATACTTTTCCAATGGCCCCCAATTCTTGCAAAAGTCCAATCCCCCAGTGAGTACAAGTAACCAAACCGCGTCATTTGTAAGTGCAAAAGTCGAATTGCGTTTTACATGTGTAAACATGTGGTGCACTGAATACTATGGATATCCTTGCCTGTACACGTGTATAATAGATAAAAATATAATATTACTAGACGGGTGACCCGGGCTTCGCCCCGGGATTAACCCGTGTGCATATCTACCCGAGTGATATATATTTAGATAATTTTTTTTTATAATTGTTTGTTATTAGCATTATCTATTTGTTTGCATCATCATAATTTAATCTAATCTTTGATAGAGGGCGTTGTTCGTGAGCTAAGTAGAATAATTTGAATATATAGTTTTAATAATTGATTTATATATTTTTTAAAATAGCCTATCGTCTTCCCCGTATTTTTTTACCTAAGTATGGAAATTTTGGTTTGAATTAGTGAACTACTGCGAATTTGTCTACCGGACATACAAACAAACAAACATTGATTTATATATATATAGATATATCGTTTTGAAAATAGAGAAATCCATATTCAAATCTTTAGCAAATAAAAAGACATATTGGATTAAATAAAAATAGTTATTTGCTAATATTTCGGTTGTCTGAAACCCAAACATTTGTAAAGGCATTTCCGAAATGCCGAAAAATTGGTAAATACATATTTTTATTCGATCTAATATATGCCTTTTTTATTTCCTAATATTTATCTATAAACAAAATGGTGGCATTTTCTCATTACCCACATGAGCATCTCAGATGGCAAAGCGATATATAGTGGAACGAAAATCAATTAAATATTTATTTAGCTTGTTCCAAAGATATTTGGCCAACCCAACGTTTAGTTGATTTTTATTCAACTAGATGGCGCTCTCTGTCATCTAAAATGCTCAAATGATCAATCAGGAAATTCCAATTTTGTTTTTTTAATATCAACATCTCACCATTTATATATGTTATATAAAAAAGAATGAGATTTCCTGCTTGAATTTAGATCATGTTGAGGATTATGATAATGCAGTCGTGGTTAACATTATTGAAATAATAATAATAATAATATTGAAGATCAGAGATTTCTTTATTTGAGCTCAGGAATATATATGAATAACATAATTTGATAAAAGTAATGCCTGGCTTAAGGCGAATAGAACAAGGAAAAACAAAAGATTATTTACATAATGTACAAAAGATTTGAGCCGGTCATTGGAATAGTAAATATAGTTTTATGGGCTACTAACCAAAAAAAATGGTCATTGGGATAAAACAACAACGAGTTTTATAGGGGAAGAGTGACCTCTGGCGGTCGATTTAGCAGAGTATTTGAATCTATGAAATTATAATTTAAAATAAAATAATATTTTTATATAACATGTATATTTTTTTATTTTTTCACATAGCAGAGCGCCATCTAGTGGGACAACAATCATCTAAACGTTGATTTAACTTGTTCCCTGATATTTGGCCAACCTATTTTCTTGATAAATCAAGAAAAGCCAACCAAGAATTTGTTTCGGGCTGTTGACCTTCGTCAGCATGGTATAGACTGTACGAAGGCCAACAGCCCGAAACGGATTCCTGGTTGACTTTTCTTTATTGGCTTAAAAAAAACGTTTAGTTGATTTATGTTTCACTAGATGGCGCTCTGTTACATTAAATAAAAAAACGCTTATGTTAGAAGTCAATATATACATAATTTAATTTAAAAAGTCAATAAGTCTCCGGAGATAAGTTTCTGATTTCTTTTTATTGCCAACTCTAGCTTTCGTAGCCCATCTACAGGGGTACAAATATACAATAATATCACACCGTTAGATAACTATTATACTTGTATATATATATGATACATTTTGAATGATAGAAAGTAAATATTTCCAGTTTAGCTTTGTTCATAGTTTCTATCTCCCTCTCATTTCCTTAAATTCAATTTTATGTATGCAAATAAAACCAAAATCTCTAAATTCAATTGTACAATATAAATCTTTTAATATGTAAATTTTAAAGCAGTTAACATGTATGTAAATTTTGTTTTTGTATAAAAGATTTGGAAAATAAAGAGATGATTGAGGTGGAGACAGCCACAAACGACTGCTAATTTTTCACACATCTTTAGTAGAATTACATCATATATACAGGGTGATCCAAAAGTCCCGCACAACTTTAAAAATTAATAACTCCGCGAATATTTGCGCTAGAGCAATGCGGTAAACTCCATTGTGTTCAGGATGCAATGGGATTTTTTATGGCAAATAATGAAAAATTCGAAATTGATTTTAGTTACAATTTTATTCGCCAGATGGCGCTCTACCAGAATCAGAGATTCAGCGGCCAAATTGTTTGATAAATTGAAAAATATAACTGATCGGCATGTATTTTTCCTTTTTGAATACCAGGAAAGAACCCTAATAATATCAAATAACAAATTAATAAAACACCACTTCGCCAAAAGTATGAAGAATTGGTTAACGATTTTCAAATACAATCAGAGATATGTAAAATAGGTAAATGCAAATTAAAACATGTAGCAAAATGAAAATTGATATTTTAGATACGGTTTGTTTCCGAAGATAATAAATTTCTAATATTTTTAATTCAACTCTCACTCAGTATCGATTATATTTATTTTAATTCATTTGAAAAATATGTATCTATCTCTGATAATTTATTTTACTCTGGAATGCCGTTGTTGTTGTCGTGTCCAATAAAGAGCCTCAGATGTATCCATGTATCTCCATCACAGCAGCAGCAATGTCCACTATCTTAGGTGTGTAAAGCTGCTGCTCAGGGTTTATGTCTAATTTTTGCAAGGCTGCGGCCATTGCTGGCTATAAGAATATGTGGGTTGGTGTAAGTTCCACACCAGGACAATTGTTGCATGCCCTATAGGTTCTTGTGCCATCTGGATGTATTGTCATTCCTTTATAGTGTTTTGTTCTAAGTCTTGTTATAGTTTTTGTCATTTTTCTCTCAGAGTTTATTTCGCATTTTGATCTTTTCTTATTTTTTCGTTTAATTATCTTGTATTTTGACAAAGAATCAGCGTCAAATAATGACATTTGTTCTTTCCTTTGGCTCAACTTTCTGGCTTCCTTTGCCAATTCGAATGCCATTTCATTACCCCTGATCCCAGCATGGGCAGGGATTCATTGTAGAATGCAGTTATTCTCCAATGGTTCCAGTTGGGTAAGTAACGAGTGTATTTTCTGTGTGATTTTAGTATTGCCCTTCTGAATTTCTTCTAGAGCGGATATGGAGTCGCTGTATATTAAAATTCCTTCTGCTTGATGCAGGGATGGTTGGTTAAGGCATACATCAAGGGCTTTCCAGATAGCTGTCAGTTCACAAGTGAAGTTTGACGAAATCTGTCCTGCTCCTTCTTTGATTTTGATGTTTGTTCCATCTTGCAGTATTATGTTAATTCCGGCCCCTCCATTACTCAGGGTAAGGTCTGAAGATCCATCTGTATATGCTGTTGAAGGGCGTGGCCTAGCAATTTTAATCAATAATTTGTACTATGAGGACATAGCCGTTAATATTACAAACACATTAGACCTCGAAGCCCAAGGTATCAAAGTCTACCTCAATCAAAACAAAGCCATCCACATATACAATATGTATCACCCTCCAAACAATACATTTATTGACGATGGAACAATGGCTCAATTTCTTACAGAGAACACTATTATTGTAGGTGACCTTAATGCCAAACATCAACTATGGGGATGTTCTACGCCAAACCCAAGAGGCAAAATACTATCAAACATATTTGACGACAATGCCTTCTCATGTGCTTAAATGATGGGAATCCTAATCCTACCCATCATTCCTACAAGCTATAATACTGCACAAGCCCTTGATATAAGTTTTTACTATCCTGACATTTTCCACAAATGCAAATAGCAAATATTAAAAGGTTTTGAAAGTGATCATTTGCCTAATTTGATAGAAATTAGCACCAAGACCAAAACTAGCTCAATTAAGAAAAATTCTGGAACTTCAAAAAGGCTAATATGATATATTTCGAAAACACCATTATTAAAGCAGCCAAAGTTTCAATACCAAGAGGTAATATTAAGAAATGGATTCCAAATTATACACACCAGGCAAAAAATATTCAAAGACTTATAACTAAAAGAAATGAACTACAAAAAAGTGCACCCAAAACCAAAAATATTGTAGAACTGAACTGAACATTGTGATTGCAAAAATAAAAAAAGATTATGCGTGAATGTGAAAAGGAAAAAATGGAAACAAACTTGTGAAAACCTGAACCCAAGAAACCCAAATACAAAACTTTGGAATTGGGCAAAACAAATTGACAGAGTCCAGCCACAAACTGAAAACACAAATATGATTAAGAATACAGATGGTACACCAGCAACTAATGACAAAATTGCTGCCAATCTTTTAGGTAATTCATATCAAATAAGTAGTAAAATCAAGGTTAAAAAAAGGCCCGAAAGATTATTCATGACTGTAAAAAATGTCACCAGCACTCATAATATTTTCCATGAAAAAAATCAATATGAAAGAGCTAGCTTATGCATTAGAAAACACTGACCTAAACAATACTCCTGGGCCAGATGGAATCCATGGCCGAATGATATCAAACTTGGGCAAAATTGGCAAAGAAATACTTCTTAATATTTTCAATAACTCCTGGAAAACTGGAAAATTGCCTCAAGACTGTAAAAATGCAACAATAATTCCCATTTAAAAACTTGACAAATCTGCTGATGACCCAAAAAACTACCGACCTATCTCCCTAACAAATATTTGCTGCAAATTAATGGAAAAATTATACTCAGACGACTCACCTACCACCCCGACACAAGAAATCTCTTACCAGAAGAACAATATGGATTTAGGAAAGGACATGGGACAATAGACCAACTCTTATTTTTCACACAAAAGGTAAAAGATGCACAAAACGAAAAACCAACTAACCACACCATAGCTACTTTTTAGACCTTACACAAGCTTTTGATAAGGTATGGAAAAACAAGTTAATTACAAAATTATACAAACATTTCAAAATTGATGGAAAAGCTATCACTTGGATAAATGATTCTCTTAAAAATATATAAATCAGGATCAAATATAATGGCACTCTATCTAAAACCTTCAAATTGTACCAAGGATTACCACAAGGATCAGTCCTTAGCCCAACTCTCTTCACCCTTTTTATTGCAGGCATAGAAAAATAAATTTCACATAAAACCAATATTGGACTTTTCGCTGATGACATCATTCTATGGAGCAGCAGCACTAACTGGAAAAAAGCTGAAAGAGATTTAACAAGACTCTTCTCCACCTAGAAAAATTTGCTAATAAACATAAATTAGAATTTAACCCCAAAAATCTGAAACCTGTCTTTTTACTACCGATAAGAAACTATACAAAATAAGACCAAATATTATTCTGAAAGAACAACAATTGCAATATAATAAACATCCTAAATATCTCGGCTACACCCTGGATCCAGAAATCAACTCCAGTAAGCATATTGAAGGAGTTGTTAGAAAAGAAAGAGACCGACTAAAAATCTTGAAATATATTTCAGGAAAAGTGGGGAGCTGAAGCAACATCAATAAAATTAACTTACACATCTCTAATGAGACCTATCCTGGAATATGGATATCAAATCCATGGTACAGCATCTGAAACAAATCTAAAATCACTGGAAAGGATACAACTAAGTGCAGCTAGAATTATTACAGGTCTTCGAAAACCCTGCCCTAATGATATTGTACTTTACGAGACAGACATTATGCCCTTAAAGAATAGAATAAGCTACAATCTGCCAAAATATATAAACAAAATCAAGAGTTATGAAAACAAACACAGAACTTTCAATTACATACTTAATTGGGAATTCAATCTAAGACTCAAAAAAGAAGGCCCTCTTCACCTGGCCAAAAGAAATGGATTTTTAAAATATAAAGTGGAAAAATATTATTTAGCTGAAAAAAATATCTCCATGCGAACCACTAACAAAATGTTATTTTTAATGCCACTTTAAATGAAACCACCAAAAGACAATACCAAAATCCAGAATACTTAAAACAATTATCATTAGAAATAATTAATAAAATTCCTAAAAATGCAATAACTTACTATACCGATGGTAGCAGAGATGAGTTGGGACACACTGACAGTGACTCTCTCATTAAAACCACAAATGGCATTGAGAAAATAAACAGAAGAAACCCAGAATTTTGCTCAGTCTTCAGATCAGAACTTATAGCCATCTATGAAGTCTTAAAATCCATCAGAAACATTAAACATCACGATATATGGATTCTTACTGATAGTAGAAGTGCCATACAACACTTGAGTCACACAGGGGAACTTAGAGACAAAGTAAGCAGGAACATAATTGGTTATCTCCAAAAACTCTCAATACCTCAAAAATTCACCTTCAATGGATACTCTTACATGTTAGCATTGAAGGCAATGAAGCTGCTGATGCGCTAGCGAAAAAAAGGCACAAAAGAACCCATGCTACAGAAAAAGAAACTTACTTTTAAAGAAATAGAAACAGTAGCCAAAATAAACAAGAAATGGAGGATCCCACCTAAGCACAGTTGGTATACCCTAGAAGCAGATGGCCACCCAGACCTTTCGGTCCACAAGCCGGCATGCGAAGCATGCTTTCGCTGCTATTCTGTTCAACTCATAAGCCAAGTAACGGTATCCAAGCTAGTGATTGGACATTGTACCTTGAAACACCACCTCCCAGACAACGTGTCTGGAAGGATTTCTATACCGGTGGCCTTTAATCACAGCAAAATAGGAAACTATCTACTGTGTCCAGCAGGGACCGCGGGGAGGCAGACCCCGGTCGACTCTGTTCACTCACAGCTGAGGAAAAGCTCAGCTGCCACGTCGTGGGCTTTCTCAAGAAGCTTGCTGTGATTTCTCAGCAGCTTACTCTCGATCGCGCCCCTCGCCCTCCTTCTCTCTTCCTGCACACCCACTACCCTTGGACAATCCAAGACGTAGTGGCGTGCATTCACATCCCTTTCTCCACAGACGCAATCAGAATTGCTCTTAATTTCAAATCTGTGGAGACTTGGGGAAGAGCCCATGTCCCGAACTACCCTAATGAGTTTGTGGGACATTACCTTACAGAGGTACTTGGGTGTTGTTACCCCATTGAATAACTCTCTCTCCTTCACAATGTTCCTCCATCTGTCCAAACATAAGTCCTGGACGTGCCCCCTGATCCTCCTATAAACTTCTTTCTTGGTCACTGTGGTCCTCAGTGATCTACCTTTTAAGCATCCTGCCTCAGAGATCCTGTCTGCGAACTCATTACCTTCGATGAGGCTGTGTCTCCTAAACCAAGGGAGCTCCGGAGCCCGCGTCATCATCTCCAGCTCCTGGATTATTTGATGCGCGAGTTGCCCTTTCTCCAGATTGATGGCGACGAGGGCCGACATACAATCTGAATAGAGGCGGTCCGGGCTGAAGTTCTTCTCGGCACACACTCTGCAGGCTACCCTGATCGCAACCAGCTCGGCTGAAACGACCAATTCGTCCACTCTGAGTGTTAAGCTTTCTTGGAAGATCAGCTCTCCATTAGTGAGAATCACTACCCCAGCTCCAGTATTGGTTCCAGACCTACTCCCATCAGTGAAAACCTCCGTGCCAATCCCCGTCGGCCCTCCAGGACTCCAATTCCACTTTGGCAACCACTGAGGAGGCTTCCTTGGGTCCCTCTTCCATTCCAGGGCACCCGCTTCAAGTCCCAGGGCATCTTCCCTGTTCTCTTAGATCTTCTGTCTGATGGTCTCCTCCTCTAGGTTCAACCCCAGGGGAATAAGCCCAGCGAGGACCAATAAGGCCTCACTGCTGGTAGTGCGATATCCCCCCGTGATTCTGAGTGCCGCTGTCCTCTGCACTCTCTCTAGAGTAGTCGTCACCTTCTGATCCCTGTTTCGGCGACACCAAGCCCTGGAAGCATATAGCAGGATTGGCTTGACACAGGAGAGGCAGAGGTTCCTAAAAATAGTACCCTCCTTCTCTCCCCCCCCCCCCCCTGTTGAGAGCCAACCAGGACAGGCCTGCACAACGCCTCCCTGCCTCTCGCCACCATCTCTTCCGCCTGGTATTGCCAACCCATCTTGTCATCAATGACCACCCCCAGGATGTCATCCTATTGATCAACGCTACCCTCCGTCCTTCGATCCCGATAGCCGGCTTGTGTTCCCATTTGATCCCTTTCCTTTTAGTTCTTATGTCCCTAGGCTTAAAGCTGAGGGCTTTAGTTTTGGAGACATTGAACTTAAGGCCAGAGTCATGGGCCCAGATCGAGAGAATTTGGAGAGAAGTTTCAACACACTTCTCAGCCTTCGCTCTCGAAGCAGCCTCAACAATGAGGAACTGGTCGTCAGCATAGAGAACCAGCCTGGCTCCCTCAGGGAGCTCCTCCTGGAAAACGGTGTTTACCAGGATATTCCACAGAATAGGTCCGCAGCAAGAGCCCTGGGGGCAACCCCTAGCACAGTTTCTTTCCAACTTCCGCCCACCAAAACTGAGGCTAATCCGTCTATCCCTCAGGAAGTCACGAACCAAGCTGCACAAATTATCAGGACAACCCATGTCCATCAAATTTCTCATCAGCTTGTTCCAGTTCATGGAGTTGAACGCGCCATCAATGTCCAGGGCCACGAAAAGAACCCAAGCACCCTTATTTAAGCCCATCTCAACCCCCTCTAACACCTCGTTCAGAGCTGTGGTTGTGGACTTCCCTTCCCTAAAACCATGTTGGAAAGAGGAAAGGAGCTCATTACTTTCTAGCCAGTGCTTCAGTCGCTGAGCTAGTAGGCTCTCCAGGACCTTACCTAGACACGCTAGTAAAGAAAGCATACGATAATCATTAGGAGAATTACCCTTTCTACCAGACTTTTCGAGAAGCACTACTCGGGCAACCTTCCATGCCTCAGGAAAAGTACCAGTGTCCAGGCACCTATTGAATTACCTGGAAAGAAGCGATGGGTGCATCCTTACCAGGGCTTTCACGACCGTGTTATCGATCCTTTCGGGACCAGGAGATTTCCTTTTCCCGAACTTGAAAGCCGTCAGTTTAACCTCATTCTCAGAAAAGGGCGGATCTACCAAACCACAAGTGGTCAGAGAGATCTCGTCCTTTGGTTCCTCGTTTCCGAAGTGCCGATCCAAGTTGTTTTTATTTTGTCTTCTGCTTTCGAGCGAGTAGGTCTAGAACACATTCTCTCTGAATTTTCTCATTGTTGGTGGATGAAACAGCACCAGTGATTATTTTGGCCGCTTTTGCTTGAACACTGTCTAGTCTTACTTTTAGTGATGAGCTTGAGGGAGCCCAGACCGGTGTTGCATATTCCATTATCGGCCTTATTAAGGTGGTATATGTTGTTCTGAGAATTCTGGGTTTTGCTCCCCAATTTGTGCCACATAGCCTTCTCAGAATGTTTAGTTTTCTGATAGTTCTATTTGAGGTGCTAATTATGTGTTCTGAAAATTCCAATTCCTCATCAATAATAATTAAAATGATTTTGTTGACATCTTGTCAATACATGCACAGTCTGCACTATTAAAAAAAGATAATATGCATTATATACACTATGTACAATGAATATGGCGCCTCTTCCAGCGCTGCAGAGTTTGTGGAGAATCGCAAGTGGGTCTCCAGCGACACCACGCATTTTGCGATCTACGATGAATACGTAGATCGCGTACTTTGCCGCTTAGGAGATGGTGATGGCGTTGTCCTCGAGACCAACTTGAAAGATACAGGACTGCAGTATCACACCTAGGTATTATGGATTTCTAATTTTATCAATCATTTGTTTGTTTATGCTTATTTTTTTGTTATATTTATGCCTTTTTCTCTGTGAGTGGAGAAGACGCATAGGTTTGGTTTTATTGGGTTATGGTCATTTGGAGTTCCATTGCCCACTTCTCCAGTCCTCTCATTGATGTGTTCAGTATTTTTTACGATTTTTCTATGCTGCTACTTGTGTGCCATATGGCTATATCATCTGCATAACAGACAACCTTTGTGTCTTCAGTGAGGTAAGGATAGATGTCGTTAATATATAGCAGATAGATTAGAGGACTGAGCACAGATCCTTGAGGTACACCAGCCCATGTTCTTCGGTCCTTGGAAAATTTTCCATTGACCCGAACCTTTAACCTTCTTCCCCTTAAGAAGTCTGCAATCCAGATTAAGGTTTTTCTCTTACTCCGATGTTGTGCTGCTTTTCACGTAATTTCTCCCTCCACACTCGATCAAAAGCTGAGGTCATATCAAGGAATATAGCCGTGGTCTTCTTTGGCGGTTTTTCCTGGAAAGAATCTATTATTGATTGACAGAAGTAAAACAGTTGATCAATCGTACAGTGCTGGGATCTATAGGCGGTTTGGTAGAGGTTTATTTTATTATTTTTAGTGAGCCAGACTATGAGCCTAGAGTGGATAATTCGTTCTGGTATTTTACAAAGTTTGCTGGTGAGAGCAATTGGCCGATAGTTCTTGTATTCCTTGGCATCTTTGTTTGGCTTCAGTATTGGCACTTTAATTGATATCTTCCAATTCTTTGGTAGTTTACCAGTTTGCCATGAAATGTTCAGTATTCGTAGGAGTTGATTATTAGCTTTGTCTTCAAAGTGTTTGATCATTTAACCAAAGATTAGATTATCTCTTGGTGACCTCTTGGATTTTTTTATTGATAAGTTTAGCTCATTCAGTGTGAAGTCTCTCGAGAAAATATCTTGTTGGTGGAAGTTTCTTGCTTGTTTAACTAACTGGTTTATATTATTTTTAGAGTCCTATCTTCATTCGTATAGTTGAGTATGGAGGTGCTTGAAACATATTCAGCAATTATATCAGCCATCTGTTTGTTCTCGTTCGCGCTGTTCTATTCATATTCCAGTGTTGGCTGTCCTTTCTTGGATCCATTTTTTCGCAGAATTCTGCCATTTTTCTTGTTTGCATATCCAAATTTCTTTTTTCTATTTTGTGACTAATTTCAATGAGTTCTTTCTGTTTTCTACTGTTTTATTTTTTAAAGAAGTTCATTGATATTGTCTCTCTCTCTGAAATCACTGCCTCGATGTTGTGGTCCTTCCAGTAAGGTATCCACAGGTCTACGTCTACCTCTAGGTATCGATGCTTTTGCAGATTTTGAAATGTTCGAAGAGAATTTTTCCAAGTTTTTGTCAAGCGTTCTGTAATTCAATTTTTCGTTGCACAGTTCTTCAAGCTTTTCTGTGAATTTTTTTCAAGTCGGCTTTCTTAAAGTTCCATGTTCTTTTATTCTAATGGACGTTCTCAATTTTGAAGTTTAGGGTTGTTAAAATTGGTCTGTGGTCACTGATTGCACCTCTCATGATTTTCCATTGTGTTGTGGGTGCGATGTTGTAATTTATCGCTGTGATGTCTATTGCGGATTCTGTGCCTGTGGACTTAGATAGGTGTTCTCTCCGTTATTTAACGGTGTAAGGTCGAGGTCTGTTAGCATGTCCTCAACCTGCTGACTTTTGTTATCCAGGACAGGTGATCCCCAAATTGAACTTTTGGCGTTAAATTCGCCGAGTATGATTGTGATATCCGAAGAAGCTTCACTTAATGTCTCTATTGTGTGTACCCATACAAAATTCAAAGATTTCACGAGCTGAAAGTTGGCGATTTTGAGATGCGTCAAGAATTCGCTGCATGGGTTTTCCGGCGAATTGATATTGATGAAAACTGGCTGTCGAATGTTCTGTGGACAGATGATGCTCACTTTTCTCTAAACGGAGAATTTAACATTCAAAACAGCCGCATTTGGGCAACAGACAACCCTAGGATTTTTACAGAAATGCCACTTTACCAGCCTAGAGTTACAGTTTTGTGTGGGTTCACTTCTTTTATTATTGGGCCATTTTTCTTTGAAAAATCAATGGAAGAACTTTTAAAACCGTTTTTGTAACTGATGAACGTTATGTCCAACTTTTGAGAGAAAAGGGTATTCCCATATTGCAGGGCAAAAGCACTAAGCGAAATAACATTCATGAAAGATGGAGGACCTCCTCATATCTCCCGAGGGGCCAAACAATTGCTGAAGGATACGTTCTGTGAAAATCGTGTGATAAGTCGCCACTTTATATACCAGTGGCCTCCAAGATCACCAGACTTGACGCCTTGCGATTTTTGTTTATGGGGGTACATTAAATCGTGTGTTTATCGATGCTGGCCTACCACATTGGCCATGTTGAAGGCTTCTATCAGATGGCACGTTTTATCAATTTCAACAGATATGTTATTTAATGCTGTCCATTCTGTCATTTATCGTCTGCAGGCGGTGATTGAGAATGAAGGGTGCCACATTGAGCAAGGATTGTGACCTAATACAAGAGAGAAGGCAGTTACCTCATGTGTTATATAAGCCGCCATGTATTATATTATCTACCAATATTTTGCAGCTCTTTGTATTGGGATATGGGGATAATAAATGCTGTCCTCACATCTTGACTATCTTTTTTTATTTGTGAACAGTATTTTTTTGTTTGTCATTTGCTCACATATTATGTCGTGCAAACCAGAGTGTTATAACTTCTCGAATAACACTGGTACACACAATTTTTCTTCTTATGTTTAGTTTTCGCTTTTCGCTCATTAGAAGAAATAGCATAAGGAATATTTTCTGTATACCAATAACTTTAGAAATTTTGTGAAAAAAAAAATACAAAATGATTTTACTACCGCGTTTTTCAACGCAAAAGGTCGATTTAAAAATTATTTTTATTTGAGGGGAAACATTTTTTAAAATTGTGTACAGTATAATAAACAATGATAACATTTGACAAGCCCATAGGATATTTGGAATAAAGTACGACAAATATATTGTGTCACTCCCCTCTATATTTCATTTGTTGGATCATGACAAATATCCAGTTAAATAGTCAAGGGTCTCCAATTAGTCAAGAAACTACACATTTCTTATAGCAAGAAATCCTATTAGTAGTGCCATCATAATTTTTGGTACTATATTAACATATCAAAAATTCGTGTATTGATATCAGCAGTATTTTTCAAACATTCAATCTATTTCACAAAACCCCATATAAAATATAAATATTTTTGCTACATGTTTTAATTTGCATTTGCCTATTTTACATATCTCTGATTGTATTTCAAAATCGTTAACCAATTCTTCATACTTTTGGCGAAGTGGTGTTTTATTAATTTGTTATTTGATATTATTAGGGTTCTTTCCTGGTATTCAAAAAGGAAAAATACGTGTCGTTCAATTATATTTTTCAATTTATCAAACAATTTGGCCGCTGAATATCTGAATCTGGTAGAGCGCCATCTGGTGAATAAAATTGTAACTAAAATCAATTTCGAATTTTTCATTATTTGCCATAAAAAATCCCATTGCATCCTGAACACAATGGTGTTTACCGCATTGCTCTAACGCAAATATTCGCGGAGTTATTAATTTTTAAAGTTGTGCGGGACTTTTGGATCACCCTGTATATCGTAATTTAAACAATGTGATATGTAAGTAATAAAGTATGACGTCTTTTCTAGTCGTCTCAAAGTGACACCAGCTTGCCACCGGACACCCGGGGGATCCAGAGAGGGACAAAAAGGGGCGTTGGTCCGGATATTGACAGTTAGTTAGGTTACAGTGGATATTTTCGAACAGGGCCCGCTGAGTACTAGGCTTTTTTTTTATCTCACGGCGGCCACGAGGGTCGCCGTTTTGGCTCCTCTCTGCCCCCGCGGCTTCCTGCAGGACGCCGAGCTTTCCTCAGTTAATCCTCAAATTTCCCCTGGTCCTGGTGCCACTTGAGACGTACTGGGGGAGCGTATTTTGATCCCAAACTTTGCCCTTACTGTCCCGTGCGGACTTCCCACTCTGCACGCCTTGCCACTCAACCCCCGACTGCTTCCAACTCACTTGTTGTCTTACCCGGGTTTACGACATATATATTTTTAATATCAACACCTTACCTTTTTATATTTTCTAAAATTATTTTTACTTTAGTCATTTTAAATTGCTTTAGTTAAGATAGAAGAAGTGTTGAAAAACTGAATAACTAACAAAAAAAAAGATTCTAAATAAAATATCATATTGCAGAAGAGTATTAGCATATATTTTTAAATATACAATTTACTATATTCATTAGGAAAACTTAAAATATTATAATTTATAAACAAAGAGGATTCCGTTACTCACCTATTGATTGTCAAATTTCTCGTTTAATAAAAGTGTAATTATCCCATATTGATTGCAGTTCAAAGTTCAATGATAGCTACAAAGTTTTCTAATTAACTTTCTTCATTTTAATCAGTTTTCTTGAAAACTAAAAAAAAAAAAGATTTTAGTGAAGCTTGTTAGGAAAATATCTTTAGCAAAAATTCTGACAGAGATATACATGTAGTCAAATATTAAATTAAATTTTCAACGATAAACCAGTCAATAATTTTTAAAATCTATATTAAATTTTAAATTATTTTTAAATATTTTTGACAAATAACATTTGGAGCAATATTTGCTAAGTCAACTCTTTTTTTAATTAAAATTTTTGTCACACAGAATTTGGTGAAATATTTCTCGAATTAAATTAATCTTTGAAAGGTTTTTCTCATATCAAATAATAAATTAATATTTATAAATAAAACACACATATACAAAGTACGATTAAAAATAAATCGAAATTTTTTTAAATTAAAAGTTAAATTCAATTATTGAAAAAAGAAGAGTGTTATTTTAGAATATAAAGCCCAAACAACAAATAAGACTGGCAACACTGGCAATAGCGCATGCGTAAATCATATTGTCAAGAAGCTCCATACAGATGGGACACCTGTCAATCATCCCTAGACCCCGGGGGGAGACCACAGGTGTGAGGGGTTCTCGGACTCTGTAAATAAGGCGAACGGGACGCCTCGGTGACTGACGACGCTCATTATTATTTTCTTCACCTTGGGGTAAGTTGTATTATTATCTGACCCTCTCTCCCTCTATAAATACCTCTTGTAAATAATTTTATTGGAGAACTAAAAGGTAAATACCCTTTATAATAAATTAATCATTCCCAAATTTGTCCTTGCTTTATTTATCTCAGCGACAATATTGTAAGAAGATAAAAATTCTTTGTTCATCGCTCACGTCTGATTTTGTAATGTCGGCTTTTGAACAAAAAGCTAATATATGCAATATAAGGATTGAAGGCTCTAAAAATATTTCTGAAAAGAAAAAAAACTTTAAAAGGTCATTTTCACTCGCCTCTTTTTCTTTTCATCTTTAAATACACTCATGGACAAAACTTAGGGAAGTTGTACCTCTCAATATGTATATCGGGATTCAGACAATAACTCTGAAAGATATTTGATACACAGTAACCTTTATTGAAGATACGCGAGATAAACATGTATGAATAAAATCTCCTCTGTCCCCTTCAGAAAAAAAAAGGTCACACCAAAGACTTTCCAATATCTTAAGTTCTGTCCATGAATGTAAATTTTTTTTTTTCAAAAGATAACTTCCTAGATAGGGACACTTTATTTATATATTTAATATAGAAATTTCCACACACATTGTTAGAATCAAACTCTGATCTAAAGAAACACTACATGCTGATTGGATAATTGAGGCCACTTGACAATCACGTACCAATCCGAAAGAAAATAAAATGGGCACACGAACATTATAAGTCGCACATAATATATTATCTATAGAAGCATAGGGCGCCTCTCCCGTCAAAATAAACGTCAACTGACGCCATCTATTAACCGTCGCCGCAACTAGCGGCCTCGGGTCGGTGACAAAGCCACAACGGGAGAGGCGCCCTAGCTTCTATAGAAAAATTTCCTCCCAGCAAATTTTTCATCTATAATATATTATATGATAATAATTATTTAAATAAAAAGGCATATACACCTATCCCCCGATTTACACGGTAGATACGTTCCTGAGAAAAACGTGTAAATCGGGGGATAGGTGTACACAGAAATAAAAATAAAATGCATTGACAGGTTAAAATATGTAGTCAGCACATAAGCTCTGGATTCCTTGTAAGATGTGTACACAGCGCATGTGTTCAATCACAGTAGCATTTAGTATAGTGCGATAAAAACAAAAAAAAACTTATTTGGAAAACCGTGTAAAAGCGAAAACGTGTAAAACAAGTACCGTGTGAATCGGGGGATAGGTGTATTGGATCAAAATATCATTTATATTTACCAATATTTCAGTTGGCTGAACGCTAACCTTTATCAAGGTATGATACACAATTATTTTCGATGACACACTTTAAAATGTTATAATACCTTGATAAAGGTTGGCGTTCAGCCAACTGAAATATTGGTAAAATAAATGATATTTTGATCCAATATATGCCTTTTTATTTAAATATTTATTCATGGATTGCTCTATTTTCAAAATAATATGAATCATCAAATAATTAAAGTAATATATATTTGTGAAAACTATAAAAAGTTTGAAACCAAATAATTGTTGAAAAATAAAGATTGCAGTTTGACTTTTAAATGTCAATTCTTCTTTTATCATTCAACCTTAAACGGAAGTTCGTTCATTGAATTTCCGACTTTTGATCGTTTGGCCTGTTAATAGAATTTTTCCGCCAAAATAAATTCAACCTGACATTTATTAATAGATAACGTGATCTTTACAGTAACCTAACCTTACTATTAATTATTCAGGGATAAAATTTCATCATTTTTCATTTTAAGACTTGTAAATATACATCAAAACTTTTAAAATTACTAAATAAATTAAACTTAATTTATAGATAGCCTTTTTTTAATTGTTTAAATTAAGTTAAATTTCAAAATTGAATATTTCGAAATTTTCTTATTATTTTCATATATTGTTTATGTTCTGTTTGTCCTTGACAATTCTTCTTATTAAGATTAAACTATCTCCTTATCGTTGGTAACTGAAAGTTGCTGATGGCTTGCACCATTTATCGGAATAAATTATACAATCACACATATTTGTTACGATGTACTAGAGCGCCATCTGTTATCAAATTATAAAACTATTTTAGAGGCGTAATATTCTTTTTAAAATAAAACAATTTCTACTGTCCTTACTGCGATGGAAAAATTAAAGTTATTTGTTCAATTTTCTAGGTTTTAGTAGCGTAATTATCTCTGTCGAGAGAAAGTCTACTGTGCCTGATATCTTGTATTAATGTTATAAAAAAGAAACATTTCCCTCAATAATTTTTTTTTTATTTATAATTTTACCGAAGGAATTCTATATTATTAAGACATATATGTATATAATAAGGAAAAAATTAAAATAGAAAAAGGGCGCTTTGCTATCTGAAATACTCATGCTAGTGGTCAGAATAAGCCTTATTTGTTTTTAATAAACATTCAGATAATAAAAAAGACGTATATTGACAAATAAATATATATTTTCAATACAATATATGACTTTTTATTATTTAAATATGTATTGCTCTATTTTAATATATACCACTCGGCGGATGCGTCAGTCCACACGTGCTGACGTCACTATGACCGCACCAGCTTCCATCAATCATGTTACATTTCCTTGTTACAACAATCTTCGCCATAATCGGTGCACTGGGAACGTATCGAAGTATATATATAAAGACATATCCTGACCGCTGGCATGAACATTTTAGATTGCAGAGCGCCATCTAATTGAACAAAAATCAACTAAAAGTTGATTTAGGCTTGTTCAATAATATTTGACCAACTTATTTCTTGATAATCTAGAAAGATTAACCAAGAACGCGTTTCGGGCTGTTGGTCTTCGTCGGCATGGTGCAGGCTGTACATTAACGACTAAGTATTTGGTCCTAGGCGTTTTCTATTGGTGAGAGATAAGGATAGACTAGTGGACATGGAAACACCGAGGTTTCATTAGGGCATGTTGGCTGATGCGTGCTGTGTGAGGTCGGGTGTTATCCTGCTGGAAAATTACATTTGGTAGCTCCTGAAGAGAATGTAAGGTCAACGGCCGCAGTATGTCATCCACGTGTCATTGGGCCGTCAAAGTGTCCTCAATACGAGTCAGAGGTGATTATCTGCTATAATAGGCGATGGTTCCCCAAACCATAATGCCGCGTTGCTGTTAGGTGCGGCATTCCACAAATACGGCTGGATTGGAACTGTTACAAATACGGCGCTAAATTCTTAATCTGTGACTGTCATTGATAAAATAGAAGCGAGATTCATCGGAGAACACTACTCAGAGCCATTCCGCTGTCCACGTGGCTCTATCCCGACAAAATTGCTGACAGAGATGTCTGTGGCGTTGGGACAATGGCAGTATTCTTAACGGGCGACATGAATGTAGTCCGTGGCGACCAATATGTCGACAGAAGTGGACTGTGGGACCGCCAATACCACTCGGCGGATGAATCAGTCCACGCATGCTGACGTCACTATGGCCACACCAGCATCCCTCAATCGTGCCATATTTCCTTGTTGCAACCATCTTCGCCATAATCGGTTCACTGTGGACGCTTAGAGGTTTCTGTTTGTAGAGATTTGACATATGGACCAACCGATCCTTCTGAGTCCAATCATCACAGCTCTCATGAAATCGTCTGTCTGCTAGAACTGCCTCAGCTGGCGACGGCCTGATATTCTCTGTTACTAAACGTTTTCTCCGAGTCAAAAACAAAAATTTCAAATACTTTTCCCTGTCAGACAGAGAATTGCGAATATTAGATATTTGAATAAGTTCTTTCTCTTATATCTCAATCAACATGCGCAGGATAGCTGCGCAATTTGCATCATTTACATAACTTGGTAGGCTAACTTTAACCTGATATTTGCATATTATCTACCCCGTAATTCTTGGTGTTGCAAATTGAGAGTCACGCAGTGTATTTAACGCAACTTAATTATAAATATTTACTAATATGTGATTTATTTTTTCGGAATCTTTTTATTTTTCTACTCAGGATGAGGTCTGAAACATTGTAACTATTAGCATAAGCAGAAAAATTGAATCTATTCTTAAAGCTCTTGATCATATCATAAAAAATAAATAGCTTTGAATTTGTATTTTCAAAATAACACCATATATCTTGAATATTTTTTATTTCATAGTTAATTCTTGGTAATTATATAAAGATGCTTTTGTAATTTCAGAAATTGCACACATATATGTTTTTTTAAAACACTTATAAAAATAATTTCTAAATTTTTAAAAATATTTATAAGAACACACACTCATGAACAAAACTTGAGGAAGTTGTAACTTTAAGCATGTATATCGAGATTCAGACAATGACTTTGAAAGATATTACAGTGACCTTTATTGAAGACATACGAGATAACTAAGTGTGAACATAATTGTCTCTAACTCCTTCAAAAAAAAAAAATAGGCGAATGGCGACATCGAAGACTTTCTTTCTTAAGTTTTGTTCATGAGTGTAGCACGACTTTATAAATATGTATAATACTAATAAATATATTTGAAAGGTATTGTAGATTAAACTGTCGAAACCGCAGGGAGGTTTCATCACTGATGAGCCAGGACCCTCCCAATAGCTATATAATTCCAGTAAAGGCAGTATATAATGTTTCATTTTTGAAAAAAAAAGAAACAATCGCGCTATAATAGTTTACATTTTTTAAAAATAGATAGTGTCATAATAAATCAGTTATATAGACTTATAATGTGATAATAAATACTATTATTTAAGCACAATTATACATAACACACGTTTAAATTATAATACTACTATTTATAAGTGATTAATAAATATATAACGAATCAAAAGTTTTGACGAAGGAGTATCTTTTATTACATTTGTGCAAGCTTTCGAACTTTGCAGTTCTTCGACAGGCATGGATAGTACAAAAATACTACCAAATTTTCCAAAATATTTTGAGCCATTATACGAGGGTTGTCCGTTAAATAAGTTCCACAGAGGTTTTGAATACAGAAAAACAGGTTTATTTGCCCTGAACTATACATTTTCAAAAATATCAGACTTTTTTCATTTTTCTACATATTCCCCGTTTCGTTCAACGCATTTTTGCATTCGGGACACCCACTTATGGAACCCAGAGTCAAAGAACTCTGCCGCCTGGCCGCGTAGAAAGCCTAAAACCGCTTTTTCCAACTCGTCATCGTCCTGGAATTGGGTTCCACCCAGGTTTTTCTTCAACTCGGGGAAGAAATGAAAGTCACTAGGAGCTACGTCCGGGCTGTAGGGTGGGTGTGACACCAATTCCCATCCAAATTCTTCGATGAGGGCATGGTTTGATGGGCGGTGTGCGGCCGAGCGTTGTCGTGGTGAAAACGCACCCCTTTGGTTAACATCCCTCTCCTCTTGTTCTGAATCGCGCGTCGAAGTTGTTTCAAGGTCTCACAGTACCGGTCTGAATTGATTGTTGTACCCCGACGCATAAAGTCGCACAACAATAGGCCCTTTCGGTCCCAAAAGACGGTAGCGATAAGTTTCCTGGCAGAAAGTGTTTGTTTAAACTTTAGAGGTTTCGGCGAAGAAGTGTGCTTCCACTGCTTGGATTGCTCCTTTGTCTCCGGTGTGGTGTAGTGTACCCAGGTCACTTCACCAGTAACGATCGAATCCAAGAATTCCTCTCCGTCAGTTTTGTGGCAATCGAGAAATTTCTGGGCCGCATCAACCCACTGCCGTTTATGGGCTTCAGTCAGCATTTTCGGAACCCATATTGCGCAGACCTTTGAATACCCTGAATGTTCACGCAAAATCTTGTCGATGGTGGTTTTACTGACATCAGGAACCAAATCGCAGAGCTTCCGCACAGTAACCGGTCGATCTTCAAGCATTGCCGCTTCGACTTTGGCAATGGTTTCGTCCGAAACCGATGGCCGTCCAGCACGCGGTTCATCGTGGACGTCTGTTCGGCCGTTTTTAAATTATCTGACCCATCTGCGCACCATCCCGGAACTCATACACCCTTCTCCATACACTTGACAGAGTTCAGTATGAATGTCCTTCGCCGAATTATTCTTTGCGGCCAAAAAGCGAATTACTGACCGTAATTCGCAGCTGGCGGGAGACACGAGGGGAAGCTCCATCACTAACGGCTGCTCAGCCAAAACTAAGCTTACCCGCGACGTGTCTTTGGTGGGAAATTGGAGTGGGGAGAACAAGCTACGAGCCCGTGCAGTCGGCTCGAGCCTAAAAGAGATCCTCATGACAGTGGTGCCCCGTAGAACTTATTTAACGGACAACCCTCGTATATACATGAATATTTACATAAATTAGATATAATTTTAATTCAATATATAAGCAAAATTAAGATATTCACTGTATGCAAATAGTATAATATTTTAAATTTTAAATTTTTTTAAATATATTTTTTATTTTTTATTATTATTTTTTTTGGAGGGACCCCCGCTTGGCTTTTCTATGTTGAAATGTTTTATCGTATACTAGTTTTAACTTTACAAGTTTTGATTTATTTTTTTTTTAAATATTATACTATTTGCATACAGTGAATATCTTAATTTTGCTTATATATTAAACTAAAATTATATCTAATTTATGTAAATATTCATGTATATATAATGGCTCAAAATATTTTGAAAATTTGGTAGTATTTTTGTACTATCCATGCCTGTCGAAGAACTGCAAAGTTCGAAAGCTTGAACAAATGTAATAAAAGATACTCCTTCGTCAAAACTTTTGATTCGTTATACACTTATATCAATTGTACGGAGTTTACCTGTAGAGATTAATAAATATATATAGATATAAAAACAAATATATATCAAATATATTTTATATGTGAAAAAATGCCATTTATTCACTCTATTGTTTAAATATAATACGATAACGCGCCATTTATACATAAGAAATGGTAGCATTATAAAGCACGAATTTTTATTTCTCTTCAAACACAAAACTAACTCTTTTACTAGCCTTACTGCGATGAAAAAATATATTGGGAGGGTTTGGCTCATCAGTTGTGAACCCTCCCAGCGGTTTCGCCAATTTAATCTACTAGACCGCTTTTCTTAGAGCTATAATACTGTATTGGACGATTCTGCTTATATATGCTACAATGAAGGGTGTAATCTTTCATCTATTCAATCAAATTATGGACATAAGCTTTTAGGACAGTAGAATTACATTTAAATATTTGCATCGAGCAATGCTCTTTCGCAAAAAAATAAATTCAATGCCAGTTCCTGTTGGAAAAAAAGAAGAATAGTGAATCAATGATCTTGAAATACTTTTAGACTGACAACACTGTAATATAAAAACGAGAACAAAGAAGTTTTTTGTTTTGTTTACAAAATTAGTAATTGTAATGTAAATTGTTAAATGTTCTTTTCTCTCTCTCTTTGAAAATAATAAATTTAAAATACTTTCTTAAAAGGTAAAATCGCCTAATTCTTTAAAACCACTTCAGCTGTAAGTAAACTTGTTATTTGTTGTTTCATTGTCTGAACCATAAGAGATTTCCAACAGTTCCATCGCAGTAAGGACAGTAGAAGAGTGTTTTTTTTTTTCGTGTTAAAAAAAGAAACATGGTGCTATATAATGATTTCATTTATTACTCAAATGTTTTTTACTACTTCTAAATTAATAATAATAAATCATATACATTTATATTGTTAATTTTCAATTTAAAACACATATATGTAAATGTCATTCGACAAAAGTATTTTTATTGGGCTATTACCTAAAAGCAGAATATATAAATTTAAATTTTGAATATTTTATTTCCAAAAAAATTGAATATACATCAAAAGCATTTTTAAAAAAATGGGAATAATTTAAAAATGTATATATTCATTTTTAAATCTCAAATAAATATTCATTTCAAATCAAATCGTATAAAATATTCTATGTATATATATATATATATATATATATATATATATATAATTTATACTTTATGAATAGAGAGAGATAAAATTTCTAGAATATTTTTTCCGAAAACTTGATATATAAAATAAAACCTCTATTTAATATTTTACATGCCTTTTTAATATGTATTTTGATGGCTTATAATTGACGCTTTTCAAAAATTCCTTTTTAAAATTAAAACCTTTTAAGCAAAACATAATACACATGATGATTCTGACTCTTAAAATATATGTATAAAAATAGTGAAATATAATTATTTTTGTGAAGCGAAATTTATTTATATATATGTCATGATGAAAACACGAGAAATTAACTCTCATTTTATATACTATTTTATCTGTTTTCATCATATATATAAAATACTTTTAAATCATTGAAAATATGTGTATTATATTTAAGCAGAAGACAGATGTGTCTATTTTTATTTCCAAGATTCGATATTTCGAAAAACGACGCGCTTTCTAAACATAAAGCATGTAGGGAAAACATGTGTAGTAAGGTAAAGCAGACGAGTGTTTTGGATAAAAATTCATAAAATTAATAATTCTATGAAATATTTATTAAATACTTATAATAAAACTTTTATATCTAAAATATGTTTTTATTTATATATAAATATTATTCTTAAAATTCATAGAATCCATCGTAAATCATAGAAAAAATGGGATAAAGGATCCTGGAAACATCAAACGATTCTAGCAATGGAACACATGATGAGACTAAACATATTTGATATTTATGGAAAACTACGCGCTTTCTAAACATAAATCATGTATGGAAAACTTATGTAGTAAGGTAAATCAGAAGAATGTTTTAAATTCTAATTTAAAAAATTAATTTAAAATTCTATCAAATATTATTAATAAATCTTTTAATATATAAATCTATAAAATATTTATATTAATATATAAAAAATATTCAGAAAATATGCATAGAATCCATAGTTAATCATAGAAAAGCGAAAATTAAATTAAAGAAATAAAGGATGTTGGAGATATAAAACATCACACGATTCTAACAGTGGGACAGCAGACGATGAGACTCACCATTCAGCAGCAGCAGATCCTCCGCTCAATACACAACAAGTAGTGGCGACCCTAGCGCCGCCACTCTACAACTTTGGATATTAAATCACCTGATATCTTCTGCATCGATAACTTTTTCGTCTGCTTTTTTTTACAAATAGAAATATTATAGTCAATATACAAATAACCTTTTCGCCATGTTTAATTTTAAAATAGAGTTTATACCATTGGAATATATTATCTCGAAAATATTCGTAAAATATATGATCCAATATATACCCATTATTTTTATATATTCAGTTGTAACTTTATTTATTGCTTCGAGTTTAATCTTTAATAATATTTTAAAAAGTTATATATACACAGGCCACAAATGAATTGCCTTACCTAATAAACATTTTAGAAAATTTTCAGAAAATTTGCATACTTAATAAGAACTAAAGGTATATATAACTCCGCCTTTGCCGGTTCCAAGCCCGGTTGAAAAAGCAGGAGAGGGAGCAGTAACAAGCTCACTAAAAAACCTGGGTTCATCTGGCCCGGCTGATAGTAATCTGTAAAGACTCCTAATCCAGGAATACAAGATGAGCAGTGTTTGTACTCCATGTTAGGAGCGGCTGAACATGGTGTCTGTTCCTCATGTCAGAGGCGGCCATTTCTTTTGGAGCTAAGTCGGCTTGCCACTGAGTAGTGTCCCAGTCTTAATGACAAAGGCAGACACATTCTACTTCACCCAATCATGTTGGTTGTCAAACTCATCCATTTATGAGCTCTACTCTTCTCCGGCAGACACCATCAAAAGTCTCAAGCTTGTAAATCTTGATACCCTAATATGATTGAGTGGAGATAAGAAAGAAGAAGACATTAAGGTATGTAAATGATTAATTTTCTTAAGCCGTATCTCGTATATAGATGCATAAAAATAACCTTATATATTCATATAAAGATATATCTTTATCTTAATTTTATTTAGCATAATATCATTATTAGCATTATTTAGCAAACATCACAAGATTACATTAAAAAAAAACAAAATTTACATAAGGAGTTCACAATAGTGGCAACACCTATAAATGTGGAAGATAATACAAAAATGTATCAAACTATATCAAGCAAAGTTAAAAAGCTTAGGGACGAAGGAAAAAAAATAAAGATTAACAAAATTATAAATGCTAGGAAATCTGTAATAATAAAGACCCCTACAGAATCAGACGTGGAATCTCTAAATGATGAGTTAGGCAGGGCAGAGGAACTCGCTAATATTAGCAAAATTTATATCCCCAAACCAAGAGATCCTACAGTAGTAGTTAAAAATGTTAATAAACTTACAGAAACCTCTAATTTTACTAAAACAATCTGTAGTATGAACCCTGAATTAAACGAAATGGAAAATGATATCCATGTTCTGTTTAGCATGAAATCGAACACGCCCCACCACAACATAGTTCTTAGGGTTTCTCCAAAGGTTTACCAGATCCTTAAAAATATGAATAATAAATTATATACAGACTTTGAACGCTGTTTTGTGGAAGATAAGATTCTGGTAAAGCAATGTCAGAAATGCCTTCAATTTAATCCCAACCATAAATTGGCCGATTGTACTAACGTCGAGATATGCAAATTATGCGGCGCGCAAGGAATTCATGACTGTTCAAAAATTTGCAATTGTTATAACTGTCTAAAACATCCTAAATTTAGAAACTCGCCGAATCATAGAGCTAATTCCTCGGACTGTCCTTTATACAAAATACAGATAGATAGAATTATCCAACGAACGAGATATCATCCAACCGACAATTAGGCAAATTTCGCAGCTGAGATTATTGTTTATTTAGTTTGAATATCATGCAGGGAAAATGAATTAAATGTTTACAACAAAATGTAAGAAAAAGTATCTTGGCACTGAATGAGCTTCAAGCTTCTATAAAAGACAACCCACCAGATATCATCCTAATACAGGAACCTTATCTGATTGATAGAGATGTAATTTTCGATTTAGAATCTCAAATAGTGCATTCAACAACAGATGAACAAATATACACTGCAACGATCTTTATGAATAAGTGTTTAAAATACAATAAAATCAATAAATTCACAAACTCCTTTTGTACAACCACCTCTATAAATTCAGCGGAATCAAATACTGTTATTGCAAACTTTTATATTCATCCACATAGATTTAATGACACTCATCAAAAATTTATCAAGGAGCTTCTAGATACCTACAATCAACAACCTATTATACTATGTGGCGACTTTAATTCTAGACACCCAGTCTGGTTTGATCCGACAACAAACTCCAATGGTTTCAAATTCCACTCCATCATAGATGAACATAGCCTATTTATCCATAATCTTAAGATACCCACCTGCCGAAATTCAAGCATTATAGATCTTACGATTTCAAACAAAAAATCAATAAGTTTTGTACAAAACTGGAAGACGACTATTTTGACGAGCATTTCAGATCACGTTGCAATAATCTTTGACATTTATCACAATTTTAACAGGCAAAGGACAGTTCAAAACTCAACATGAAAATTTATAGAGAAAGATGCTGATTGGAAAACATTTACCGAAAAAATTTCAATACAAGATGTAGATAACATTATCACCAAGATAAACCACGCGTCAATCATCGAAGATATTGACAACATTGTAAAGACTCTCACGCAAATAATTAGAGAGGCAGCTTATCTGTCCCTAAATGTCAAGACAAGAAGCGGAAATCATAAAACAAATACATACTGGTGGGATGGGAAGTTGGAGAAATTGAAAAACGATTTCCACTATATTAGAAATTTGTACCATCGGCATGGAGCGATCTATGAAAAGACCTATAAATCAATGAGAAATAAATATTTAAATAAAATTAAAAAGGCAAAAAGAGCGAGTTGGAGAAATTTTATAGAAGAAAGTCATTCAACTAACGCATTTGGTAATGCTTATAGGATTTACAAGTCATTGAGATCAAAAAATAGAAATTTAGGATTACCTCTAATTGATAACTTACCAGATCATTTAAAGATCGACAAAATAAAAAGTTTAATGAACGATCTATTTCCGGATGATATTGTGGGTTTGGATAAAGATGATCATATTTTGATTAGAAATTATACTCCTAAATATAAAAATAAAAGTAGTGTTCATATCGAATCTAAGGAAATAGAGGAAACAATTTTAAAAACTAATATTAAAAAAGCACCGGGCCCTGATTACATTAGTAACAATATGATCAGACAAGCTAAAATAAAAATAATCCCAATTCTGCATCAATTATTCAATAAATGTATAGAAATGGGATACTATCCGGATGAATGGAAAAAATCATTCTTAAAAATAATTCCAAAACCAGGCAAAACGAGTTATGAAGTAAATAAAAGTTATAGACCTATATCATTGACATCTAATCTCTCTAAAACATTTGAGAATATAATAAAAAATAAATTAATTAACTATTATTTAGAAAATAATCTAATGAGCTCAAGGCAGCATGGCTTTATGAAATCTAGATCAACTATTACTGGAATGGAAAAAATTATAGAAACTATATTGAAACATAAACAAAAAGAATTGACTTCCTTGATAGCTATAGATATAGCTGGTGCATTCGACAATGCATGGTGGCCTGCGATTATAAAACGAATGGATAATGACAACGTCCCCTCAGATTTAATATGGATCATAAAATCTTATTTGAATAAAGAAAGGGAGGTGAAATTTACATACGAATCAGAAACTTTTTATAAGAAAATAACTAAAGGATGTCCACAGGGTGGACCTTTATCACCACTTCTGTGGAATATTTTGCTAAATGATTTGTTGATAAATTTCGAATCAATTAAAGCAGATATTATATGTTATGCAGACGATGCTACAATAATTTGCTGGAATAAGACTATTGAAGGACTAAAAACCGCAAGTGAACACACCTTAAATTATGTGATCCAATGGTGTAATAGAAATAAATTAACGATCAGTACAGAGAAAACTAATTTGCTATACCTGCATAACAGAGAAAAAATACCTATCGAGGTTAATAACAATATAATCAGGCCGGTCAAGCAAGTAAAAATTCTGGGAATGAAATTTTCAAATCACAAATGGAAAAATAAAGTTAACTTTACTCCACATGTAAATGATATTCTGTGTAAGGCAGGGCGTATGAAAAATTTATTATGTTCACTAAGCGGCAACGTGTGGGGTTTAGATACACAAAAGAGGTTAACTTTATATAAAACTATAATAAGGCCTGTACTTACATACGGATCAGAAATTTGGCTTAAATATTTAAACAATCGTTCTAAACAAAAACTGAATTCTATGCAGTACCAGATCATTTTATGGGCAGTTAGAGCTTATAAAACCACATCATCTAACTGTGTGCATAGTTTGGCAAAAATTCCACTCCTAATAGACTATATAGAATCTAGAATAATCAAATATGATCTAACTCATCTGTCCACTGAAGATATAATTACTTATGAACCCCATGCTCCAAGTATAGTCAAATCATTCTTACACGCAAGAATGAAGGAAAATTTTGACAATACTAATGAAATTTTCAGAAGCTTTTTCGTGTCTGGAATCCCAAGATTTTTCCGTCCAAATTTTTATAATATCCAATTCATTACAGATCATGGTAATTTTGGGAAATTTTTGGCAACTATCGGCGCGGTGAAGGAACCAGGATGCTTCTGCGGAGGTGAAATTCAGGACTCGAAACATCTACTTATGAATTGCCCAATTTTCCGGGTTTATAGAGAAGACAAATTTGGTCGTATTGGACGGCTTGATGAATTTGTAGGCAATAAAGAGAGGTGCAAAAGTTTTGATCAATTTTGCAAATTTATTTACAACTTTCTTTTAAATTGGAAAAGGGAGAGGGAAAATTAGAAGGAAAAGAATTGCGATGCCTGCTTTGTGTGTTTTGCTTTGTTGTTTGTTTTTCTCTTCGGACAATTTTCTTTGTTAATTATGTAAAATAGTGAATTGAACAGGATTGTATATAGCCGATTTGTTGTGATGTAGAGAGAGGTCTCGACGCAAATATCCCTGAGTTTGGGATATCGCGTTTCATGATGTTAATAAAGTAATAGCATAATATTTTATCAATATATTAGTAATTTTATACGAAGATCTTCACATTTTTTTATAAAAGGAAAATAGGGTTTATAGATTATCCCACTTTTTCCATTATATTGCATATTATACAATAAAAGAGGCTAGTTAATTCAAATTTCATATTTCACAAATACACTACATAGTCTATATCGTTTATGTTTACATAAAACATTTCTTTAAAATCTAAAAGGATAAACAAATATGAATATGTAGAGACAAAGGTGGCCTCTACCGTCAAAATAGACGTCAAAACTAGATGCCATCTATTGACCGTGATAGCAAACTAGCGGTCTCGGGTCGGTGACAAAGCCACAACACCAACCTTGGCAAACTGAGAAGCGTCCACCTAGAGACAGTGGTTTCGGACTAATGGTCCTCGTCAGCCTAGGGCGGACTTTATTCCATGAGATCCACACGGGATCTAATGGAATCTTGACAATCTGCCAAAGAGCTGTTTAGCTGGCAATGTGGCTGGGCCATATCTATGGCTAAAATATAAATGGAAATTTTGCCGGGAGAATATTGATCTAAAGAGACAAAGGTTGCCTCTCCCATCAAAATAGACGTCAAAACTAGACGCCATCTATTGACCGTCATCTTCTGTTTGTGAAACTATAAGTTTCAAATAGCCTGCGCCATCTGTCGATATAAATTTCAACTAAACGTCACAAACTAATTCAACGATTAGTTCTACCAGATAGCGAAAGCCATCAGCAAATTTTAGCTGTACGAATCCAGAAAAGATATATTTAATTGAGGATACACTTGGAGTATATTTAAATAACATTTTATGAATAAATAAGACATTATGCATCTATAATCGAGTTATGGTTTGAAAAAATAATCATTTACATACCTTAATGTTCTTATTAAGTATGCAATTTTTCAGAAATTTTTCTAAAATGTTGAATAGGTGATGCAATTCATCTGTTGCCTGTGTATATATGACTTTTTAAAATATTATTAAAGATAGTTTATACATTTTGAGGTTTATACATATAAATATATTGAAATGTAAAAAAGGCATATCCTGACAACGAGCACATGAGCTTTTTAGATGGCAGAGCGACATCTAGGGGAACAGAAATAAATTAAACGTTGATTTAGCTTTTTTATTATTCTATTTTTTGTTAATTATTGTTTCACACACACATATATATTTATGAAAAAAAATAGTACAAATGTGATATTGTACTGGGATAAGGTGCATAAATTAATAAAAGGCATCTCCTTATCGTGCAACTGAAAATTGCTGATGGCTTGCGCCATCTATCGGAATAAATATCAACTATTCTCGTTGATATTCTGGAATATTTTAAAATTCAACGAGAATAGTTGATATTTATTCCGATAGATGGCGCAAGTCATCAGCAACTTTCAGTTGCACGATAAGGAGATGCCTTTTCTTAACATATATATTTGTGGATGGCTTTTCTTAATTTATCAAGAAAATAGGTTGGCCAAATATCAGGGAACAGGTTAAATCAACGCTTAGTTTATTTCTTTTTCACTAGATGGCGCTCTGCTATCTGAAAAGCGCATGTGCTCCTGGTCAGGATATGCCTTTATTATTTTTAATATATATATTGTAGCAAATGAATCGTTGATTATTTTTAATTTATTCCAGAATTCTTATTTATATCATAAGTATTCCAGAGTATTCCAATTCCGCAAATGTGAATAACACACCTATACATATTGTATTAGATTCTTATATATATGAAATGGGTATTAGCTGAAGATGGAGGCTTACTCGAGGCCAACAACAGAAAGAAACAATGCTGGTAACAATGGGCAGAATCTATTTGGATATAAAAATGTACCAATATGGAGAAAATTCGAGAAAGCCTGGCGAACGACTTTCAACCTTATCACCTAATCACAGATATCGTGAATGCGTATTTTGCAGAAGTACTGGAAATTATCGCCAATTACATCCGGCTGAGGGAGTCCCACAAGCGTTCCTCCAAAAAAGGATTCCAAAATGAACTGGCCGTATGAAGGTTTGAGAAGGATGAGCTCTCACTTACCATCTCCATCAAGAACACCGACCGGTTGCCATAGTCTGTCCTCTTTACTACTAAGGTGGAATACGACGTGACCATTATACCATTCCCGACCCCCGGGCGGCGTTTTTATGTTAGGAGAAGATTCCATCCCCCATATAACACCTTGGACCTATTCAGATGTGCGGTAGTGAAGCTTAGACCCATTCAAGAAAAAAGGAAGCGGAAGGAAAAACTCCGACCGAAGAGGTTGGAATGATGTCTCAAGGAGGCCAAATCCGCTGAAGAATATATAGATAATCTCAAATTTGATTTTAATGCAAAGTTCCATATCTGCAATTGTGGCGTTTGTGTGAGATCCTCCTGGGACAACATCTCCAGGAGTTCTACCGGCAAACAACCACCCTACCACCGAGGTTATAGCGAATATTCTCTTATTGCAATCATTTTATTCGCGATCGAACGCTGTACTGTACGTATTACATCCCAAACACGATGCGACGCTAGCCATCTCTGTCTTGAGCTTAATGTACCATCTGCGACCATTAAGCCAATGAGTTCCTTTAATTGGTCCATCTTCTCTTATTACAATCATTTTATTTGCGATCGAACGTTGTACTGTATGTATTACATCCCAAACACGACGCCAGCCATCTCTGTCTTGAGCTCGATGTACCATCTCGGTGACCGTCAAGCCAGTGAGTTCTTTTAATTGGTCCATCTTCTCTTATAAAGATCCTACAATCTCAATTAAATTCCATTGAAAACTACCAGGGTTATAACGGACTCTGAATGAACATACCATCCCCCTATTATCAGCCTAAATTTAAGTCCCGAAAAGATCATTTTAAATATAAATGACTAAAGCAAACACCAATGAGACTAAACCTCTGGTTCGCTATAGCCATTTTTATTGTAAATGATCTTTTCGGGACTTTCATTTATTTAATTATTATATAAAACACGCTATATCCTAAGTGAATATTTGCGTGTAGATTTTTCAACTATTTTGTCTACATAGTTTTTAAATATACATACAAATTATTTCTAGATTGAAGAAGAGTGAAAGTTTATTTATATTTACATTTTAGAGCAATAATTATACAGAAATAAAGTTTATTTACGCACATATTATCAAAAAGGTTTAATAAATTTTTATAATCATAACCACTAAATTATAATAGTATAAATATAGAATATTTTAAAATAATAATAATAAACTATACTAATTAAAACTAGAAATTTCAATTCTTAATGTAATTCAGGTCCACAGCATTTGAAATAGAGTCTACAGAATTTGTTAAATTTTCTATATTCTTCTTTACTAGAAAACCATTTGGCTTAAACTGGAACAGTTCATTTGACATTGTACTCTCAAATCTGCAACAAGTAGGTACCGGATTATTCGTGACTCTTAGCTATTAGACAATACTTGAAGTTTTAGTAATCTATTTTATCTCTTAGGTAAGAAATTTAGCCCTCATATAGAGAATGTTTCTAAGAATCAATTCTCTGTTTGAATTAGAGTATTTTTGGACTAGTTCTTTAATCTCTGAGATGTATAATATACAAGGGAACTAATTATAAGAACCCTTTTAAATGGTGGGTATATGGAAACTCTTACAGTAGAACTTGAATAATTAGAAAATATCTTTAATTCGAATATGTATCTTGGTCCTTAGAATTTCCTATAAATGGAATTTCCGGTTTTCAATTCGAATTTTTGGACAATTCGAAAATATTCTTGGTCCCTTGGACTTGGAATTATTCAAGTTCTCGACTCTATTATTTTCATTGAAAATGCATACCTGGATATATGAAATAAAAAAAACAACGTTTTTCTTTCAAAATATTTTCTAGAATTGCTCCCTTATCATCAATTTATTTTACAATAAACTTGAAGGTAATTTACTATAAGTCTTCAAAGATCACATGGAAACAACTTTGTCATTGGTAAAAAAATAATAACTTATGATAATAAAATTTCAAGATATAAAAATTTGAAGAATAAAATAAGAGTATTAAAAAGAATAGATATAATATTTGAAAGCTTTCTTCAATAAAAGAGAACGATAGTGGATATTGCGACTGCGGTGATAGAGATGCACGGGGACATCTGAGGCTCTTCATTGGACATAACAACAACAACAGAAAATTGACATGGACCCAGAGCAGCAGCTTTACACACCCAAGATAGTGGACATTGCGACTGCTGTGATAGAGATGTACGGTGACATCTGAGGCTCTTCATTGGACACGACAAAAACAACAGAAAATTGACATGTACCCAGAGCAGCAGCTTTATAACACCCAAGATAGTGGACATTGAGACTGCTGTGATAGAAATGAACGGTGACATCTGAGGTTCTTCATTGGACACGACACCAACAACATAAAATTGACATGTACCCAGAGCAGCAGCTTTATAACACCCAAGATAGTGGACATTGCGACTGCTGTGATAGATGTGCATGGGGACATCTGAAGTTCTTCATTGGACACGACAACAACAACAGAAAATTGACATGTACCCAGAGCAGCAGCTTTATAACACCCAAGATAGAGAACATTGCGACTGCTGTGATAGAGATGTATGGAGACATCTGAGGCTTTTCATTAGACACGACAACAACAACAGAAAATTAACATGGAACCAGAGCAGCGGCTTTACTCACCCAAGATAGTGGACATTGCGATTGCTGTGATAGAGATGTATGGGGACATCTAAGGCTCTTCATTGGACACGACAAAAACAACAGAAAATTGACATGTACCCAGAGAAGCAGCTTTATAACACCCAAGATAGTGGAAATTGCGACTGCTGTGATAGATGTGCATGGGGACATCTGAGGTTCTTCATTGGACACGACAGCAACAATAGAAAATTGACATGGACCCAGAGCAGAGGTTTTACACACCCAAGATAGTGGACATTGCGACTGCTGTGATAGAGATGCATATGGAGACATCTGAGGCTCTTCATTGGACACGACAACAACAACAGAAAATGACATGGACTCAGAGCAACAGCTTTACACATCCAAGATTGTGGACATTGCGACTGCTGTGAGAGAGATGTACGGTGACATCTGAGGCTCTTCATTGGACACGACAACAACAACAGAAGATTGACATGCACGCAGAGCAGCAGCTTTACACACCCAAGATAGTGGACATTGCGACTGCTGTGATAGAGATGCATGGAGACATCTGAGGCTCTTCATTGGACAACGACAACAATAACAATAATAGATAAGTAGAAGAAGAAGAGAGAGAAAAGATAGAATAGTAATGTAATATATTAATGTACAAGAGAAAGATAGAGCTTTAGAAAAGAATAAAATAATATTTAATAATATTTTTTTTCACAGATCAAGACCTTTTTCATACAAATATATTCAATGGATTTCCCTTCTGACTCAAACTATTATTATTTAGTTTCAACTAGAGTATATATATATATATATATATATTATATACATTTAAAAAATAAGATTTCTGTTGTTTTGGATCATATGGTTGAGCAGTCGTGGCATAAATATTGAAAGAATAATAATAAAAACAGTTTTGATCGGAGAGATTGCTTTAATTGAGTTTTAGGATAAACATAATTCGGTAAAAGTACCGCCTGGCTTAAGGCGTAAGAATAAATAAAACAAAATATTATTTACATAATTACAAAGTTTTGGTTCGGCCATCGGGGAAGAGAAAATATCTTTATTTACGGGCTACTAACCAAAAGTTATGATTTTTGAGCCCAAACTCGATGTCAGGTGGCAAGGAACCCTAGGATCTGGCGGCAGGAGATATCTCGCAGGGGTGGTGGAAACGTTGGGCAAGCAGGGGAACAGCGCCAGGGTGCAGTGAGGCGGGTGCGTTGAATAGGCCAGGAATCCAGGAGAAGTGGCAGATGGAATTGGAGGCAGAAGGTACTTGAAGCCTAGAACTTGAGGGCCCTAGACTTCAGGATGGGGCAGCTTGAGGCTCTCGCCTCGTGCTTGTCAGGAAGGAACTATGGGATAAAACAGCCTCTACTATTATTCCGCCTTCTACATGCTATTCTGAGAAGCATTTTAAGGCACCAACAGGCCGCAGAAGGGCGCGAAGCGCCCCGAGGTGGAGGAGGCAGGGGCAAGAGGATCAAGGATCTGGCAGGGGGGGGAGGAAGCTGGAGAGGTCAGGGAAGCAGCGCCAAGAAGTGAGAGAAGCCCGGAAGGTGGCCAGTTGAGGAGGCAGGGGGCCCTGGAAGCCTAGAACTTGAGGGCTCTAAGCTTCAAGGTGGGGCAGCTCGAGGCTCTCGCCTCGTGCTTGTCAGAGAGGCCCTTGGCACAGCAGTTGGCGCACTTGGAAGTGCGCCGGTCGGCAGCGGAGGGGCAGGCGCGGCCTTCATGGCCGCCTTCACCGCAGTGGAAGCACTTGGAGTCTCTGGTGCATTGGGCGGAATTGTGGCCGAAGCCACAACAGCGGAAGCAGAGCCGTGCGCGGATGGACTCCTCGAAGTTGAGGAGCACTCCGTCCACCACGATCCTTCCGCGGTTGCCCAGAGCTCTGAAGGTGTCGATGTCCACCTCGATGAAGGCGGTGCAGGTCCCGTTTCTGGGAGCGGAACGGTGCGCCACGCGCACCACCTTGTCCCCAGGTAGTTGGCTGACAGCGGGAGTCCCCAACAGCGTCTCTTCAATGGTGGAGTTGGACGTATCCTCCTCCACTTTGAAGAGGCAGATGCGAGGCAGGAGCACCTTCTGTTGGCGGACCTTCATGCCTTGCAGCTTGTCGGCCAGGGAGGTGGTGACAGCCGGGATGGTATCATGGTTGCTGGAGTGGAGGACAAGCTTCCCTTTGGTCCGCAGGGAGGCCCAGACGCCTTGGGGAAGAGTGTGGGCAGCGCAGACAGCTTTGAGCATGGCTCTAGGGTCATCGGAGATGACCACTGTGTGGGCCGCCGATTTATCCCCATGGAGGACCACTTGGGCGGCCGCAGGCTTGGTGGGGCGGGAAGGCGCAGGTTTCGCGGGACCTCTGAGGTTGGTCCTCTTAGCGGGCGGGCAGGGAGCCTCTGGCTGCTTCCTTTTGGTTGGAGCTGGAGTGGCGGGCTTGGTGGGGTCGGTCTGGGAGCTGGTTTCCTTGCAGGAAGGAGCAGGGCTTGTTTGAGTGCATTGGCAGGCAGTCTGTGGCTTGGTTTCTTCCAGATCCTGGAAGGACGCGAGGGTGCCAGAGAGGTTCTCTACCTCGGCAATGAGGGCCTTGATCTGCTCGGTCCTTAGTCTGACGAGGTACTCAATGACTTGGTACAGGTATTGTTGGGAGCTAGGGGGAGGATGCGCTAACGCATTCGCGGAGTCGTCCATCACCTCCTGGTTCTCCAACTCTAGTTGGGCGAGGGTCACGAGGGGTTTCTCGGCGATCTCGGCATTCTTCTTTTTCTTCCTGGAGGGAGCCATGGCAGGGGTGAGCGCAAGAGGGCAAAGATGTTCGCAGGTAGAGAGCTAGCGTAGAACTGAAATTGTCACCGATTCAATTTAATAATGTTGAGAAGTAAAATAATTTATAATAGAGAAAATATGGTTTCACGGGCTACTAAATGAGAAAAAATATCGCAGTATGTTTTAAATAGTTACTGTAGATATCAATGACAAACAGACTGTAACGGCCATCGGGGAAGAACAACAATCAGTTTATATAGTAGAAGCGTGACCTCTGGCGGTCGATTAAAACAGAGTATTTATATCTATGAAATTATAATTTTAAATAAAATAACACTTCAATATATAACATTTTTAAATAAAATATTTCAATATAACATATATATAGTAATAATTATTTATTTTTTTAATAGAAAACTAGGTATTTAAGAATAACGTTAAACTAAGTTGCAAATATGTTGCCTATAATTTTGTGTAACATTTTTATTTAATATTTAAAAATATTCCTTATTGTTTTTAAATTTCAAGTATGATTAAAATTTACAATTCTAAATAATATTCTATGAAAGAAAAAAACAACGGAAAGAAAAAACGAAAAAAGAAGAACAGGCAAGAACAGATACTTTACGTGGCTCTTATATATTCTTTCTTTTAATTTTATATGTTAATAAATATTTTAATAATTATATAATTGACGTGATTCTTATCTTCCCATTTAAACACACACAAAAAACCAACAAACTAGAGAGTCTACTAGATCAAGAAAATTTACTAATATTATAGTAAAGCTACTAGAAATATATATAAAATTTTCTTCAACTTTGAAAATATTCTGAAAATTTAAATTCTGCTACAACTTGAAAATCTCTACTAAAACTATAAGCCCCTGTCAATGTAACATGTTTTCAGTTTATGGAAGATGGGCTTATTAGAGTTTTTGATATAAAATTTGACTTTATTTCCACTTGTGTGTTCCAAAAGTATTTTTTATTTTAAATATTTTAATATCACGATAAATTTTAAAATAGCAACATTCACGGATAAATATTAAAATAGACTATTGAATATATCAGTATTATGAAAACTGGCTATTTTCTTTCCAGAAATACCATATATACACCATATATACCATATATACCATATATACCATATACCATATACCGTATATACCATATATACTTACTTTCAGAAAGCTTAAGTTTCATAATGATATTCCAAAGTTTTCTAAATATTACGACATATAGATATTTTTTTTTTTAATAAAAAGACATATATTGGATCAAAATATCATTTTATTTTACCAATATTTCAGTTGGCTGAACGCCAACCTTTATCAAGTTATTATAACATATTAATGTGTGTAAACAACAAACTCAGCGCCACATAACGTCAATAGAATTAGGTTTTTAAAAATATTTTGTTTATATTCAATGTGGAGAAAAAAATTATATTATGGACAAAATAAATTTTGTAAAATAGGGTGTGAATATTTTGAATATTAATAATGCCTTTTTATTTAAAGATTTATTTATGGTACAATATAACGCGGCTGATGATTGTAAAACGAAAATTAAAATTATACCGCGAATGTTTCTTTTAAAAATCGAAATTTATTTTCAAAGAGAAATAGCGACATTTCTAACTTTGAGGATGAGGTATGGAAAGGTGAAATATGAAGAGTAATGGAGAACGGAAAAATAAAAAGTGTCCAGGGGCGGGAATCGAACCCACACTATTCTGCTTCTGCTGTGGGTTTGATTCCCGCCCCTGGACACTTTTTATTTTTCCGTTCTCCATTACTCTTCATATTTCACCTTTCCATACCTCATCCTCAAAGTTAGAAATGTCGCTATTTCTCTTTGAAAATAAATTTCGATTTTTAAAAGAAACATTCGCGGTATAATTTTAATTTATTTATGGATTGCTCTATTTTCAATATATCTATATATATTACATTTTGACTTGTATAAAAATAACTTTTCCTTTTTTTTTTCACTTAAAAAACCCGGTACAATAATATTTCTCCAAAATTCTTTAGTTTTACTTTCTATTAATGAATTGAAAAGAAACAACTTTATTTAATAGCAAATATCGGGAAAGTAAATTCACAAGACAAATCAATAAAATAAACGCGAAAAATAAATATTTTTTTTCAAGTCTTTATTTAGCCCGCACGCTAAATTTCAATTTCTCAATAAATATTTATTTTTTACCAAGTCAATTTGTGGGAAGAACGTTTTCCGATCAAAATATTTTGGTACAAAGGACATCAAAGTAAACGAGAACAATAACATGTTACACTTGTGAAATAAATCCAGAATTTGAAATTAATCTCAATAGGTTTCTTTCTGGAGTTTTGGAAAATGATGATATATTTATTTATTATTTCAACAAGGCACGAATTTGAAGTATTTGTGCCTATTACAGTGTAAATAATGTAAACAGATAAATAAACTGAAACTTAAAATTAAATATTTACATATTTACATGTATCAAGCGATAGAATTCATAGAATTTGTATAAACAAAGTAGTTTTTCTTTCTTATCTCTGAAGTATAATACCTTTGTCATTAAGACTGGGAGCACTACTCAGTAGCAGGCCGACTTAGCTCCAATATGAAATAGCCTCCTCTGACATGAGCAACAGACACCATGTGCAGCCACTCCTAACATTGGGTATAGACTCATCCTGTATCCCTGGATTAGGAGCCCTTACAGGGTACTATCAGCCGGGCCAGCTGAGCCCAGGTTTTTTAGTGAGCTTGTTAGTGCTCTCCCTCCTTTTTCATCCGGGCTTGGGACCGGCAAAGGCGGAGTTTCAACAACAAAGTGGTTGATAAAAGATAGATAAATCATTTATATCAGAGAACAATCGATGTCTCACTTCTGTAAAGTTCGGACAGTCATAGATGAAGAGCAGTTTGTTCAGTGTCTTCGCAAGGGCAATTTGATGTTTCTGATAAACCTCTTTCATGTATATATTTCTAGAATTTTCCGTGCGATGTGGCAAATTTAGTGACGATAAAATTTGGAGATGAAATGATATATATATCATATACATATAAAAATAGGCAGAAAGTGCATATTGCTATTTTAAAATGTTTCTTACACCTTCTAATTGAACTTTTTGTCAATGTTAGAGACACTTAATACGAGCCAGAAAATATTTTTTCTCGAAGTTTCGATAAAGATTTACTCTGTCCTCTTCAGAAAAAATAATAAATAGAACATATATCAAGCGTTATAAATATGTATATGGTTATAAAGGCATTCTCACGCGAGCTTTCAAATTTTATACAAAGAACTATGAAATATTTTGAATATATATGAATGCTTGCCAAGCAACCTCTATCTTCAAGACTTTTCAATGTTATTAGAATTCGAATTAAACGATAATTTTTATATAAAAATAGGTATTGATATCCATGTTAAAGATAAAAAAGGATCGTACTTCATAATTCTGACCGATGCTGTAGGGAATAGAAACCTTTTGGGTACATACTTTTTAAAGGCTGATGGAATTGTTATGGATATCCATATGGGAAAATGGTATTTTTCTGAAAGCACACAAAGAATATATGATTTATGATTTAATTAAGAATCCACTTAACATTGATGAGGTCGATGTGGACATAGAAAAATTACTCATCCGATTGAAGGATCGAGAATTCCTGCACTCCATATATAACAAGAATAATGTGGTCAGGATGGATATCATACTCGCGGTCTATTACAAAGAAGAAACGGAGCACCTCCTCGGGCTACTCACGCCTGAAGACAAGATTCTTCTCGACAAATTCTTCGACATTATCATCAAACATGTTCCGAACATGAACTCCTCAAATGGCAGGGATCTGTTTAGATTCAAGGCGGCTTTAAGCTCCTGATCCGGACGTGCCCTCGGAGAAGGCTACGTCGATTGTATATATCTTTCTTAATTCCTACCATTATTATTACCATATAACTCCCTTTGAGTGTAAAGATTGACGAGATGTCAATGAAGTTGTTCAATTGTCAAAATAATTCTCACTTAACATTGATGTTTCTGAAAATGTGTCTCCGTGTCATCTTCGTAAGGATGAAAAAACTAATCTCACTGTACACCAGAGAAAACATCATAGAAAATTTCTTTTTTTTTTTATGTGTTGAACCTATATTCCTAAAAGGTAGGTCGTTATATTTGAAATTCACCCTGTATAACTATCATGCATTTTATAATCTAATCTGTTAAACTTTGAATAACGCATTATTTCAAAGACCCATTAATTTTGAAATTATATAGGAAGCCTGAGGAATATTATCATATGCAGATATGCAAATATGTAAACATTAATTCCATTTCCCAAACCTCGCTATGTAATTAAAATAATTTGATTGCCCTGTCAGATGTTTATACATGAAAATAAATGTTTATATTATAATAAAATAAACACAAAGAAAGATTATTACAATTAAGAAACAATGCTAGTATTCCGCGAAAGTATATCTTTGAAATTATATTAAAGACATTTGCATAACCTATACATATATGTAGAAGTATATAATATACTATAGAGGCATATGTCTATGGTTGGGTTAAATATTATCAGTAAAAACATGTCTTTAAGTATAGATTTTATAGACAGAATGAACAATATAATTTGTAAAACAACACTTGAAGTTACACTGCATGAGTTTCTTTTCAATGAAAAATCAAAATTTATTTCAAGGTGAAATATTGACTATTTCTAACCTTTTTGGATGAGGTATGAAAGGGTTAATTATGAAGAGTAATGATGAACGGAAAAATAAAAGTGTCCAGGGATGGGAACGGAGAAATACGTCCAGGGTAGCCTAGTGGACATGGCATCTGCCCGGTAAGCGGAACATTGTGGGTTGGTTTCCCATCCCTGTACACTTTTATTTTTCCGTTCATCATTACTCTTCGTAATTCACCCTTTCATACCTCATCCAAAAAGGTTAGAAATAGTCAATATTTCACCTTGAAATAAATTTTTATTTTTCATAGAAAAGAAACTCATGCGGTGTAACTTCAAGTGTTGTTTTACAATTACAAGCCGCAGTGTATTATATAATATAATTTATATAGCAATATATTGGATGAAATTGGTGAAATGGTTAGGGAGGTTCGCCAATGATGAGTCAAGACTTGCTAATTATTTTTCATCTTCATTCCACCATTGTAGAAATTAGTTCTACGCTCATAATCAAAACCTAAGGAAGTTTCGTATTCTGATATCACCTGTCGTATTTGTTTTAAGGAGACAGAGGTAATTTTGTTCACAATTGGTTATCACGTGTGTCTACAATAAAGGTTATAGTGTATCAACTAATTTTCAAAGTACAACTTCCTAAGTTTTGTCCATATATTAAAAATAACGATGATTAATTCCATCCTCAAAATTTCCTAAATACCGATAAAACCTGACCAGCTATTTCTGAAATATTGCGGTCCTAAGCTGCACAATTTCTTTTATAAATCGTCTTAGATAAATACAGGAAGCCCTCATCAATATTCTATGATAAACATTGATCATTTTTATTTCAGGTGATTCTCTCTCAGTTCTTTCTAAGACTGATGTGTTTACTTGATCAGGATCTTCTGAGACCATCAATCGACTTTCTGGTTGCAAGATGTTGTGATCCAGTATTCATTAAGTACACTCATAGACAAATTTCAAGGTAGTGGAAAGTTTTTGTTTTCGCCAGTTTTCTTTTTCCTTTTTAAAGGAGACAGAGACAATTTTGTTCACACTTAGTTAACTCGTGTGTCTTCAATAAAGATCACTGTGTATCAAATATCTTTCAGAGTTATTGTCTGAATCCCGATATATATGTTAAAAGGTACAATTTCCTTAATTTTTTTCTATGAGTGTATTTTTAGACAATACAATATGTTGCTTTTGAACAAGTTACGTTAATTTTATAATTTGTCAAAAATTTAATTAGTATTTGTAATTATGATTAGTTAATGACATCCTTTTATTGGCTCATTAGACAGACTGCGCTCATTAAAATTCCATATTACCTCGTCCCATTAGCGCACTCCAATAAGGAATGTTAATTATTTGTATAATCTCTGGTGGATTATCTGGTATAAAATTGACGTATTTTCCTGATCCGACGAAAATAACTACTTCTTACCCTCCGAAGTTCCATTTTTATTATCTCTACTAGCGGACGTACCCGGCTTCGCCCGAGGTTTTACCCGAGTAAAGGTTTTTCTAACGAACATTTGTTAAAACAATTCTCTATAAACTTATAAAAAAAAGATATATTTTAATAATTTGAAACTCGTATATTTGAATCTCTCGAAAGAGTGAACATTTTTCCCGGTCCCTGTGTGCCGTGTCATCCTGAATTTTGTCTTTCCTAATTTTCTACATTACAAAATCATCGCTTTATCTAGTGAACATATTTTCCCGGTCCCTTGAAAAATACTCGATAAGTTGAATAAAATCATGGTCGTTTATGGAAGATGGACGTAGTTCCCGGAGGTCACCCGCCCCCCGCGCGCCAGGACCTCTTGATCCCTCTGATTGGCAGGCGGCCGGACGGGTGAGGGGGGGGGGCTCTTGATCCCTCTGATTGGTCGGTGGGAACTTGGACTGTCCAACCAACTGGCCGGCGGCCGGACGGGGGGGGGGGGGGCAGACCTAAGCCTAAGCAAGGTGGCGCTGCTTGCGAGTTAAAGCTACAAATCTGCAAATAACTCTAAAGATATTAAAGATATTCAAGAAATTATTTTTCGTAAACCTTTCCGGAGATACACCTAATAATATCCCAAAATTTCACGGTGATTGGATGTATGGTTTTTGAATCCATAGAGGACACACAGACACACACACACACTCGAGCGTGCGGCCGCGCTTTCGCGAGCTCCGCCGTTTTCGCCTTTTGAGTGCGTGTAAAGGGCGCTTAGTCTGGCAAGTGTGATATTGGCAGAAAGCCCAGGATGTGCTGAAAAAGTGCCTGAAAGGCCCAGCATCCTGCTACCAACAGGCGAGGAATTATCGCCAAAAGAAATAAATATGAAGAAAACTAAAGAAATTTCTTCTGAAAATCAAAAGTATGCAAATTCGCCGGCAGGCGACATGCATGTAAATCCGGCCGCCGCGCGTGGTGACGTCACGGCGCCGAAGACTGCTGCTACGACCAGCGTAACTCCAGCCAGCCCGGCCTCGCTCAACTGGGCCGACAGCGAGATGGCGGAGGTGGACGCCAACGAAGGCTACACAGTCGTGAAGAGAAAGAAAAGGCGCCTCGTCTCACCGTCACCTGACCACGCCTCTAAACAGCCAAGCAGGCCTGCTGAGAAGCGCAGCTCCCAGCAGCAGAAGCGGCCAACAGGGCCGAGAGCAGTGCCGCCCCAGGAAATCAAGGCGACACGCGCCAACATCGCCGACGCCAAGGCGAGGCAGACCACTACCAACCACGAGAACTACGTCTTCGTGGAGCTGTGCCCAGACATCCCGGACTACTCCTACCTCCGGGCAATTGGCCACCTGCTCGGAGGGCCAGGGAAAATAAGCCAGTTCAACAGGATGAACGGCCACTATGTCGTGGGCCTCGCGAGCAAAGACCATGCGAGCCGTCTGGTGGAGGTGGGCCTGGACATCGAGGGCACCCACCTGAAGGTCTTCCCCTTCCGAAAAAGGGCAGAACGCATTACCATCGCAAATCTGCCCGGCTTCGTCGAGGACAGCGCTATCGTGGAGCCCCTGCGCAACTTCGGCACCGTGACCTCCATCGCCCCCATCATGATCAAGATGGGGGAATACACCTTCAACGACGGCCGCCGGGAGGCGTTCATCCTGCTCCGCGAGGGCGTGAGGCTGGAGTCGCTGCCCACCCGTCTGACCATTAAGTCCAAGGGAGACACCCTGTCAGCCTTCCTCTCCTTTGGCATCAAGTGTTCCAAGTGCGGCAAGCAGGGCCACCGCAGAGCCAACTGCCCAGCGCTCGCCAGGCAAGGGAACGGCAGCCCCAGGCAAGCAGCGTCTCCCACCGACGCAAGGCCTCGCCCCCCTCCTCCTCCTCCTCCTCCTCAGCAACCAAGGAAGCCGGCACCTGCGCCCGCAACACCGGCGTCCCCTGTCCAACCGGCGAAGACATCAACCGAGGCTCCAGCGATCCCCTCGGCGCCCCATCCTGCCGAACCGAGGGATCTTGCCCAGCCCGCCCCTGTCGCCCTCCCTGCTCCTCTGGCTGCCCCGCGGCCCCCCGTGCCCGAGACCTTTCCGCTCGACATTGAGATGTCGGAGGAGGAGCTGACCTCAACTCCCTCCGCGTCTCCCCGGGGAAAACCCGCATTCGTCCAGCTGCAGGAGCACCTCAAGCAGTCCCCCCACCTCTCCATCGACTGGGACGGGCTGCCCGGTATAGACCGCGAGGACGCACAGCGGCTACTCACCTCTAAAAGAAAAATGGAGAAGCGAGTGGCCTCGCTGTCAAAAGCACAGGTCGCCGCCCTCGACCAGGTGGCCGAAACCATCAAGGCCTCGATCCCAGACTCCAACCACACCATCCGCAAGACCCTCCAGAAGACCAGGAAGGTGCTGCGTGAAGGACGGCCCCAATGAGTTACCGCGTCGCCACCATCAACGCGCGAGGGCTCGCCACTCGGGGGAGGAGCCTTGCCCTTTGTCATCTCCTCAGGCAACATCACGTGGACATCGCGTTTGTCCAGGAGACAAACGCATTTCATCTCGGCAGCGGCCAAGACCTCTGCCTCGGCTACAACGCTGTTATATTGGCCCATCCCATAGCCATCTCGGGATCCGGACTCGCCTGCGTCTTCGGACCAGGCGTAGCCGTGCTACAACAGCGTATCTTGTGGCCGGGCCACATCGCCTTGGCAACAATAGATGTCCACGGCGAGGAGATGACGGCCATCGCCGTTCATCTGGCGCATGAACCCCGGGAGAGAAACCGACAACTGGAGCTCCTGGCGGCGACAGCGGCACAGGAGGAGGAGAGGGCCTGCTGGATCATCGGCGACTTTAACATCAGGGATCGGGGCCCCTCATCATCATCATCATCGGATGCCCTCGCCGCTCTTCTGGACCTGGCCGCGCTGGTCGACGTGGCCACCCAGTTCGACGCCGCTCACCTGCCCACCAGAGTCGCCATGCACGGCGACCAAGTCGAATCCAACCGCCTGGACCGGATCCTCGTCCCTGCTGGAGTCCTGGATCGCGTGTCCATCTACGCGACCTGCCACTACCACCTCTCGGACCACCGCCTCGTGCTGCTCCAGGTGGGCCCGCCCACCACAGCCGTCTCCTCCCCCACCCAGCCTCGCTTGGCCGCGATGCTCCGCTCGGGCCTCGTTCTCGAACATCTGGCTGGTTACATCCGGGAGCTCGAAGAAGACACGGCGCACGATGACGACGACGGGACCATCTGGGATAGGTGGACCACCATCAAGGCGGGACTGCTGGCGGAGGCCAGATCCCTGCACGATCCGCGCCACGCTGCCAGCGACAGCTACGTCTACAGGGCGAGACGTTACATCGCGGCGCAGCTCGAGGCCTCCTCCATCCGGGCCGACTACCCTTCGCTGCCGGACCTAGCACGCGCCATCCGCCTCCGACGCCCGGTCAGCGTCATCAGGGACGAGCACGATAACATCATCGAGGGCCCCGAGCTTCGGCGGAGGGCGTTCGCGACCTTCCAGCCCCGCTTCGCCCGTCCCACCAGCGATCCAGCTGCGGGAGCTGCCTTCATCGCCAGCAGCGCGCCCACCACCACCCGCGAGCTGAGTGAGGAGGACCCGCTCCACCGGCCGGACATCAGCCCCAGTGAGATCGCCAACGCCATCGAGCACCTCCCTCGAGGAAAGGCCCCCGGCTGGGACGGCTTGCCGTGCGAGCTCCTCGTCGCCTTCAGCGAGGACTTCTTCGCGGAAGCTCTGGCCCGGGTGTTCGCGGCATCACGACTCCGCGGTGCCCTGCCTCCGTCGACGCGGCGCAGCTCCATCTGCCTCGTGCCCAAGGCCCGCGGAGGTCGCGGCCTTGACGGCTACAGGCCCGTCGCGCTGCCCTCGGCCGACTACAGGGTCCTGGCCGCCATCCTTCACCGGCGCCTCAAGCCCCACCTGCGGACCCTTGTGCCGGAATGCCAGACTTACGCCGTCCCCGGGAGGTCCCCGTCATGGAACATCGCCATGGTGACGGACGCCGTCGAGGAGGCCACCGCCCTGGGCTCGCCGCTGGCCGTCATGAGCGTAGACCTGGAGTCCGCCTTTGACTCACTAGACCGCGGCTTCTTAGAGTCCCTGCTAACGTCCCTCCGCCTCCCGCCGGCCTTCAGGGCCTGGATTAACATCCTCTACGCCGGGGCGGATGCCACCATCCGGGCCGGAGGCTTCTACACCACCGCCTTCCCCCTCCTCAACGGCCTAAGACAGGGTTGCGCCGTGAGTGCCGCACTCTTCAGCATCGCCACGGGGCCGCTACTACGTCGCCTGGAGTTGACCCTCGGCGTGGGCAATGTCACCGCCTACGCCGACGACATCGTCCTCCTGTTCCATCGCGACGAGGACTTCGAGCGGGTGGCGACTGTCTTCGAAGACTATAAGCAGGCCTCCGGAGTTGGCGTGAACCTCCGGAAGAGCGCTGGCCTCTGGTGCGGCGCCTGGCGCAACCGCGGCGACTCCCCTCTCGGCGCCTCCTGGTCGACCACCTCCATCAGGATTCTCGGGCTCGACATCACCCCCATGAGCACCGTCGCCCACCGGGAGCAGCATCTCCTGGCCCTCCTGGAGACTGCCTGCCGCAGATGGACGCCCTTCACCCGCGGCCTCTCCCTCGTCGGGCGAGCAAGAGCGGCGAACACACTGGTGGGCTCTGTCATCCAGCACCACCTGCATGGCTACCTACCATCACCCCCGACCATCGCCAAGCTGCAGGCCCAACTGGCGAGATTCGTCTGGGGACAGGACCACACGGCGTGGCTTCCCGCCGATGTCATGGCGAGGCCAGTTGCCATCGGAGGCCTCGGCCTCCTCGACCTCGCGACCCAGCTCCAGCTCGCCTGCCTCAAGGGGGTGCAGGTCGCGCTCCGCGGGGGCAGAAATGCCTTCAGCTGGCTGGTCGGCGGCAACATCGGGGAAGCCTGGATCCACCCTCCACCGGACGGCACCCATCTCCAGCCCCGCCGTCTCCGGTTGCTGAAGCTATGGGAGGAGGCCTCCAACATCCTGGGCCTCAACCACCGGGCGGTCCCCACGGCTCAGCTGCTGGACCTCCCCATCATCGGCGGCTGCCGGTTCCTCCGCCCTCCCGACCTCCTGGCCCCCGCCCGCTGGAGAGGAGCCCGAGTCCGGGACCTCATCGAAGAGGAACACCTCATCGCCCACCCTACGCGCTCGGCCCTGGCTGACGCCGCGGCCCTGAGCGCCTTCTGTCGGAGGCTGACCTCCGAGAACGCCGTGGGCTTCGGGGCGGAGTCCACGCCTTCATCCAGTTCCCTTGCTGCGGCAGTGGTGCTGCGTGGGACGGCTACGCCGTTCCTCAACGGCCTCACGACCCGCTCGGCCCGACGGGCCCTGGATCGTCCCCGCCTCGCCGCCACGCCCATCTCCAGATTCCTGGCGAGATGGACGCCCACCATCAATCCACCATCCAGGATCGACTGGGCCTCGCTGCGGCGCTGCGCCTATTCGGGTCACGAGGCCGACGCAGCTCTCAAGCTAGCCCTCCACGCCCTGCCCCATCCGGCCCATCCTGCCTCGGTCGGCCCCTCCTGTCCTGCCTGCGGGTCCATCGACCGCTCCCTCGGCCACCGTTACTGGTGCTGCCGTTCCATCAGGCCGCTCATCAGAGAGGCCTTCAACATCATAGGGCGGCCCCCTGACCTGCAGGCTTGGATCTTCGGCGGGTCCGGCCTTGAGGACGACGCCCTTTCCATCCTGGCATCGGCAAAGTTGCGAATCTATCGCTACTTTGTCCAGGTTGGGCTCGGAGAAGCGGTGGAGGACCCGCTCATCGCCTGGTCCAGGACCCTCCAACGTCGAGGTTTCCTTCCATCATCTCCCATCATCATCTTGTAGTTTCATATATGTATATATTTTCTTTCTCTCTTTCTTTATGTATATATTTTCTCTATCTACTTTATTGTTTGAAAATATGTAATATTGTCTAGATGACAATAAATATTTTTTAATTGTCAATTGTCACACACACACACACGCTGGCGAGCGGCCGCGTTTTTGCGAGCTCCGCCGTTTTCGCTTCTGGCGTGCGTGTTGATGGCAGTTAATATGCCGAATTTGGTACTGGCGAATAGCCCGGAATCAGCTGATTCAGTGCCTGAAAGGCCCAGCTTTGTATCCGAAACTGGTGAGGAAAAATCACCAAAAAACAACCTACAGAAGAAAACTTCTGAAGAAATTTCTGAAAATCAAAAATATGCAAATCCGCCGGTAGGCGCTAAGCATGTAAATCTGGCCGCCGCGCGTGGTGACGTCACGGCGCCGAAGACTGCTGCTACGACCAGCGCAACTCCAGCTAGCCCGGCCTCGCTCAACTGGGCCGACAGCGAGATGGCGGAGGTGGATGACAACGAGGGCTTCATCGACGTGAAGGGCAAGAAGAGGCGCCTCGGCTCAACTTCACCTGAGCACGCTGCTAGGCAGCCCAACAAGCCTGGAAACCAGCGCAGCTCCCAGCAGCAGAAGCGTCCAACAGGGCCGAGAGCAGTTCCGCCCCAGGAAATCAAGGCGACGCGCGCCAACATCGCCGACGCCAGGGTGAGGCAGGCCACTACCAACCACGAGAACTACGTCTTCGTGGAGCTGTGCCCAGATATCCCGGACTACTCCTACCTCAAGGCCATGAGCACGCTACTCGGGGGGCCAAGGAGCATCACGCAATTCCATCGAATGAACGGTCACTTCATCGTGGGTCTTGCGGACAAGAAACATGCGAACCGTCTGGTCGCGGACGGCCTAGAAATCGAGGGAACGACCCTCAAGGTCTTCCCCTTCCGCAAAAGGGCGGAGCGCATAGTCGTGGCCAACCTGCCCGGCTTTGTGGAGGACAGCACCATCGCGTCCGCCCTGGGCCAGTTTGGGAGGGTCACCTCCATCGCCCCCATCCTGGTCAAAATGGGGAAGTTCACCTTCACCGACGGCCGCAGGGAGGCGTTCATCCTGCCATCACCCCCGACCATCGCCAAGCTGCAGGCCAGACTAGCGAGGTTCGTCTGGGGGCCCGAGCACACGGCATGGCTTCCCGCCGCCGTCATGGCGAGGCCCGTAGCCATCGGACTGGTTGGCAACCCAACTCCAGCTCGCCTGCCTCAAGGGTGTGCAGGTCGCGCTCCGCGGAGGCAGGAACGGCTTCGACTGGCTGGTCGCCAGCGGCAGCGAGGCCTGGATCCGCCCTCCACCAGACGGCACGCGTCTCCAGCCCCGCTGTCTCCGGTTGCTGAAGCTGTGGGAGGAGGCCTCCAAGATCCTGAGCCTCAATCACCGGGCGGTCCCCGCATCCCTGCTGCTGGACATCCCAATCATCGGTGGCTGCCGGTTCCTTCGCCCTCCCGACCTCCTGGCCCCTGCCCGCTGGCGCGGAGCCCGAGTCCGGGACCTTCTCGCGGAGGGCCACCTCACCGCCCGACCTACGCGCTCGGCCCTGGCTGACGCCGCGGCCCTGGGCGCCTTCTGTCGGAGGCTGACCTCCGAGAACGCCGTGGGCTTCGGGGCGGAGTCTGCACCCTCATCTAGCTCTTTAGCCGCGGCCGTGGTGCTGCGAGGAACGGCTACGCCGTTCCTCAACGGCCTCACGACCCGCTCGGCCCGACGGGCCCTGGATCGCCCGCGCCTCGCCGCCACGCCCATCTCAAGGTTTACCTCGAGATGGTCGCCCACCATCGGTCCACCACCATCCAGGATCGACTGGGCCTCGCTGCGGCGCTGCGCCCACTCGGGCCACGAGGCTGACGCGGCCCTCAAGTTGGCCCTCCACGCCCTGCCCCATCCGGCCCATCCTGCCTCGGTCGGCCCCTCCTGTCCTGCCTGCGGGTCCATCGACCGCTCCCTCGGCCACCGTTACTGGTGCTGCCGCTCCATCAGGCCTCTCATCAGAGAGGCCTTCAACATCATAGGGCGGCCCCCTGACCTGCAGGCTTGGATCTTCGGCGGGTCCGGCCTTGAGGACGACGCCCTTTCCATCCTGGCGTCGGCAAAGTTGCGAATTTATCGTTACTTTGTCCAGGTTGGGCTCGGAGAAGCGGTGGAGGACCCGCTCATCGCCTGGTCCAGGACCCTCCAGCGTCGAGGTTTCCTATCTTCATCCCCCTTGTAAAATATATGTAATATATTTGTAAATCTTTCATTCATTCTTTTTGTAATTTTTTTTTTCTTTTTCTTCTCTTTCGCTCTCTCTTTGATTGATTGATGTAATATTGTCTAAGATGACAATAAATATTTTTTAATTGTCAAATTGTCACACACACACAGACATTCAATTTTATATATATAGATTTGAAACTCGTATATTTGAATCTCTCGATAAAGTGAACATTTTTTCCCGGTCCCTGTGTGCCGTGTCATCCTGAATTTTGTCTTTACTAATTTTCTACATTACAAAATCCTCGTTTTATCTAGTGAACATATTTTCCCAGTCCCTTGAAAAATACTCGATAAGTTGAATAAAATCATGGTCGTTTATGGAAGATGGACGTAGTTCCCGGAGGTCACCCGCCCCCCGCGCGCCAGGACCTCTTGATCCCTCTGATTGGCCGGCGGCCGGACGGGGGGGGGGGGGGGCTCTTGATCCCTCTGATTGGTCGGTGGGAACTTGGACTGTCCAACCAACTGGCCGGCGGCCAGACGGGGGGGGGGGGGGGCAGACCTAAGCCTAAGCAAGGTGGCGCAGCTTGCGAGTTAAAGCTACAAATCTGCAAATAACTCTAAGGATATTAAAGGTATTCAATAAATTATTTTTCGTAAACCTTTCCGGAGATACACCTAATAATATCCCAAAATTTCACGGCGATTGGATGTATGGTTTTTGAATCCATAGAGGACACACAGACACACACACACAGACATTCAATTTTATATATATAGACTAGATAAATGACCCAATTAATGTCTTAAATGAGAGAGGAATGGTTTACATTATAGATTATCAACAACTATAACCTAAGATCGAATCCCACTTTGATCACGTTTTTTTGGCTTATCCCTAGTACACGTGGTACATACTTATCCCTAATACACGTGGCACATGCTTATTCCTAGTACACGTGGTACATGCTTATTCCTAGTACACGTGGTACATGCTTATCCCAGGTACACGTGGTACATGCTTATTCCTAGTACACGTGGTACATGCTTATTCCTAGTACACGTGGTACATGCTTATTCCTAGTACACGTGGTACATGCTTATTCCTAGTACACGTGGTACATGCTTATTCCTAGTACACGTGGTACATGCTTATTCCTAGTACACGTGGTACATGCTTATCCCAGGTACACGTGGTACATGCTTATTCCTAGTACACGTGGTACATGCTTATTCCTAGTACACGTGGTACATGCTTATTCCTAGTACACGTGGTACATGCTTATCCCAGGTACACGTGGTACATGCTTATTCCTAGTACACGTGGTACATGCTTATTCCTAGTACACGTGGTACATGCTTATTCCTAGTACACGTGGTACATGCTTATTCCTAGTACACGTGGTACCTGCTTATCCCTAGTACACGTGGTACATGCTTATTCCTAGTACACGTGGTACATGCTTATTCCTAGTACACGTGGTACATGCTTATTCCTAGTACACGTGGCACATGCTTATCCCAGGTACACATGGTACATGCTTATCCCTAGTACACGTGGTACCTGCTTATCCCTAGTACACGTGGTACATGCTTATTCCTAGTACACGTGGTACATGCTTATTCCTAGTACACGTGGTACATGCTTATTCCTAGTACACGTGGTACATGCTTATTCCTAGTACACGTGGCACATGCTTATCCCAGGTACACATGGTACATGCTTATCCCTAGTACACGTGGTACCTGCTTATCCCTAGTACACGTGGTACATGCCTATCCCTAGTACACGTGGTACATGCTTATCCCTAGTACACGTGGTACCTGCTTATCCCTAGTACACGTTGTATATGCTTATTCCTAGTACACGTGGTACCTTCTTATCCCTAGTACACGTGGTACCTGCTTATCCCTAGTACACGTGGTACATGCTTATCTCTAGTACACGTGGTACATGCTTATCCCAGGTACACGTGGTACATGCTTATCCCTAGTACACGTGGTACATGCTTATCTATAGTACACGTGGTACATACTTATCCCTAGTACACGTGGTACATACTTATTCCTAGTACACGTGGTACAGGCCATAATAATCAGGGTTGGTAGAAGTAGGCGACTGCTTTTACTCTAAGTGTACCACATGTCTACACATGTGAAAAGCAGAAAATAAAATCGAGCCTGCCAGGATTAGAATCTGGAATCTTCTGATCCGTAGTCAGAAGTCACCTATTTTATTCCTCAATGGCCCTGATATTTGCTAAAGTTCAATCTTACCAATCAATGCAAGTAACCAAAAATTTCTCAGGAATTCTATGAGTGTAAAATTCGAACTGCTTTCTAATACATGTAGACAGCAGTTCAAATATTGAGCCTACATTTGCAGACATATAGTGTACTTACAGGGGATAGGTAGTTGCTAACTACCTACCATGATCATCATTATCTTTACCAAGTGTTTTTAGAATAAGTAAAAAAATAAGCTGAATACACATTGAATGTGATAAATACTGTTGGATCGTTTTTGAAGACAACTCTCAGATTTATAAAATTAAACTTTAAATATTTTTAGTTATAGAGAGATTTAATTACCTCGTATTTAAGGCAACAAAAGAATCATCTAATTTACATACATCGTTCTAACCAGATTCAACTTATGTAAAACAGACGACAAAGAAAACTAAACAAATAAATAATAGAGGGAAAGTTCCTATTTTTTACAAGCTTTCACACTCAAAGAATATTCAACTTCTTGCTTCAAATATCTACAGAAAAAGGTTTTTGACAATCAAGCTTCCAGGCTTTATAGCATTTCTACAGAAGGAAATATTGATAATAAATCATAACTTAAAGATATAAATAAGAATGGCCAAAATTATGAATGAGTGAAGCCTCTCGAAGAAAAGCAATGAAAGCTCAAATTCTTGAGAAACGATATTTGAACATCCACAAAAAACGTATCCTTGGATATACGATATATAATTCTAATTTCCAAATCCCTATTAAACAAGAAATTTTAACTTTTAAATACATTTTGATTATTAGAATTATAATTTAGTTATCCAGGGTTAAGATTATTTTGAGTTTATATTTGTAATCTATAGTTTTATAGCTTAAAGGCCCTTTTTTCTACAAGAGGAGGGGAAGGTGAGAATATATTTTATTATCACAATTATATATATGTGTTTGTAAAAAAATGATAGAAAAAAAAATAAAAAGGTCAGGTGTTGATATTGAAAATAATAA
>CP092872.1:82517549-82630109 GCA_030710605.1 Cordylochernes scorpioides | reverse complement strand
ATTTGTCTATACATATATATACAATACTTTTATGCCGTGAATAGAATAGTCATATGATGTTAACAATGAGAAAGAGAGAGAAAACGAGTAAAAAGACCTGTGTACAAAAGAAAGAAGTGTCTGGCAATATGTACAATCAACATAATATAAATTATCAATTTCTTAAAAGATATTTGTGTTGCTATATAATTTAAAATATATCTACAAAAGGTATTAAATTTAATATGCATTTCTTTACTAAAAATAAAAATACTTGGATCTGTTACTATTAAATTATTTTCGATTCTGTAGTCTTGAATAACAGGACAATACAGTAAAAGATGTATTGAGGTTTGTTCCTCATGTCCATAAAAACAACTCGATTTTATATTTCTATAATGAGCATATTTGCCAAACTAGGTATATTTGTTTGTCAAAATACAAAACTATTTTTGATGTGCGCATGATTCTTTTTAAAATAAAACAATTTATACTGCCCTTACTGCAATGGAAAAAATAATGGGAGGGCCTTGCTCATCAGTGGTGAACCCTCCCAGCGGTTTCGCCAGTTTAATCTACCTATTTATATCATTTAATCCCATTATTTTTTCCTTTGCAGTAAGGACAGTAGAAATTGTTTTATTTTAAAAAGAATCATGCGCATCAAGAATAGTTTTGTATTTTGATAACAGATGACGCGCTAGTGTATCGTAATATTTGTTTCTGTTTATTTCATTAGTTGGTTGTAAATTCAAGTATGATTTTAATGTCCTTTCCTTTATTTTCTTCTTTAAACTCTACTCAAACCATGTAATTATTCAATTGTTTAGGTAATATAGTATCTTAGTGTTGTTTCTTGACGTAAGCTTCCCTTGTGGACATATAGTGTCTGATTTGATAATAAATTAATAAATAAGGAGCTTGAAATCTTCTTCATTTACTGATGGGAAGTTTTACTAGAATACAACTTCCCAAGAAAGAGAAAGAGAGATTACGCCCCCCCTCCCTCCCAAAAGAAAAAAAAACGAATCTGTCTATACTCACCCTGAGCTGGTTTAATAATAAGATTAGAATAGCTACTTTTTATGTTCGAAAATAGTAGAGAGTAATTTATTGTGTGCTTATATTTCATATGAATTTAGTAAAGGAAAATTGTTTAATGTAATTACGCAAGCTTTTAAACGGAGCATACAAGTGTATCCCACCTTTCTAAAAATCAAATTTGAAATGATTTGAAAATGTCTTCACTAAGGCTAAAGCTTTAGTGGTAAACCATATCTCCCTACATTGCTGATTGTTGGCAGTTGTACAATTTAAACCTTAGGTTTGTTTTATTGTTTAGTTAATTTAGCTTTAGCTTAGCACAACCTAATGAATCCATCACTACAAACATTCAAATTAAACTTAAAAATGAATATAAACCAATTTAGTGTTGCTCACTTAACACTGAAGTGGATACTAAGCATATTATCAACTAGCAGGTTCTTCTAAACAAATTTTGGTGTGAACATTTGGTGAAATTATTTATTGTGTGCTTTCTCTGTATTTGTTAATCAAACTAAGAGGAAAAGCTTCATAAACGACAGCAAATAATATTACAAATATAGTGGTTGTTAATTAGGATTAGGTCTTTAATTAGAGAGTGTTTTCTAATGCGGGTTCTGGGCATTGATTAGGGAAATCTCTTTGATAAGTAACGTGGTCTTTAATGAGGACGGTATCGTTAATCAGGACGTCGTGTTTAACAAGAACGTGGTATTTTACAGGATGTGTGTGTGTTTTTTTTATTATTAGAACGCGGTTTTTAATGAGAACGTAGTCGTTAATAAGGACGTGTTGTGTCTATAACGAGAAAGTCGAGGAAATGGTTGTTTATGAAGACGTGGTATTCCACAACAACCATTTCCTCATTAGAGACCATCTTGTGCTATTCGATGTGAACGTGGTCGTTAATAAGGACGTGTTGTGCTTCTAACGAGGTGGTCTTTAATGAGGACATGATTGTTGATGAAGAAGTGTATTCTATCAAAACCCATGTCCTCATTAGAGACCATCTCGTGGTATTCGATGTGAACGTGGTCGTTAATAAGGACATTGAAGTTTTCTCAAGAGTGAGGTCTACTGAAATACGACTGCGGTTTGTAAGGATGATATTGGAAACATCTCCATGATGAAGCTTAGGAAGAAATATCAATAGATCGCTTGGAATGGATGCAATTCTCTTTCTCTCTCTCTCTCTCTTCTAATGTCTTGTGTTGAATGGTCGCATATTTCTGTCAAGACTATTTGAATACGCGAACGGTTTTGAGCAAAGGTTCGAAGCAGTATGAATTATTATTGTCTGAATCCCGATATACATGCTAAAAGATACAATTACCTTTAGTTTTGTCCATGAAAGAGTATATATGTCGACGATATTATAACTATGTAGATTGTAGTAAACCATCAGCAAATTTCAGTTGCACAATCAAGAAATATCCTTTCATCATATTAGACTATTTAATAAATATTGCATATATTGGATCAAAATACCATTTATTTTGCTAAACCTGAAGCTGTGCCATTTTTGCAGTCCTTCCATACATCACGTTAAACACGTCAATACCTGGACGAAATGGAAGAATTAAACCTGTATTTCATTTATAATACAATATAATATAATGCGGCTTGTGATTGTAAAACGACATTTGAAATACTATCCCGCATGTGTTTCTTTTCAACGAAAAATCAAAATTTATTTCAAGGAGAAATAACGATTATTTCTAACCTTTTGGATGAGGTATGAAAGGATGAATTGTGAAGAGTAATGATAAAGGGAAAATAAAAGTGTCCAGGGATTTCGTTTATCCCTTTCAGCATTTCCTTGCTAAATCCCAAGACTTGGCCCTTAAGGATCTTTGTGCTTTTTGATTGCTTAAAACTTCTCTCTTAGATTTATAAAACCGAAAACGCTAGATGGTCTCTGAAAAGTCATTAAAGTCTGTTGGGATGGTCTTAATCAAAATATTCTAAGACGAAGCCTTAATTCCTGGAAACATCAATGCGTGTCAACAACAAACTCAGAGAGAGCCACATAACTTTGTTGTTAACAAACTTAAAATGTTATAATAGCTTGATAAAGGTTGGCGTTCAGCCAACTGAAATATTGGTAAAATAAATGTTATTTTGATCCAATATATGTCTTTTTATTTAAAGATTTATTTATGAATTGCTCTATTTTCAAAACAAACATTTATAAATTATTTTTAATAGAGCTCTAAAATCAATCTTTTAAAAATGGAACCCTTACCGTAGTTCAATTAAAATTCTCTTTTATAAACTCTTCAATGAGATTTTAACACATAGTATATTTATTAAACTCCATTAAGTGTATATCAAGTTTAAAAAACATATCTTCAATAGCTTTAAGAATTTGTGTTTAATGAAATAATTAAGAAGAGGGTTTTGAAAGATAAAATTTGAAGGATAAAAATTTACATAAAAGTTTGTAAACAAGCTTAAATTGAATTAAAACCTAAAATAAATTACCTAAACATTGATTTAAAAGAAAAATATTCTTAAAGTATACTCTCTTTAAGATAATTATATTAAAATTATGATTTTAAAATTCATTAGAAACCTTTTAGAAAAACATGAATATTTCTAGATTCTCTAAAAGTCGATTTCAATCTCCTTAGCGGCGAAGTACGCGATCTACGTATTCTTCGTTGATCGCGAAATACGTGGTGTCGCTGGAGACCCACTGGTGATTCTCCACCAAACTCTGCAGCGGTGGTAGAGGCGCCATGTTCTTTGTACATAGTATGATGCATATATAATTATATTTTTTTTTAATAGTGCAGTCTGTGTACTTTTGCATGTATTGACAAGATGTCAATAGAATTATTTTAATTGTCAATTGTCTAAAAGGCGATCTTCCTTTTGGAAGTTGGATTAGTTCAAAAACTGACTAAAGATTTTACAGTATTTATTGCTAAGGGGGAATGTGTTACTTAAAAGATAATTTGCTTATGAGAGGTCATACTCGACAGTAAAACCTCTCATTAAAGACCGTCAAAAAAGCATTGATAATATGTACAACACATTGACAGGATAATAAAAAGAGTAAAGAGAACACGCGAATAATTCATAAAGTAAAAGTTTTAATGTGTTTTAAAAGAGTTTTAGCAGTATAGAAGAAGAAAAGAGGATCAATGTTATAGATATATTCTAATATCATTTTGTAAATAGAGCAATCCATAATTAAATCTTTAATTAAAAAGGCATATATTGGATCAAAATACAGGGTCCATTATGAAAGTAATGAGCATAATGTTATTGTGACGCGACGATAGATGGCAGCAAGGTAAAACCGTGGAAAATGTGGTGGAGGGATATGCCCTTTTTATCAACCCGGTCGTCAGTGGAGTTCGAGCAGTGTGAGGGGAGATACATGCCTCCGCTTGAAGTGTGTTTTCAACTTTTGTAACATAGCGCGATGGAGCGTTCGCTTGAACAACTATACGTCATGAAGTTTTGCGTGAGGCTTGGAAAAATGCACCCGAAACATTCCAGATGCTGCAAAAAACCTTCAAGAACGATTGTATTTCATGATCACAGTCTGGGAAGTGGCACAAGGCGTTCAAGGAGGGCCGGGAGGAGGTCGCCGACGAACCCCTTTCAGGACGCCCAACAACGGCCAGAACTGACGAGAACGTGGATCGTGTGCTCGAAGTTTTGCGTACCGACCGTCGTTTAAGTATCCAGCAAATTACTGACACATTACACATGTCCACATTTGTGGTACATGGGATAGTGACCGAGGATCTGCAAATGCGAAAGGTCTGTGCGAAGCTTGTGCCGAAAGTGTTGACGCAAGACCAGAAAGAACATAGAGTTTTGCGCTGTCAAGAATTGTTGGATTTGATTAAAAATGAACCCGACTTTCTGAACTCTGTAGTAACCGGAGACGAATCCTGGATGTTTGAATACGACCCAGAGTCTAAAAGGCAGAGCTGTGCACGGCACACAAAATCATCCCCACGCCCCAAGAAAGCGCGAATGAGCAAGTCGCGCATCAAAACGATGATCATTGTCTTATTTGACATCTGAGGAATAGTCCATTGTGAGTTTTTACCGCAGGGACAAACTGTAAACTCAGTCTTTTACCTGGAGGTGCTCAGGAGATTGAAACGCCGGATCGCACGCGTGAGGACTGACATTAAAGACACGGTCAAGGTCCACCATGACAATGCCACCAGCCACACAGCCTTCATCATTACCAACTTCCTGGCCCGGAGCAACACCTCGGTGATCCTTCACCCCCCTTACAGTCCCGACTTAGCTCCATGTGACTTCCTTTTATTTCCGCGACTCAAGAGAGATGAAAGGAAAACATTGGGAAACCGTGGAAAACATCCAACACCATGTTACAACGTTCCTGAGAAGCATTCCTTTCGAGGAGTTTCAGGGTGCCTTTCAGGCATGGCAAACGCGTCTCCGCAAGTGTATTGATGCAGGAGGAGTGTATTTTGAAGAATATTGAACATTTGCACAAATTACGATCAATAAATGTTTTCTGCCAGTAAATGCTCATTACTTTCATAATGGACCCTGTATGTGTTAATTTACCAATATTTCAGTTGGCTGAACGCCAACCTTTATCAAGTTATTATAACATATTTAAGTGTTTCAACAACAAACTAACGTTAAGTGACGTTGAGTTTGTTGTTGACACACATTAATATGTTATAATAACTTGATAAAGGTTGGTTTTCAGCCAGCTGAAATATTGGTAAAATAAATGGTATTTTGATCCAATATATGCCTTTTTTATTAAATAGTCTAATATGATGAAAGGGCATTTCTTGATTGTACAACTGAAATTTTCTGATGGTTTTTACTCCCATCTATGTAGTTATAATATCGTCAATATATACACTCATGGACAAACCTAAAGTAAGTTGTATCTTTTAGCATGTATATCGGGATTCAGACATTAACTCTGAAAGATACACTCATGGACAAAACTAAAGGAAGTTGTATCTTTTAGCATGTATATCGGGATTCAGACAATAACTCTGAAAGATACACTGATAGACAAAACTTAAGGTAGTTGTAACTTTTATGATGTATATCGATATTCAGACAATAACACTGAAAGATATTACAGTGACCTTTATTGAAAACACACGAGATAACCTATTGTGGAGAAAATTGTCTCCGACTTCTTCTTCTTCTTAAAAAAAAAAACAGAGACCAGCGGCATCAAAGATATTCCACTTACTTAAGTTTTGCCAATAAGTGTAATTGATATATTCTTCGATAGATGATAGTGACCAACAGTAACATTTATTTGCATAACTATGAGGTGTTATTTTTGTACGAGTTCAAATGTTCATTAAGAAAACTAATTTTTGAAAATTCCCAACTTTATTGCTTAGACCTTTTGGAGATATCTTCATATTTAATAAAATTTGGTTTTTCTTTTATGGAGAACTCCGAGATTTCTTAACAGATTTCGCCAATTGAGATGACTATAACACTAAAACTTGCTGATGGCTTGCGCCATCTATCGGAATAAATATCAACAAATCGTTTATTTTTAAATATTCCAAAGTTTTACAAATTAATTCACCTGATACCAGTACAATGTCATGTTTTAATATTAAAAATAATAAATGAATCATATAATAAAAAGCTTAAGTGAGTTTGGTTAATATATAACATTAACACAGTTTTCAGATACTCTATATTATATAAGGGTTTTCTTTAAAATATAACTAATATAAAATATACAATAGACTATAAACGACATTTGAAATTATCCCGCATGTGTTTCTTTTGAACGAAAAATCGATAATTTATTTTAAGGAAAAATAACGATTATTTCTAACCTTAGGGATGAAGTATGAAAGGATGAATTGTGAAGAGTAATGATAAATGGAAAAATAAAGTGTCCAGGAATGGCGTTCATTATTACTCTTCAAAATTCATCCTCTCATACTTCATCCCTAAAGTTAGAAATAATTGTTATTTCTCCATAAAATAAATTTCAATTTTTCATTCAAAAGAAACACATGCGGGATAATTTCAAATGTCGTTTACAATCATAATCCGCATTATATTGAATTATAAAATAGATTATATTTAAACTAAACTTAGCTGGATGATTATGTTGAAGGACATATAAACCCGAAATCTAGAGAAACAAAAATGGTACAAGAAACTTAACTCTGTATTGAAAGCACGAATGTTTCTTTTATACATAATACAAACTTCTACTGTCCTTACTGCGATTGAAAAAATATATTGGGAGGGCTTGGCTCATCAGTGGAGAACCCTCCCAGCGGTTTCGCCAATTTAATCCACCAGACCGCTTCTAAGAGCTCTAATATCGCAGTAAGGGCAGTAGAAGTTTGCATTTTGTATAAAAGAAACATTCGTGCTTTTAAATCCTTTCATTTTATATGTATAGATGGCGTGTTATTGCTTTGTGTCAACCCGTTGATTGTTCGTTGATATTATGCTATTGTTAATATTAAACTGATAATCATATTATTTCTTCAATTAAAAGGAAACATTCGTGTAAAAATATGGTTAATATTTCCTACTAGCCGAATGACCCGGGCAACGCCCGGGTTTTACCGGATTAAATGCTTTTATTCAAATACTATTCGTTACAATTATAAATTGGCGCCGTGGATGTCATTCTTGTATAATATATAAATGAGTTTTAAAAATTGTAAAAAAAAAAAAAAAAATGCATCGGCCGGGAATCGAACCCGGGCAGCCCGCGTGGCAGGCGAGCATTCTACCACTGAACCACCGATTGTTATGAGAAATGGCCATATTTGGGTATTTATTCCATTCACAAAGCAAAAGGTGACCGAATTGATTAAGAATTGTTGCTTGGTTATAACGCTGATAACTGTATTCATTAATATTAGAAGGCGTGTTTTATATATTATAATTGTTGGGAAATATTTATGGATTCGTTGAAGAGAAAGATCGTTTATTACTTAAAGATATAAAACTATAAAAGAAGGACAAAGAGATCAAATTATATGTACATCAGCAGCTCACGCCGACCTGTCCTATCCAATAACCACTAGCCAACTAACAATCCAACAAAGCTGTGATATATAGACAGATAAGTCAATTAACATAGACAATACTAAACCAATGCAAATATCTGCATATCTCATCGTAGAAATATCTACAAATGTCAATTTCAACAATCTGTTGCACGATAAGGAGATGCCTTTTTCTTAATTTATGCACCTTATCCCAGTACAATGTTATAGTTGTACTATTTTTTCACATTGTGTAGCGTTCTCACGCAATTCTGGCCTTAACTACCCGTTTCATGATTTTTCAGGATGCCTTAATGACCAATTTTTTTGGTCGTTGAGGTACAGCTTGCACCACGCTGATGAGGGCCAACAGCCCGAAACGCGTCCGTGGTTAGCTTTTCTTGATTAATCAAGAATGGGTATTTGGCCAATTCTGGAATAATTAAAAATCAACGAGAATAGTTGATATTTATTCCGATAGATGGCGCAAGCCACCAGCAACTTTCTGTTGCACGATAAGGAGATGCCTTTTTCTTAAAATATATTAATGTTTAATTAGAAAGGCATATATTAGATCAAACTTTAAAATGTTTTAACACCTTGATAAAGGTTGGCGTTCAGCCAACTGAAATATTGGTAAAATAAATGATATTTTGATCCAATATATGCATTTTTAATTAAATATTTATCTATGGATTGCTCTATTTTCAAAATATATTAATGTGTATTCGAAACTATTATAGATGCGTATGTTTCTTTTTTGATAAATTTAACAATTTCTACTGTCGTTACTACAATAAGAAATTAATTGCAGTAAGGGCAGTAGAAATTTTTTTTATTTTTTAAAAGAATCATACGCGTTTATAATAGTTTCGAATTGTCATAACAGATGGCGCCCAAATGTATTATAATAATAATGTATGTTAGCTAGAATATATTTGTGATGTTCCTTCGATTAAATATATAAATATACTTTACCAAATTAAGAAACAAATTTTATTTATATATCTTTCTAATGTTAAACATACACTTTTAATAATAAAAATGGCATATCCTGACAAGGAGCACATGTGATTTACAGAAAGCAGAGCGCCATCTGGTGGAACATAAATCAACTAAACATTGATTTAGCCTGTTTCCTGATATTTTCCAACCCAATTTCTTGATAAATTAAGAAAAGCCATCCACGAACGCGTTTCCCGCTTTTGGCGCTCGTCAGCGTGGAGTAGGCTGAACCACTGCGACCAAAAAATATTTTTTGGTCCCAATGGCTTCCCGAAAAATCAAGAAATGGGTATTTAAGGTCAAATTTGCGTAAAGACGCTTTACACACGAAAAAACATTAGAAAAAAATAAAAGATAAGTGGGTCAGGTGTTGATATTAAAAATAAAAATTAAAAATTATTTTTAATATATTCATAACAACAATTACAGTGCTGCCAAATCCAAACATTCAAAAATAAATTAATTCAACAGAGTATATTATATTATTATTATAAGGTATATTACAATATTCATAAAACATCGGATTAAAATGAATAATTCAAGTATCTACTTAAACCGATATATGAGCTAAAATATTATGGTGGATTTTATGGACTTTTTTAGCCTTAGGAATATTATGTAACTAGAGGCTGTAATTTAAGGATTGTAACTCCCTTCATTATCTACTGCTAAAGGTGTAAAAGCTATAATGGGTCTCATTATGCAAATATATACTCAGAGATAACACTTAAGGAAGTGGAAAGTCTTCAATTTCACCAGTTGTCTGTTTTTTATTTCCATAAGGAAACAAAGGCATTTTGTTCACACTTTGTAAACTCATTATGTCTCAAGATAGGTCACTGTGTATCAAATATATTTCAGAGTTATTGTCTGAATCTCGATATACATGCTAAAAGGTACAACTTCCTTAAGTTTTGTCCATGAGTGTATATAGGTTATATCTCGTGTGTCTTCAATAAAGGTCACTGTAATATCTTTCAGATTTATTGTCTGAATCTCGATATACATGCTAAAAGGTACAACTTCCTTAAGTTTTGTCCATGAGTGTATATAGGTTATCTCTCGTATGTCTTCAATAAAGGTCACTGTAATATATTTCAGAGTTATTGTCTGAATCCCGATATACATGCTAAAAGGTACAACTTCCTTGAGTTTTGTCCATGAGTGTATATAGGTTATCTCTCGTATGTCTTCAATAAAGGTCACTGTAATATATTTCAGAGTTATTGTCTGAATCCCGATATACATGCTAAAAGGTACAACTTCCTTGAGTTTTGTCCATGAGTGTATATAGGTTATCTCTCGTATGTCTTCAATAAAGGTCACTGTAATATATTTCAGAGTTATTGTCTGAATCCCGATATACATGCTAAAAGGTACAACTTCCTTAAGTTTTGTCCATGAGTGTATATAGGTTATCTCTCGTATGTCTTCAATAAAGGTCACTGTAATATATTTCAGAGTTATTGTCTGAATCCCGATATACATGCTAAAAGGTACAACTTCCTTGAGTTTTGTCCATGAGTGTATATAGGTTATCTCTCGTGTTTCTTCAATAAAGGTCACTGTCATATCTTTCAGAGTTATTGTCTGAATCTCGATATACATGCTAAAAGGTACAACTTCCTTGAGTTTTGTCCATGAGTGTATATAGGTTATCTTTCGTATGTCTTCAATAAAAGTCACTGTAATATCTTTCAGTGTTATTGTCTGAATCCCGATATAAATGCTAAAAGGTATAACTTCCTTAAGTTTTGTCCATGAGTGTATATAGGTTATCTCTCGTATGTCTTCAATAAAGGTCACTGTAATATCTTACCGAGTTATTGTCTGAATCTCGATATACATGCTAAAAGTTACAACTTCCTTGAGTTTTGTCCATGAGTGTATATAGGTTATCTCTAGTGTGTTTTCAATAAAGGTCACTGTAATATCTTACCGAGTTATTGTCTGAATCCCAATATACATGCTAATATTTCTTGGATATTTCAACAATGGGATTGGGTTATTTTGCGTATATATCCGAATTTTAAAGGAATTCTTGGTGAAATATTCGATGAGAATCTATAGACAAATGATTATAGAAAAATATATGGGCACTCCAAAATTCTTGCAAACAATCATAAATAATTAAAAAATAAATTATACCCTCAAAATCTACATGAATATTTTACCTAACATAAACATTTTCATAAAATACTAACAACAATGATTTATAGAGGGCGCGACTTTGTTTACAGCGGTAATTTCTAAACATTACATCAGACACAAGTTGACTAGAGAAGGTTTACGCGCCATGATCTTTTATGAATATAATAAAAGTAATTTAACTTCTAAAGAATCCCATGAAATATTTATGATATCTTTAGCAGATAAATCTCCTTCTATTAGAAAGGCTTTTAATTAGTTTAATGAATTTAAATTTGTAAAAACCAAACTTGAAGATGAACATCGTTCAAGTCGAAAACCAGGAGGGACCATCAACAGCAGCTTGTATATTTGAATAGGAAATAAAATTGAGCGCACTAAATACCGTTAAAGAACGATGTCGTTCGAAAGGTATCGGAATAAACGTGTTCTACCCAAGAAACTCCTTTTTGTTTATTTATATTATCACAATATAGGCATGGTAATAAAAAGTTGTAGAAAATCAAATCGAACGCACTAAAGAGTTCGAAAACTTGTCTATAGATGGCGGACTAAGCTTTACGTTTAAATCTAATTAAATCAGACGATAATGGTAAAAAGAAAGTTTGACAGTAAGATCATGTCATCTTTCTTTTTTTCCAGAGAATGCGCAGGTGATTATATGCTACCTTCTCTTCTTCTTTCTTATCTCCACTCAATCATATTAGGGTATCAAACTTGTTTGACAACCATCATGACTGTGTGAAGTAGAATGCATCTGCCTTTGTCATTAAGACTGGGAGCACTACTCAGTGGCAAGCCGACTTATCTCCAAAAGAAATGATTGCCTCTGACATGAGGAACAGACGCCATGTACAGCCGCTCCTAACATGGAGTACAAACGCTGCTCATCCTGTATCCCTGGATTAGGAACCCTTACAGGGTACTATCAGCCGGGCCAGCTGAGCCCAGGTTTTTCAGTGAGCTTGTTACTGCTCCCCCTCCTCCTTTTTCATCCGGGCTTGGGACCGGCAAAGTCGGAGTTATATGCTACCTATAGGTCGCTAACTACTCCTTCCAATTAAACGAATTGAATCTGAATTCAATTCAATTAGAATCTTACTCATTAGATTCAATTTGTTTCCTGAAAAAGAGGTAATTAGGATCTTATTAATCTAATTAACTAATTATAACATTCAGAGAGAAATAGTTGAAATTAACACGCGAATGTTTCTTTTACAAATAAATCACACTTCTACTGTCCTTACTGCGATAAAAAAAAAACTCGTCGCCGTTAAATTTTGTTTATTCTTCAATAAAAAAAAATATATTAGGAGGGCTTGCCTCATAAGTTGTGAACCCTACCAGCGGTTTCACCAATTTTTAATCTACCAGACCACTTCTTTGAAGCTCTAATACTGTATTGAATCATTCTGCTTTTATATGCTACACTGAAGGGTGGAGAAGGGTAGGAGAAGTCCGACCACACCTCCCTGCGGTCCCCCCTGGACCCTTGGAATATTCGACCAAATTCTGGTTCGTTTCCAAGGTGACTAACGTGGTAACGACACCCATTTTCCAATGAAGAGCAAGATAGTGGATATTGCTGCTGATGTGATGGAGATGCATGGAGACATCTGAGACTCTTCTTTGGACACGACAACAACAACAAGGGTGGAATCTTAGAAATGGTATTTTAGCAAACTATAAGCTTTAAGGACAGTAGAATATATAATATTTAAATATTTAAAAATTACATCACCACTGATGAACCAAGCCCTCTCAATATATTTTTAAACGCAGTAAGGACAGTAGATTTTGATTTATTTGTGAAAAGAAACATTCGCGTCTTAATGTCTTCATTCGATATATATAGATGGCGCTTTGTATTGATAGCTGAAATTCTGCAGCAAAATATCAAAAATCTAGTTTTTATCTTTATTGACATGAGGCATTAGAGCGCCATCTGTAATGAGAAATTTAAACTATTTTTGATGTGTTTCTTTCTTTTCAAAATAAACAAATTTCTACTGTATATTATAAAGGACTGCGGCGTATGATTATAAACAACACTTAAAGTTTCACCGCATAAGTTTCTTTTCTGTGTAAAATCAATATTTATTTCAAAGAGAAATATTTACTATTTCTAACTTTTTTGGATGAAGTATGAAAGGGTGAAAATATGAAGAGTAATGGCGAACGGAAACTGGACACTTTTATTTTCCGTTCGCCATTACTCTTCATATTTTCACCCTTTCATACTTCATCCAAAAAAAGTTAGAAATAGTAAATATTTCTCTTTGAAATAAATATTGATTTTTCACAGAAAAGAAACTTATGCGGTGAAACTTTAAGTGTTGTTTATAAATTTCTACTGTCTTTACTGCAATGATAAAATACAATGGTGAAACCGCTGGAAGTGTTCATCATTGATGAGCTAGGCTATTCTATTATTTCATCATTGCAGTAATGGCAGTATAGAATTGTTCTATTTGAAAATATATATATACACTAATGGATAAAACTTAATAAAGTGGAAAGTCTTTGATATCGTCGGTTTCTATATAATATTTTTAAAAAGACAGAGACAAATTGGTTCACACTTCGTTATTTCGTTTGTCTTTAATAAAGGTCACTGTGTATCAAATATATTTCAAAGTTATTGTCTGAATCCCGATATATATGCTATAAGGTACAAATTCCTTTAGTTTTGTCCATGAGTGTTTCTTTCAGAGTTATTGTCTGAATCTCGATACACATGCTAAAAGGTACAACATCCTCAAGTTTTATCAATGAGTGTACTTTCAGATTTATTGTTTGAATCTCGATATACGAGGTGTGTTCAAAAAGTATCGCGACTTTTGTGTTTTATCAAAAATTATTTATTTATTCATGAATACCTATTTTGTCCCCTTCAAAGTAATCCCCATGAGATATTTTACACTAGTGCCAACAGTTTTTCTAATCTTCGAAGCACTTTAAAAAATCATTTTTTAAAATCTTTTTCAGCTTCCTTCGATGCCGTCTTTATTTCGTCAAGCGTAGCGTAACGTCGTCCTTTCACGGGCCTCTTCAGTTAAGGGAACAAGAAAAAGTCACAGGGGGCCAGTTCTGGGGAATACGGTGGCTGCGGCATCATTAATGTGTTGTTTTTGGCCAAAAGGTCGCGCACAAGCAACGATGTGTGAGCAGGGGCGTTATCGTGGTGCAAAAGCCAATTTTTGTTCTTCCACAAAACCGGGCGTTTCTAGCGGATTGCTTCGCACAAATTGCGCATAACTTGCAAGTAATATTCCTTATTGACCTTTCTACCCTGTGGCAAGAACTCATGATGCACCACGCCCCTGCAATCGAAGAAAGCTGTCAACAAAACTTTCACATTTTCACAAACTTGGCGCGCTTTTATCGGTCTTGGTTCGTGCGGCAGCTTCCATTGAGATGATTGAGCTTTGGTTTCCACGTCATAACCATAAACCCACGCTTCGTCACCAGTTATGACCCTCTGGAGCAAATTTGGGTCGTCGCGGACAGAGTCCAACATCTCATTAGCAATGTTCATGCGATGCTGTTTTTGGACGCAATTGAGCAATTTTGGTACTAATTTCGCGGCGACCCGTCTCATGCCCAAATCATTGATAAAAATCGAATGGCACGAGCCAATCGATGTGTTTAGGTCCTCAGCAACTTCTCTAACGGTGATTCGACGATTGGCCAATATCATTTTCTCCACTTCATTAATTTTTTCGTCTGTTGTTGAAGTGCTCGGGCGTCCGGCACGGTCTTCGTCGTTCACATCTTCTCGGCCTTCTGAGAACATTTTGTACCACCGATAAACGTTGCTACGGTCCAAGGTAGCTTCTCCGTATGCCACAGTTAACATTCGGAATGCATCCGCGTACTTAATTTCGTTTTTCACACAAAATTTTATACAGGTTCTTTAATCCATATTTTAATAGGTAAAAATCGAAGACGATCCAAAACACCTGCAAGCAAAGCAGCTGTCAACAATTAAGTGAACATTCAAAATGGCCGAGCTTTTCGGCATAAGTGAGAGAGATGAGTACCAACATAAAGCCACAAAAAGATCGAAATTCGAATATACGTAACCCGCGAAAATTCAAAAGTCGCGATACTTCTTGAACCTACCTCGTACATCCTATAAGGTACAACATCCTTAAGTTTTGTTCATGAGGTGGAAAAATAGTTTGTATTTCTCATTTTATCAAAATATTACGGCTATGCATTTATTATCAGAATCAACAACAAGTCTCCAAGGATAAATACCTTCTTTTATTACAAACACATCGAGCTTTCGTGTATAACGACCTTTTTCAGGAATATCAAATATGAAATGAATCTTAGCTGTTCAATAGATTTATATATAAGTGTGATATTTATTATTATATATTATCATACAGTATATTATAAATAAAAAAGACATATCCTGACCAGGAGCACAAGTGCTTTTCAGAAGGCAGAGCGCCATCTGGTGGAACAGAAATCAACTAAACATTGATTTAACCTGTACCCCGATATTTGACCAACCCAATCTTTTGATAAATCAAGAAAAGTCATCCACGAACGCGTTTCTCGCTGTTAGCGCTCGTCAGCGTGGAGTAAGCTGTACCACTGCGACCAAAAATAATATTGGTCCCAGAGGCTTCTTGAGAAACCAAGAAATGGGTATTTAAGGCCAAACTTGCATAAATACGCTTAACACATGAAAAAAAAACAAAAGAAAAAAAAAATAATAAAAAGGTCAGGTGTTGATATTAAAATAAAAAAGGCATATTCTGACCAGGAGCACATGTGCTTTTCAGAAGGTAGTATATCATATAATCGTTTTCATGGACAAAATTAATATTGATGAGTTACTAATGAGAGATTTTAATGAGGTTATCAAATATAGGTGGTGTTACATATGTGATGCAAGAATTCTGTCTTATCATAGGTCTGTTTTTTTTTTCTTTTTTTCTAAACTGTTCAATTAAAATACCAATTGTTTGTACTTTTTTTCTATCACTTGAAATTTACAAAAACAAATTAAACCGAACTCAACCGTTGAAAAAGATCAATTAAAGTTAAAAAATACAAATACTTGAAACCTAATTAATTTGACAAACAAGAATATTCTCAAGAGAAATATATTGGGAAGTTAAATTACAAATTATTTTTCTTTCAATGAAAACCTATAAAAAATTCCAATGGGAGAAAATTTGGAAAATAGATATTTGACTTTTTCTCTTCAACTAATTAATAATTATCTATGAATATTGGGTCATTAATAATATTGTTTTATCGTGATTTATGCTTTCAATTAAGTGTAAAATTGTTTTTTTATTATTTCAAATATTTATATATATATATATTTGAAAATAGAGCAATACATAAATATCTCTCTCTCTCTCTTTAATATATATTTAATATATATAATATAGAATATAGGCAAAAATATATTTTAAACTTAATTCTATTGACGTTATGTGGCGCTGAGTTTGTTGTTGACACACATTAATATGTTATAATACATTGATAAAGGTTGGCGTTCAGCCAACAGAAATATTGGTAAAATAAATGATATTTTGATCCAATATATCTCTTTTTAATTAAAGATGTATATATATATAATTTTATTATGATTATATTATTATGAAAATAAAAAAAGTTCAAATGTGATATTGTACTAGGGGATAAGTGCATAAATTAAGGAAGAACAAAAAAAGGCATCTCCTTATCGTGCAACTGAAAGGTGAAGAATTTTCAATCTATATAATATATACTAGCGGATGTACCCGGCTTCGCCCGTGTTTTACCCGAGTAAAGGTTTGTCTAACGAATCTCTCGATAAAGTGAACATTTTTTCCCGGTCCCTTGAAAAATACTCGATAAGTTGAATAAAATCAATATTAATCGGTACCCGAGTAAAGTTCTGTCTAACGAACATTTGTTAAAACAATTCTCTATAAACTTATAAAAAGAAATAGATATATTTTGATAATTTGAAACTGATAAAGTGATCATTTTTTCCCGGTCCCTGTGTGCCGTGTCATTCTGAATTTTGTCTTTCCAAATTTTCTACATTACAAAATAATCGTTTTATCTAGTGAACATTTTTTCCCGGTCCCTTGAAAAATACTCGATAAGGTTGAATAAATTCATGGTCGTTTATGGAAGATGGACGAAGTTCTCGGAGGTCATCTTGGGCAAGCTCCCGCGAGGCTTTTTTTCTTGTCTACTTGGCATAGCTGTGTCACCAACTCTGCCCTGATTGGTCGGTGGGCGGCCGGCAGCCGGGCGAATCCATTCTCTCACGGGGTGGGGCAGACCCAAGGTGATCAGGAGCAGCAAACCTAAGCCTATCTCTGTCTCAATGGTGGCGCTGCTTGCGAGTTAAAGCTACAAATCTGCAAATAACTCTAAGGATATTAAAGATATTCAAGATATTATTTTTCGTAAACCTTTCCGGGGATACACCTAATAATATCCCAAAATTTCACGGCGATTGGATGTATGGTTTTTGAATCCATAGAGGACACACACACAGACATTCATTTTTTTATATATATAGATATATATCAATTACCAATTATTTTATTTCCAAAGCGCTATATCCCGCAAGCGATACTTGCGCCAAACAAGGAGAAAAGTTTATTTACATAAGTTATTTACATTATTCAACGCATGAAAACATTAGAGATATAATAGATATATATGTCATAATATATGCTCTTCCAGGATTAATAAAACAAACCAACAGCCAACGAGAGAGAAATGGGCCTCTAAAGCGAGACACTTTAGACAACTAACTAACGACCATTTTTTGGCCACATTCCTCAGGGGGGCGTCACCACCTGGCGACTATCCTGGTTAGCCCCCCCCGGTTGTGTACACAGGGAAAACAGTCGTTCAGCAGATAACGTCTCGCTCGCTCTCTCGGCTGGCTGCCTGGATTATTGCTCTAACAACTCGTCGTGTGATTATTTCTCTCCTCACCACATTTACCACTAAATTGTCACATCGAAAGCCGACAGGATAAGACCTGACCGGGAAACAAATCCCTCATATACCAGAGTATGAAGAAAACAAGAAGCAATACCACGATGATCGAACAAACCCACAACCAAGTTCCACAAGAACCAACGACCGACTCTACTGTAGCCGCTTCCCTTCGAACTCTCACCCTCTGTCTCGACCAACTTTTAAACCGTGAGTCTGAAGAAACAATCACCTACGACGGAGATGAACCTGCCGCACACTTATTCTCACAACTTGAGTCTCAGCCGAACTTCCACAACTTAGAGCCAGCACGCCAAGCTCGAAAGGCTCTATCATCACTCAGAGGCGAACCTCGCAATATTGCACAAGACTTAGCGCTACTCAATAAGACTTATGAATAGGTCAAAGAGTCACTCTGCGCCGTCTATCCCCGACGCCCTAGCTTCACCCTTCAAGAGTTCTATGAACTTAAATGCACGTCGATGGCCGAGATCGAGACCTACTACAAGAACAAGGTCCGAATAGGATTGGCGATCAACCTCCCTAAGAGTGCCATCGTGCAAGCACTATCCAACGGTGTGCCACGTAACTATGGCAACCTTTTAAAGATGGCACAACCCTCGGGACCAGAAGAATGGTTGTGCTTAGCCCAACAGCTGACCTACGAAGGGGATAACACCAGCACTAAAGCTGCCCAACAACGATCACCGCGCCAGAGCAGAACACCTTCCACCACCGTGGACAAGACCCCACCATATCCTTGCCGTTACTGTGGCGGACAACACTGGCACGCACAGTGTCAGCAGCGAGGGCCCTACCAGCGGACTTTTCGGACCTTTACACCTGCTGTCCACAGCGTCGAGCAACCCCGAAGATCGACTGGGCCTGCAGGTGTCTACGAGACCGCAGCAACGACGAGCTCGGGAGAAACCAAGTAATGCCAGCTTCGGCAGCAGAACTCCTCCGAAGCTCAATGAACCTACCTACACCCTAAACCAGCATACGCCTGTAAGTGCACAATTATTTTAACCCCTATCATTCATTCTTTAAAGATGCCATTCCTAATTGACTCTGGAGCCAATGTTTCCATAATTAGTTTAAACCAATTTGAATATATTAAATGTTAATAGTTTCATTTGTTTCACCCCTATTAACAATGATGTTATTATCCGTACTATATCTAGTCATGCCAAACCAATCGGATTAGTTACCTTACCAATACAATTTAATAATTTTAATTTTATTGAAACATTTTATATTTTAAATTCACCCCTTGAACATGGTATCCTATCTATTCATGTTATGCAATTCTTAAGATTAACAATAGATTTTCATAATCAATTGATACTTCAAAATAGTGTTCCAGTACCTAAACATTTGTACCATTTTGTATGTGACCTTCCCACTTGTAAGCACGGCCCGCGAATAATAACTTCTAACCCTAAACGACCCATAATTAACTTGGTTAACTTAGGCGTTGACGATTTTCAACCTCCACGTGAGCCTTACTTACAAACAACCCTTAGTAATATTTATCAACCTTCCCTGAATGCCCCTCTCACCCTTACAACCTTAATAGCATTCCTACCAGCCCATGCGCCTCTAGAGAATTAATGATTAAAGAATTTATCGAACAACGCCCAGAACTGACTATCCCTTATCAGCAATTATTGTATTCTTTTAAAGATATTTTCCCTATCAATAAATTCAATGTATTACCACTCAACATAACCCCTGTAAAACTCAAAATTATTTCTGATAAGGTTATTTCCCTCCGACCATACCGAACTCCCGATGCCTACCAGAAGGAAATTCAGGACCAGATATCTCAACTTCTAAAACATGACATAATCACCCCCTCCTCTAGCCCATATTCCTCTCCTGTGACACTCGTTCGCAAACGCGATAACACCATGCGTCTCTGCATTGACTTCCGTCGCGTGAACGAACTAGTACCCTCGGATTTGCATCCTTTGCCATTGATAGAAACGGTACTGGATAACCTGTCGAAAGCCAGAGTATTTAGCACCGTTGACATAAGCAATGCATACTATCAAATCCCCATCGCGGAGGAGAGTCAACCACTACTCTCTTTCGTGACTCAACAAGGGCAATATAATTTCAAACGCTTACCCTTTGGGTTCAAATCAGCACCCCAAATTTTCGAACGTGTGATTACCCAGTTGATCCACAAACACCACCTCTCTTTCATAGCCCATTATTATGACGACTTCGTTATTTTTTCTGACTCCTCAGAACAACACTTTACGCACCTTCGACTTTTTTTTAAATTCTGTTTAGAGGAAAATCTCCAACTTAACCTTAAAAAATGTAATTTTTATCAAAATAAAATAGATTTTCTCGGCTACCACATCACCGCAGGGACTTACACACCTAATATTAAAAATACCGAAATCATCAACGCTATTAGAACTCCTATCAACGTTAAAACCCTACAATCATTTTTAGGAGCCGTCAACGTATATCATAAATTCATTCCAGAATATGCTAGACTTCGCCACCCCTTAAATCAATTACTAAAAAAGAACGCCAAATGGCTTTGGAGCCCGAATTGTCAACAAGCCTTTGATAAATTGAAGCAACACCTTGCAACACAACCTGTGTTACATCTATTTCAAGAAGGGCTCCCATGCCAGGTCTATTGCGACGCTTCCACGTAGGGCATCGCAGGTGTACTCAAACAAGTACATCCTGACGGTAACATCTACCCTGTACAATATTACAGTCGCGCGTTGCGTTCCTATGAGCGTAATTACACTATATCTGAACTGGAGTGCTCAGCCATTGTAGAGTGCGTTGACAAATTCCGAGTGTTCTTCCTAGGTACAAGGTTTGTCATCTACTCGGATCATCACGCCTTACAATGGCTAAAGACCATAAAAGACCCCACCGGATTCCTCTTTCGTTGGAGCCTTCGACTCTCAGCTTACGACTATGAGGTCAAATACCTCAAGGGCTCGCGTCAGTACGAGGCGGACCTACTCTCCCGTAACCCTTTCTGCGGATTCCTATCCACAGGTCAAATAAAAGATCATCAGGGCGAATTACGGAGGGACACAAGGTATATCCTCAATGACAAGGACCTTATGACCATCATACGACGGGGTGTCACTAAAATAATTGTTCCACCATCACTCCGTGGCACCCTACTACAACGAGCCCATCGCGATTTCAATCACCCCGGCATTTCGCAGATGACCAGACTGATCGCAGCCCAATACTATTGGGACGGCATGACAAATGACATCAGGACACATGTAAGAACCTGATCAGTATGCCAATTGGTCAAACCACCAAAAGAACCTATCTACGGAGAATTGGGACAACTCCCCCCAGCGGTCCTGCCTTACAAACTAGTGTCACTAGATACTATTTCTGGATTCGAGAAATATGGGAATTCTCAGACCTTCTTACATGTCGTAGTGGACCATGCCACACGGTACGCGTGGGCATTTCCATCGCGGTCCACCAGCATTCTCACCTATACCCAAGTGATTAAAAAGGTGATGCAGTTTGGTTCGCCTAAACGACTTTTGACGGATAGAGCTCCTGCCTTCACCTCTCCGAAATTTTGTAGATTTTTGATTAGACATAACATTGGCCAACTTCTCACGACAAGCAACAACCCTCAGGCCAACGGATTAAGTGAACGACTAAACGCCACGATTACTGGCAAACTTAAACTGTTGCGCCTCCAACAACCTAAGACGGCCTGGACCAAACTACTACCTCAGGTCCTTCAGGCTTATAACCATACCCCACATTCGGTGACCGGGTTTCCACCGTCATACCTTTTGTTAGGTAGTTTCCCGCTACAACTATCCGAGCATGTACAAAACTACCCAAAAATCGACGACGCCAGAGAATTGGCCTATCAAAGGACACACGAACGACACTTACGCGACAAAGCGAGATTCGACCAAACACATAGAGCTTCCGATTTTGAAGTAGGCGATCTCGTTCTGGCAAAAACATACCACCATCCAGACACTGGTAAACTGGTACCTTTCTTCTCAGGACCTTATGAAATACTGGAGATAATTTCCCCTCAAATCGTACGGATCAACCGCTCCAACCGACCTCTAAGTCGTGAGACAGATACAATTCATGTCAACAAATTAAAACACTATACGGAAAACGAACAATTTATTTCACCGCCCGTAAATGATCGAGACCAACCCAAAAATACCTTCAATTTCCCATATAAACACTTCAATCACACTCTAATCCATACTAAAACGGCTATTAACTCACTAAAGCAACATGACTACACTTACAATCAAGATGATCAAAGATATTTGAACCACTTATCCCCTGAAATCTTTACCAATTACTAACCTGACAACAAGACTTTACGAACCCAGTAGTATCTAAATAAATAAGGTAGAGTGGCCCAAAGCAAGTTTCCCCTCGCTCTGTCCGCCTATATTCTATCTTTGCATCTAGAACTATTTTATCTTCGAAAATTAAATATAAGTCCATTCGACTTCCTCACCTACACACGGGACTTTTCCCCTCGGACTCGCTACACAAGTAACTGCATAGATAAGTTAGATTGGCCCAGGGCAAGTCTCCCCTCGCTCTGTTCGCCGAGGTTCTAACATTGTATGTAGTTTTATATTTACCTCAGTCCTGAGCTCACACAATTGTCAACCTCAATCTCATTTCTCGTACTCTACACTTATAGCATGGAAAGCCCATGACAAGTTTCCCCTTGCCATGTCCGCCTGAAAAATATCTTAAAGTGTAGAGTTCCCCAGTCTTAGTGATCTTCAGAATTTCACCATATGTATGTGACTCTTCTTCTCGTTGTTCACACTCCTCCATATCACTTCCCTTATAGTACATTAGATTTTGTTGTATATAGCCTTTTATAACCTTGATATTTTCAAAGATTTCCTTAAATGTCAAACTCCCCGGTGTTGTAAAACTGCTTGTAAATAATATTTACTTGTGTACTATACAATATTTTATTTACATAAAACTATGTCACCATTACCTTAACTAATTTTAACTGTAAAATTATTTTCCCTATTCCTGGCTTCACCAGCTTTAAATATACTTAAACTATGTTCAGCCTTCTTCAACGGGGGCCATATGTCATAATATATGCTCTTCCAGGATTAATAAAACAAACCAACAGCCAACGAGAGAGAAATGGGCCGCTAAAGCGAGACACTTTAGACAACTAACTAACGACCATTTTTTGGCCACATTCCTGAGGGGGGCGTCACCACCTGGCGACTATCCTGGTTAGCCCCCCCCCGGTTGTGTACACAGGGAAAACAGTCGTTCAGCAGATAACGTCTCGCTCGCTCTCTCGGCTGGCTGCCTGGATGATTGCTCTAACAACTCGTCGTGTGATTATTTCTCTCCTCACCACATTTACCACTAAATTGTCACATATATATATATATATATATTGTATATTTTAAACTGTATGACACTTTTAGTATATGTCAAATATCTTCCAATTAGTTAAAGCCGATACCATAAATTATCCTACCCTTCTATTGAACTGTACACTATTTCTATTTACTACCACCCCCATATTTTGTATATAAACTATTTGTATTTTAACCCCCTATTTGTATTTAAAACTAAAAATGGTGACGTCAAAATAAAGATCCAAAGAGTGTTCGGTCAGCTGGTGGCAGGGACAGAGGGAAAGGAAAAGACCAACGCCCAACCCATGTGGGGCCCCCAGGGACTCTTTATAGACGACCCCTGTAAACAGGACAAGTTTTGGCGGGGGGTCAGCAGATGTTCTAGGGTGTGGTCATCGGCAGGCGGCTTCTGTCTCTTACACAGGGACTCTCTCTCCATGTCTCGGGGATAAGCATCCAAGTTTGTTTCATGGCCTCTACCTCTGTCCCGTGGGCTGTCCCCGATCACTCTCGGTGCTAACATCCAGCCCTGCCTCTCCTTCTTGTTGTCCGCGTGTAGGAAGATCATCAACACTCGCCTCACGTACACGACTGCCAGCTTATCCATACGTCGGCAGGATCAGATTTGCAGCAATATTACATATATCTGTTTTTTTTCTTTAGCATCAATATTTAAAAATTAACATATTTAAAATTTACTTTAAAATTTCCTATAAAACTATTGATTTAATTTTAGTTTTCAAACTCTAATGAGAGATATTTATAACCCAAATTCCTGTAGGGCAGAAAACACCAACTAACCTAACTAAAGAATATATATTTATGAAGCTAACTTTTGAATAACATCAATACAAAGATGGTCAAAAACCTTTAAATAAATATCACTGACAATATGAAAAAAAAATCTAAATTTGAAAACCTCTAAAACAAACCATTTAAAAAGAAAAATAATGAAATGTTTACCAAAAGAAAAAATACCGTTAATAAACTATTTAAACTGGATTTAATATGGCAATCAATTAATTATAGCAGACGTGTGGTGACAGTTTTGTTTTTTATATGGTGTGTGGTAATTTATTTTTATCTTTTAACAGTTTCTCAACTTAATTAAATCTTCTATAATAGCTTTTATTGAAGATCAATATGCAGTAGAAATTCTTTTATGTGAATCCATTGAAATTCGAAGTAAGTCAAGAAACTAAGATAACCTGGTAAATTGAATTGGATTTTAAAGACAAGAGTATAAAGCCTCATATATATATATATGTGTGTTATGAATATTTTGTTTTTTTTGTTAAAAAAGATAGAGAATAGAAGGTGCAGTCTTGAAAATAGGAAATAAATTATTTAACTATCATTCGTCCAAATTTTTATAATACTAAATTTGTTACAAACCACGGAAATTTCAAAAGTTTTTAAAATAAAATAAAAGCAGTGGAGGATTCAAGTGGTTTTGTGGTATTGAGGAACAAACCTCAAGACATCTACTGATCGATTGCCAAGCATTTCAAGATTATAGAATGAAGAATGAACTAGTTGTTTGTGAACTTAACGATTTGATTTCCGATAAAAAAAATAATATTTAAAGTTCAATTCATTTTGTAAATACATTCTAAACTTTCTACAAAATCTGGATCTCTAATGCTTTCATGCGTTGAATAATGTAAATAACTTATGCAAATAAACTTTTCTCCTTGTTTGGCGCAAGTATCCCTTGCGTGATATAGCGCTTTGGAAATAAAATAATTATAATTATATATCAAGTAGTTTTTATTTTGAATTACTTGAAGCAAATTACACATAAAATTATTTATCACAGTAATATAGAATTTATAAAATGAATTCTATATTCGTAATTTGAAAAAAAATAGGTATCTCAATTATACATATTTACAACAATATTCAAAGTGTAATGTTCTAAATCTAAAGTAAAAAAAAATGTAGAACAGTAAATTAATGAAAATAAAATATATGTTTATAAAAAATAAAATAATTGCTTTTTAGATTATATAATATATATATTTTTTATTTATTTCAATTTAAAGCGCTATGTCCCCCCAAGGACACTTGCGCTGTCATACATGTATGACATTTGTCTATACATACATATATATACAATACTTATAGGCCATGAATAGAATAGTCATATGATGTTAACAATGTGAAAGAGAGAAAAAACGAAAAAAAAAGAACTGTGTACAAAAGAAAGAAGTGTCTGGCAATATGTACAATCAACATAATATAAATTATCAGTTTCTTAAAAGATATTTGTTGCTATATAATTTAAAATATATCTACAAAAGGTATTGAATTTAATATACATTTCTTTACTGTAAATAAAAATACTTGGATCTGTTACTATTAAATTATTGTCGATTCTGTAGACTTGAAAAACAGGACAATACAGTAAAAGATGTATTGAGGTTTGTTCCTCACGTCCACAAAAACAACTCGAGTCTTCCACTGCTTTAATTCTTTTTAAAAAGCTTCTGAAATTCCGATGATTAGAAATGAATTGAGAATTATGAAAGTTTGGCCAGAAATATTTTGGTATGTTGTTTTAAATCTAAATACAGCAAATGAAAACATTAAGACACCAATGTTTCTTTCCACAAATAAATCAAACTTCTACTTTCCTTACTACGATGAAAAAATATTGAAAGGGCTTGGCTAATCAGTGAAGAACCCACCCAGCGGTTTCGCCAATTTAATCTACCAGATAATTCTACTACCCTTACTGCAATGGGAAAATTAATGGGAGGGCCTGACTCATCAGTGGTTAACACTCCAGCGGTTTCAAGTGGTAGATTAAACTGACGAAACCGCTGGGAGAGTTCACCACCGATAAGCCAGGCCCTCACATTAATATTTTCCATTGCAGTAAGGGCAATATAAATTGTTTTATTTTTAAAAGAATCATACGCGTCTATCAAAATTCGAAACTATTATAGACGTGTAGGATTATTCTTAAAAATAAACAATTTCTACTCCTTTCTGCAATGGAAATATTAATGGGAGGGCCTGGCTCATCAGTAGTGAACCCTCCCAGCGGTTTCGCCAGTTTAATCTACCATCCCACTATTATATACGCGTCTATAATAGTTTTTAATTTTCATATATAAATATATATGTATATATGTTTCTGTGTATATACAGAGATATGCAATTTATCACGATGGATATGTTACAGAAGCCTGGGTTACCTATATGTTAATAAACATATAGTACAATGGTGTCAAATAACAAATAAGAATAATTTCAGAAATATTCTGAAAATTCGTATATTTCTGTGATTTCAAAATACAATCTTTTTAGCAGCTAGATCATCAAACATTATAAGTTGAAGAAACTGAATTAATTTACAATCATCCTGATGATTTAATTCTTTATTTGTAATTTTATGAATAAAGGATTTTGTAAAATACAAATAAACACATTTTCTTTGAAATTCAACTCAATTCTTTCAAAACAACAACAACAAAAACCGGAAACATTTAGTCAATTGAAGTTTCGATTTGATGGAATCTATATTATTGTATTTGTATGCAAAAGTGAAAGTTGTATAAGCTTATGATTTATGCTTTGTTTTAAAAATGAATCGATGTTGGTTCTATATGCTCCTTACTCCTATATATTTTATTGCTTAAAAAGGAACAAAACAAAAAGGAAACTACAATTGCAAATGATTTGATAACTAACTAAGAAAAAAAATAATATCAAAAATGATGATGATAAAAATATTGAATATGTCTGCCAGAAAAATGCTTCTATGAATTAAAAAATAAGAATACAGTATATTTTCCTATAACGCGAGTTTTTACAACGCGATTTCGTACAACGCGATAAAAAAAATTGCGACAAATTTATTTATACAACGCGAATTTTCGTATAACGCGTTATAAAATAAAACGATTTACCCTAACAACATTCGCGTTATACTAGTTTTATTTCGTACAACGCGAATTCCTATAACGCGATTTCATACAACACGGAACACATTAATCGCGTTATAGGAGAGTTTACTGTAATTACAAAATAAACATATAAACTTCAAATATTAATTATACTTTGAAATATGTATCTAAAATTATTGTTAAAATTTAAAACAATTTTATATTTTCATTCAAAGATGAAGTGATATTGATTTTAAAATGACAAACGTTATAAATTCAATTATCTAAAAAGGGACAATTTCTATAAAATATCAAATGGAAGACTTAGAAATATTTATTTTCCAAGTAATCGTTTGCTATATTTCTATTTGATGAATTGGAATGTAACCCAAGATTTTAACTCGGTTGCGAATAAAATTTACATGGATAAACAGTTTCAATTTATCAAAACGTCACATTTCTCTAAACTTATTTATTTCAAAAAAATAAAATGTAATTTAACTTTCAAATCTTTTCAAAAATTATATATACTCATGGATAAAACTTATATAAGTTGAAATTCTCTGATGTTGCTTATCGTTTGTCTTTTTTCTGATAGAGACCGAAGTAATTTTGTTCATACTTGGTTATCATGTGTGTCTTCAATAAAGGTCATTGTGTACCAAATATATTTCAGAGTTATTGTCTCAATCTCGATATACATGCTGATAGGTATAACTTCCTTAAGTTTTGTCTTATTTTTATCATATGATTATTCTATTCACGGCCTAAACTTATTGTATATATTATATGTATAGACAAATGTAAAGACATACATGTATGACAGCGCAAGTGTCCCTAAGGGGACATAGCGCTTTAAATTGAAATAAGATAAAATAGTTTTATCTTCATGAGTGTATTTCGATGAAGAAAATAGACATATCTTGACCGTTTAAATGAATATTTCAGATTGCAGAACATACCAATAGATGGCGCACCGCCATATAAATTTGAGCGGCCAAGAAATTCCTTTTTTCATATTATTACCTGATCTTAATTTTTTTTTCTTTCTTTTTTCACATATATTTCAATATAGGAAGTGTTTACGTTTATTTTATCATTATTATCTTTATTTCTTCAATCATCATGTTTACATTAATAATAATGTATAACTGTTAATAGTTTTTTTTATAGATAAATTTGCTATTTAGTAAGGTTGTGAAATAAATAATTATATACCTGTATATATATTTCCCACTAATCAAATTTTCTTTATTTTCTTTAATTTCAACATTTATCTGTCGCCTTATACGTCGTACAGGCTATGCTATTTATAGTGGGTTAGTTTTATAGTAGTTATTTATAGTAGTAAGCGACTGTTTTCACTATAAATGCACTACAGGTCTACAAATGTAGAAACAAGTTCAACCTTTTCATTTACATGTGTGCCAGAGCATTGTCTAGTTATTTTAATCTACTGGTAAGGTTGGACTTTCGCAAATATCGGGGGCTCATTGAGCAATTTATTTTCAGAAAAAAAAAGCCCAATGCAGGATTCGATACCGGATCATGACTGTCGAAAACCTTAGCCAACCTTTATAGCAATTGGTAAAGATAGAAAGTGAGTGAAAAGTTGAAATATAAGATTATATAGCTGAGGTAAATTTTAGTTTCATGCTATCAAGATATTTCTTTTTATAAAATATCAAAAAACCTTGTGCAATAAGTTTATTTATTAAAAATATTAAAATTATTATGTTGGCTAAACCAGAAGAAAAATAGAAACCAGAATAAAAGAACACATATACATTTTTTTTTTGCTTATCCCTAGTACACGTGGTACAGGCCATGATAATCATGGTGGGTAGATGTAGACGACTGCTTTTACTGTAAGTGCACCACATGTCTACACATGTGAAAAGCAGTTCGACTCTGCACTTACAAATGTGCCAGAGCCCCGTTTGGTTACTTGCATTCGCTGGTGGGGTTGGACTTTTGCAAGAATCGGAGACCATTGGAGCATTTTCTTTTTTAATTAGAAAAAAAGTGCCCAATGCGTGAATCGAACATGGGTCGTAGCGGTCAAAAAACAACGGTTTAGACCATCCTTCCACCGAACCCCCACATATACAATATAAAAACCAAAGAATCCAAGAACACTAATATACCAGCATATTACAAATACAGACCATACATTCAATCTAGAAAACCCTACCTTCCACTACTGTAATATACCGTCCAAGTCAGAAATCTTCGAATCCTTCATATCCAAACATAAGAACAGTATCAACAGGAAACATCCCAGAATTGTCATACTTCAAATCAAGATCAAACAGCCATCTTTTAGTAAACCTCGACCCTCCATGCTCACTCACAATTGTTTCAAATACACAGAATTTTATTGCGAGGTCAAATTAGAGAGGTATTATAATAAAAACTGCAATTATAAATTATCGAAATGTAAATATTTTATTTCACACACAATATATGAGTCTTTTTTTTAGAATATTTTAGCAAGCTATCGAGTTTTCAGCTCTTTTAAAATGTAAAACAGAATAAAATGAAAATGAACTTCATCAAACCGTATCATTCTTCAATCAAAGGGTGCAGCACGTAGCATAAGAGATGGTATTGACAATTGTATTATTTAAAAAAAAACAGCCGATTAACTGAAATCCCCTTTTTAATATGTTTCGCTTCGGGGTCAGCGGAGAAGTGGTATAAACTGTCGGGGTAGACATCAACAACCTGCGATCGATTTCGCCATTGAGCGCTTTTTTTTTTTTTGCATAAAAATGACTGCAATTGCACCCAAATATTTGCAAAGTTCAATCCCACCAGTTAATTCAAGTAATTAAACGGGACTCTGGCACATTTGTAAGTGCAAAAGTCGAATCGCATTCTAAATTCCATCTGTGGACACTTTCTGATTTTGGTGTGTGTTTATTCAACTCACATTCTTTGCAGCTTCTTGCAATTTCTTTAATTTCACGGTCCATTCCTGACCACTAAATGAAATTTCGGGCCAGTGATTTCATTTTCACTACCCCCATATGTCCCACATGTGACACATTTACAATAAAAGCTGTCGCCAACTACTACCATCATGATTTTTATGGACTTTACAATGTGTACAATAGATAATGAAATATATATTAAGATATTGTTTTAGGTTAGAGAATATGAATTGAAAACTTAATATATTGCTAACCAAATATATATTATAAATAAATATATTACGAAAGAATTGTTGAAATTGACAATTACAGATATTTCTACGATATTTGATATGCAGATATTCGCATAGAGATTTAGTATTGTCTATGCAAATTGACGTCTCTGTCTATATAGCGCGGTATTGTTGGATTGTTGTAGTTGGCTAGGGGTTAAGTGAATAGGACAGGCCGACGTGAGCTGCTGATGTAAATATAATTTGATCTCTTGTCCTTCTTTTATAGTTTTATACCTTTAGGTAATAAAGGTTCTTTCTCTTCCTCTATGAATTTATAATTTTCCGTTATGGGCAGGATATGGACCCAGCACGCTTCCACTGCGCGAATATTTCATCCTTATTAAATTTTATATATATATATTTTTTTTAAATGGCTTCGAGTCTTTATCAAATAGAAAGGCTAAATAAGGATAACTATAAACACAAGGTAATAAGACCAAATACAAATAAATAAATAATGTGTGACGTTTCGGTAACAGCGTTGTTGCCATCTTCAGACAAAAGTACTGAATGAGAAATGTTACCGCAGCATGGTAAAATTTCTCATTCAGTAATGATAAGGCACAATTTGGATTATAGATTATAAACACAAGGTAATAAGACCAAATCCAAATAAATAGTGTTTGACGATTCGGTAACAGCGTTGTTGCCATCTTCAGACAAAAGTACTGAATGAGAAATGTTACCGCAGCATGGTAAAATTTCTCATTCAGTAATGATAAGGCACAATTTGGATTATAGATTATAAACACAAGGTAATAAGACCAAATCCAAATAAATAGTGTTTGACGTTTCGGTAACAGCGTTGTTGCCATCTTCAGACAAAAGTACTGAATGAGAAATTTTACCACACTACTGCAGTAACTATTTAAACCATGCTGTGGTAAAATTTCTCATTCAGTACTTTTGTCTGAAGATGGTAACAACGCTGTTACCGAAACGTCACACACTATTTATTTATTTAGATTTGGTCTTATTACCTTGTGTTTATAATCTATAATCCAAATTGTGCCTTATCATAAGGAGAACTATGAAATTTGGAAAGTTTAAAAAAAGATGATTTTAAATTATAATATAATAATTAATAATTTACTATATTCATTAGGAAAACTTATAATATTATAATTTATAAACAAAGGATTCCGTTACTCACCTATTGATTGCCAAAATTCACGTTTAATAAAAGTGTAATTATCCCATATTGATTGCAGTTCAAAGTTCAATGATAGGTACAAAGTTTTCTAATTAACTTTCTTCATTTTAATCAGTTTTCTTGAAAATTAAAAAAAATGATTTTATGAAGCTTGTTATGAAAATATCTTTAGTAAAAATTCTGACAGAGATATATGTAGTCAAATATTAAATTAAATTTTCAACGATACACACCAGTCAATAATTTTTAAAATCTATATTAAATTTTAAATTATTTTTGAAAAATTTGACAAATAACATTTGGAGCAATATTTGCTAAGTCAACTTTTTTTTAATTAAAATTTTTATCACATAAGAATTTGGTGAAATATTTCTCGAATTAAATTAATCTTTAAAGGTTTTTCTTATATGAAATAATGATTTAATAATATATAACTAAAACACACATGTACAAAGTACGATTGAAAAGTAACCGAAATTTTTGAAAAATTAAGAGTTAAAATTAATTATTGAGAAAAAGTGAGTTATTTTAGAATATAATGCCCAAACAACGAATAAGACTGGCAACACTGGTTATAGCGCATGCGTAAATTTCATTGTAGGAAGAAAAAATTATTTGTTTATTACTCACGTCGGATTTTGTAATGTCGGCATTTTTAACAAAGAGCTAACATATGCAATATAAGGATTGAAAGCTCTAAAAATATTTCTAAAAAGAAAAAAAAAACTTCAAACGATCATTCTAACTCTATCCTTTTCCATTTCATCTCTATATACACTCATGGACAAAACTTAAGTTGTACCTTTCAACATGTATATCGGGATTCAGACAATAACTCTGTAAGATATTTGATACACAGTGACCTTTATAGAAGATACGCGAGATAACCATGTATGAATAAAATTGCCTCTAAGAACGAAATACTTGATGAGGAAAGAGTTTCTTTACCACACAAAACCAGTTCACAAGCTTTCGGGCACAATCACCCTTCTACTGGTGTAAAACGAGACAAAATTATTAGTGGCATTCAGCTATATACATATATACAAAAAAAAAAAAAAAAAAAAAAAAAAATTTTTTTTTTTTTTTTTTTTTTTTTTTTTTTTTTGTATATATGTATATAGCTGAATGCCACTAATAATTTTGTCTCGTTTTACACCAGTAGAAGGGTGATTGTGCCCGAAAGCTTGTGAACTGGTTTTGTGTGGTAAAGAAACTCTTTCCTCATCAAGTATTTCGTTCTTAAAGTTTAGTGAAGGAATTATTATTTCAAAATTGCCTCTGTCCCGTTCAGAAAAATAGAAAAGGCGATATCAAAGACCTACTAATATCTTAAGTTTTGTCCATAAGTATAAATATATATTTTTAAAGAGAACTTACTAGATATGGACTCTTTATTGTTTAATGTCAACTCCTATATAAGGAAACACTATACGTCTATTGGATATTTAAGGTCACGTGACAATGACGGACCAATCTGAGAGCTAATAAAACAGACATACGAACATTTTAAAAGCGTTTAATATAATATAGATAATATTAGTTATTAATTAATTAAATCAATATATATTATGATGCAATAGCGCGCCATCTGTTATCAAAATTCAAAACTATTATAGACGCGTATGATTATTTTTAAAAATAAACAATTTCTACTGTCCTCACTGCAATGGAAAAAATAAACCAGGCCCTCCCATTAATTTTTCCATTGCAATAAGGACAGTAGTTTTCTATAATACAATATAATGCGGCTTCTGATTGTAAAACTACATTTAAAAAGATTATCCCGCATGAGTTTCTTTTCAACGAAAAATCAAAATTTATTTTAAGGAGAAATATCGATTATTTCTAACCTTAGGGATGAGGTATGAAAGGATGAATTGTGAAGAGTAATGATAAACGGAAAAATAAAAGTGTCCAGGGATGGGAATCGAACCCACAGTGTTCCGCTTACCGGGCGTTGAAAAGAAACTCATGCGGGATAATCTTTAAATGTCGTTTCACAGTAGATTTTATTTATTTTTAAAAAGAATCATACGCGTCTATAATAGTTTTGAAAGTAATATATATTCGTGAAAACTATATAAAGTGTAACCAAATAATTGTTAAGAAATAAATATTACAGTTTGACTTTTAAATGTCAATTCTTCTTTCACCATTTAAACGGAAAATTCGTTCATTGAATTTCCGACTTTTGATCGTTTGGGTCGTTAATAGAATTTTCCCGCCAAAATAAATTCAACCTGACATTTATTAATAGATAACGTGATCTTCACAGTAACCTAACCTTACTATTAATTATTCAGGGATAAAATTTCATCATTTTTTTTATATTTTAAGACTTGTAAATATACATCAAAACTTTTAAAATTACTAAATAAATTCTACTTAATTTATAGATAGCTTTTTTTAATTGTATGAATTAAGTTAAATTTCAAAATTGAATATTTCAAAATTTTCTTATTATTTTCATTTATAGTTTATGTTCTATTTGTCCTTGACAATTCTTCTTATTAAGATTATACTATTTCCTAATCGCTGTCAACTCAAAGTTGCTGATGGCTTGCACCATTTATCGGAATAAATTATACAATCACACTTATTTGTTCAATTTTCTAGGTTTTAGTAGCGTAATTATCTCTGTCGAGAGAAGGTCTACTGTGCCTATTATCTTGTATAAATGTTATAAAAAGAAACATTTCTCTCAAAGAACGTTCTGTTATTTATAATTTTACCGAAGGAATTCTATATTATTAAGACATATCTAGTGAAGAAAAAATAAAAATAGAAAAAGGGCGCTTTGCTATCTGAAATACTCATGTGAAGCTGCAGGATAAGCCTTTTTTTTTTTTAAATAAATATTCAGATAATAAAAAGACGTAAATATTGGCAAATAAATATATATTTTCAATACAATATATGCCTTTTTTATTATTTAAATATTTATTGCTCTATTTTAATATATACCACTCGGTGGATTCGTCAGTCCACACGTGCTGACGTCACTATGACCGCACCAGCTTCTATCAATCATGCTACATTTCCTTGTTACAACAATCTTCGCTATAATCGGTGCACTGGGAACGTATCGAAGTATATATAAAAGCATATCCTGACCGCTGGCATGAACATTTTAGATTGCAGAGCGCCATCTAATTGAACAAAAAATCAACTAAAATTTGATTTAGGCTTGTTCAATAAAATTTGAAAAACTCATTTCTTGATAAATCAAGTAATGTCAACCAAGAACGCGTTTCGGGCTGTATGGTGCAGGCTGTACCTCAATGACTAAGAATTTGATCCTAGACGTGTTCTATAGGTAAGAGATCAGGATAGACTAGTGGCCATGGAAACATAAAGGTATCATTAAAGGCATGTTGGCTGATGCGTGTTGTGTCAGGTCGGGTGTTATCCTGCTGGAAAATTGCATTTGGTATCCCCTGAAGAGAGTGTAGGGTCAACGGCCGCAGTATGTCATCCACGTGTCATTGGGCCGTCAAAGTACCCTCAATAAGAATCAGTGATTATCAGCTATCAAACGCGATGGATCTCCAAACCATAATGCCGCTTTGTTATGAGGTGCGACGTTACACAGATACGGACGGATTGGAACTGTCACCAAGATGGCATAAACTCTTAGTCTGTGAATTTTATTGCTGAAACAGAAGCGAGATTCATCAGAGAACGCTATCTGAGCCATTCTCCTGTCCATGTTTCCATGTTGCTCTATCTCGACAATATTGCTGACAGAGATATCTGTGTCGCTGGGTCAATGACAGTCTTCTTAACGGGCGACATGAGTGTAGGCCGTCGGCGATCAATCTGTGTATAATAATTCTGTTCGATATGGGATAATCAAGAGTGACCTGCACTTTCTGCAAAATATCGACAGAAGTGGACTTTGGGATCGCCAATACCACTCGGCGGATGAATCAGTCCACGCATGCTGACGTCACTATGGCCACACCAGCATCCTTCAATCGTGCCATATTTCCTTGTTACAACCATCTTTGCCATAATCGGTTCACTGTGGACGCGTAGAGGTTTCTGTTTGTAGAGATTTGACGTATGGACCAACCGATCCTTCTGAGTCCAATCATCACAGCTCTCATGAAATCGTCTGTCTGCTAGAACTGCCTCAGCTGGCGACGGCCTGATATTCTCTTTACTAAACGTTTTCTTCGAGTCAAAAACAAAAATTTCAAATACTTTTCCCTGTCAGACAGAGAATTGCGAATATTAGATATTTGAATAAGTTCTTTCTCTTATATCTCAATCAACATGCGCAGGATAGCTGCGCAATTTGCATCATTTACATAACTTTGTAGGCTAACTTTAACCTGAAATTTGCATATTTTACTACCCAGTAATTCTTGGTGTTGCAAATTGAGAGTCACGCAGTGTATTTAACTCAATTTATCTATAAATATTTACTAATATGTGATTAATTTTTTCGGAATCTTTTTATTTTTCTACTCAGGATGAGGTCTGAAACATTGTAACTATTAGCATAAGCAGAAAAATTGAATATATTCTTAAAGCTCTTGATCATATTATAAAAAATAAATAGCTTTGAATTTGTATTTTCAAAATAACACCATATATCTTGAATATTTTTTATTTCATAGTTAATTCTTGGTAATTATGTAAAGATGCTTTTGTAATTTAAGAAATTGCACACATAAATGTTTTTTAAAAACACTTATAAAAATAATTTCTAAATTTTTAAAAATATTTATAAGAACACTCATGAACAAAACTTGAGGAAGTTGTACCTTTGAGCATGTATATGGAGATTCAGACAATAACACTGAAAGATATTACAGTGACCTTTATTGAAGACATACGAGATAACTAAGTGTGAACAAAATTGTCTCTAACTCCTTCAAAAAAAACAAAAAAAAACAGGCGAATGGCGATATCGAAGACTTTCTTTCTTAAGTTTTGTTCATGAGTGTAGCACGACCTTATAAATATGTATAATACTAATAAAAATTATTTTGAAAGGTATTGTAGATTAAACTGTCGAAACCGCAGGGAGATTTCATCACTGATGAGCCAGGACCCTCCCAATAGCTATATCATTCCAGTAAAGGCAGTATATAATGTTTTATTTTTGAAAAAAAAAAGAAACAATCGCGCTATAATAGTTTACATTTTTTTAAAATAGATGGTGCCATTATAAATCAGTTATATAGACTTATAATGTGATAATAAATACTATTATTTAAGCACAATTATACATCACACACGTTTAAATTATAATACTACTATTTATAAGTGATTAATAAATATATAACGAATCAAAAGTTTTGACGAAGGAGTATCTTTTATCACATTTGTGCAAGCTTTCGAACTTTGCAGTTCTTCGACAGGCATGGATAGTACAAAAATACTACCAAATTTTAAAAGTATTTTGAGCCATTATATATACATGAATATTTACATAAATTAGATATAATTTTAGTTTAATATATAAGCAAAATTAAGATATTCACTGTATGCAAATAGTATAATATTTTAAATTTTAATTTTTTTTAAATATATTTTTTATTATTTTTTTTTTTGGAGGGACCCCCGCTTGGCTTTTCTATGTTGAAATGTTTTATCGTATACTAGTTTTAACTTTACAAGTTTAAAAAAAAATTTAAATTTTAAAATATTATACTTTGATGGAAAAATAATTCAACCATCAGGAACTGTTAAAATTTTGGGAGTTATTTTTAAAAATCATAGACAAAGGAATAAGATTAATTTTGGAACACATGTTGACAATATAATTATGAAAGCTACGAAACTTAAGAATATATTATTCTCATTATGTGCACGTACTTGGGGCATTGATACTCGGCGTAGATTGATCTTATATAAAGCTATGATACGCTCTACAATAAGCTATGCATCAAATATTTGGTTTCCTTTTATCACTGCAGCAAAAAGATCCAAGTTGAATTCTATACAATATCAAATTCTTATTAGATGCATTCATGCTTATAGGACTTCATCTTCTTACATCACACATATACTAGCGAAAACCCCTTTACTGTCCGATTATCTTGAATTATTACAAACAAAGTATAATATGACAAATTCTCTCACAGATCGAACACTCAAAAAACCCCTTCAAAAAGAATTAAACAAACTATATCTGGATCTAAAATTTAAGTTTTATCTTTCTCAATCTAATGAACTGTTCAAGAAATTTTTTCCAATTGCTGTCCCAAATTTCATTTCTTCTGATAAATTCACTACTTTATTCTTAACTGGCAAAGGACCCTTCTTAAGTTTCCTATTCAAACTGAATGCTATCAATGATCCAACATGTGAATGCCGCTTAGATGTTGAATCACCAGAGCATCTTCTTTTAACTTGCCCTCTGACTAATCAAATTGTATGTAGATACTTTGAAACATTACCAAATTCTCTTTGTGTATATACTCTATCTTATGAGAACTTTGTTAAGTTTAGAACTATTTGTACAATAATTTACAAAACAATACTAATCCATCGTGTAAATAATTAATCATATATATATAAATAATACTAGCACAGCACAATAGTCATTTGGACTTCGTGCTTTTGTAACAATAAATAAATAAATAAATAAATAAATAAATAAATAAAAATAAATACAGTGAATATCTTAAATTTGCTTATATATTAAACTAAAATTATATCTAATTTATGTAAATATTCATGTATATATAATGGCTCAAAATATTTTGAAAATTTGGTAGTATTTCTGTACTATCCATGCCTGTTGAAGAACTGCAAAGTTCGAAAGCTTGCACAAATGTAATAAAAGATACTCCTTCGTCAAAACCTTTGATTCGTTATTCACTTATACCAATTGTACGGAGTGTACCTGTAGAGATTAATAAATATAGATATAAAAACAAATATATATCAAATATATTTTATATGTGAAAAAATGGCATTTTTTCACTCTTTTGTTTAAATATAATACGAGAACGTGCCAATTATATATAAGAAATAGTAGCATTATAAAGCACGAATTTTTATTTCTCTTCAAACACAAAACTAACTCTTTTACTAGCCTTACTGCGATGAAAAACTATATTGGGAGGGTTTGGTTCATCCGTCGTGAACCCTCCCAGCGGTTTCGCCAATTTAATCTACTAGAGACCGCTTCTCTTAGAGCTATAATACTGTTTTGGACGATTCTGCTTATATATGCTACAATGAAGGGTGTAATCTTTCATCTATTCAATCAAATTATGGACATAAGCTTTTAGGACAGTAGAATTACATTTAAATATTTGCATCGAGCAATGTTCTTTCGCAAACAATAAATACAATGCCAGTTCCTGTTGGAAAAAAAAAGAAGAATAGTAAATCAATGATCTTGAAATACTTTTAGACTGACAACACTAATATAAAAACGAGAACAAAGAAGTTTTTTTGCTTTGTTTACAAAATTAGTAATTGTAATTTAAATTGTTAAATGTTCTTTTCTCTCTCTCTTTGAAAATAATAAATTTAAAATACTTTCTTAAAAGGTAAAATCGCCTAATTCTTTAAAACCACTTCAGCTGTAAGTAAACTTGTTATTTGTTGTTTCATTGTCTGAACCATAAGAGATTTCCCAACAGTTCCATCGCAGTAAGGACAGTAGAAGAGTGTTTTTTTTTTTTTCGTGTTAAAAAAGAAACATGGTGCTATATAATGATTTCATTTATTACTCTAATGTTTTTTACTACTTCAAAATTAATAATAATAAATCATATACATATATATTGTCAATTTTCAATTTAAAACACATATATGTAAATGTCATTCGACAAAAGTATTTTTATTAGGCTATTACCTAAAAGCAGAATATATAAATTTAAATTTTGAATATTTTATTTCTAAAAAATTTGAATATACATCAAAAGCATTTTAAAAAAATGGGAATAATTTAAAAATGTATATATTCATTTTTAAATCTCAAAGAAATATTCATTTCAAATCAAATCGTATATAATATTCTGTGTATATATATATTTTTTTATTTATACTTTATGAATAGAGAGAGATAAAATTTCTGAAATATTTTTTTCCGAAAACTTGATATATAAAATAAAACCTCTGATATTTTACATGCCTTTTTTAATAGGTATTTTGATGGCTTATAATTGACGCTTTTCAAAAATTCCTTTTTAAAATTAAAACCTTTTAAGCAAAACACAATGCACATGATGAATCCAATCCGTAAAATATATGTATAAAAATTGTGAAATATATTTTTTTGTAAAACAAAATGTATATATATAAATGTTATGAAATTGTTAAGAAATTATCTCTTATTTTATCTACCATTTTCTCTGTTTTCATCACACACACACACACATATATATATATATTTATAAAATAATTTTTAAACATTGAAAATATGTGTATTATATTTAAGCTGAAGACAGCTGTGTCTATTTTCATTTTCAATATTCGATATTTCGAAACACTACGCGCTTTCTAAACATAAAGCATGTAGGGAAAACGTGTCTAGTAAGGTAAAGCAGACGAGTGTTTTGGATAAGAATTTATAAAATTTATAATTCTATGAAATATTTATTAAATTTTATAATAAAACTTTTTATATCTAAAATATTTTTTTATTTATATATAAATTTAATTCTTAAAATGCATAGAATCCATAGTAAATCATAGAAAATAAATGAAATAAAGGATCCTGGAAACATCAAACGATCATAGCAGTGGGACAGACGATGAGACTGAACATATTTGATATTTCGAAAAACTACGCGCTTTCTAAACATAAAGCATGTAAGGAAAACCTATGTAGTAAGGTAAATCAGGAGAATATTTTAAATGTGAATTTATAAAATTAATAAAATAATTAAATCAAATATTTATAATAAAATTTTTATATATAAATCTATAATTTATTTCTATTAATATATAAATAATATTCATAAAATATATATAGAATCCATAGTAAATCATAGAATATTAAAATTAAATAAAATAAATAAAGGATGCTGGAGATATAAAACATCAAACGATTCTAACAGTGGAACAGCAGACGATGAGACTCACCATTCAGCAGCAGCAGATCCTCCGCTCAATACACAACAAGTAGTGGCGATCCTAGCGCCGCCACTCTACAACTTTGGATATTAAATCACCTGATATCTTCTGCATCGATAACTTTTTCGTCTGCTTTTTTTTACAAATAGAAATATTATAGTCAATATACAAATAACCTTTTCGCCATGTTTAATTTTAAAATAGAGTTTATATCACAGAAATATATTATCTCGAAAATATTTGTAAAAATATGATCCAATATATTTCCATTATTTTTTAATATTCTCACTTGTAACTTTATTTATTGCTTCGAGTTTAATCTTTAATAATATTTTAAAAAGTCATATATACACAGGCCACAAATGAATTGCCTCACCTTATAACATTTTAGAAAATTTTCAGAAAATTTGCATACTTAATAAGAACATTAAGGTATATATAACTCCGCCTTTGCCAGTCCCAAGCCCGGATGAAAAAAGAGCAGGGGGAGCAGTAACAAGCTCGCTAAAAGACCTGGGCTCAGCTGGCCTGGCTGATAGTACCCTGTAAGGGCTCCTGATACAGGATGAGCAGCATTTGTACTCCATGTTAGGAGCGGCTGTACATGGCGACTGTTCCTCATGTCAGAGGCGGCCATTTCTTTTGGAGCTAAGTCGGCCTGCCACTGAGTATGCTCCCAGTCTTAATGACAAAGGCAGGCGCATTCTACTTCACCCAATCATGTTGGTTGTCAAACTCATCCATTGATGAGCACTACTCTTTCCCGGCAGATACCATCAAAAGTCTCAAGCTTTACAAGCTTGATACCTTATTATGATTGAGTGGAGATAAGAAAGAAGAAGCAATTAAGGTATGTAAATGATTAATTTTCTTAAAACTTAACTCAAATATAGATGCATAAAAATAACCTTATATATTCATAAAAGTATATATCTTCATCTTAATTTTTTAGCATAATATTTTATCAATATATTAGTAATTTTATACGAAGTTCTCCCCATTTTTTGACGTGACAACGTCTTAAATTAGGTTGCGGCTGGGAGTCACTTATGAAAAAGTGTAACGCCCGGTAACGTTACGATGAGTCATCGAACGAGAGTGCTGCGCGCGCAGCGCTAGAGAATTAGGCGCATTGAATCGGCGCATGCTTGTCTCTGTCTTTGTCTTTCTCGAACGTTCTTGGCGTTGGAAAAACAAGAAAGCGTCATAATACAAGTTCACACGTGTGGTTAAAGTATCGTCAGCTGTGTCTGTAGTGAAAATGTGGAGTGCTTAGATTCGTCATTTACAACAACTACAACAATAAAGGTAAATAATTGTACACTGATATTTCATTATCGTAAACTATGATTGATTGATTAATTGTTAGATTGACACAAAAGTTGAGAAACTGAGTTTATAGGTTATGTCATACTATTGATAAATGTTGATAGTGTTAAGTAAATTATTAGTTTAAAATTAATTAATTAATTAATTATTATTTCACAAATTTTAAATAGTTTCAAATTTATTTAGCAAAAATTTGAACCTTCGATCTGAATAAATGTTTTGATTTTCGAATTGATTCTTTAAAATTACAAATATTAAGAAAAAGTGGCAGATATAAGAAAACTTTATTTAAACTGTGTTGAGCAAGAATTTTAACATCTAATTTAAGTAAATGTTTTAATTTTCAACTTCATCATTTACAATTACAAATTTTATTTAATTTCAAATTTATTTAGCAAAAATTTGAACCTTCGATCTGAATAAGTGTTTTGATTTTCAAATACCAACGCGGCTGGTGGAGTGGCGATCTATCGTAAATTATCATCGACATCTACGGCGGAAGTGTTCCAAGTTGCGATTACAGACGTAACTCGTGTCATTAAAACCAAGGGTGACATGTGCATGACTGAAGTTACTTGCTTCGCCGCTAATACTAGCTTCAAGTTTATACTCGGTGCTGTATATATTCATCCAGGAGCTAGTATGCAGGATATTGGAATGTTACTATGGCAAGGACTCGGTCCGTACATTCACAACAGCCAGTACGTGCCACCGTTCGTGCAAGTTGATTCTAGTATACCGATTCTTCTGTGTGGTGATTTTAACAAAAACGTAAAGCCTGACAACTCGTTTCTTAAATTCATGAAAAATACGTATAATCTTGATTGCGTATCAAACGTTTCTAAGTCAACTACGTTAAAAGGAACAACTATCGACTTGACTTTCGCAAGACACATTACAGCAGAAACACTTACTTTCATTTCATATTTCTCCTATCATCTTCCTATCCTCAACAAAATCACTCAAATAGGAATTAGTTAAGTTTTAGTTTACATGTACAATGTTTTAGTAAACAAAATATATTTCTATAGTTAAAATTTGTGCAATTCTTATTTTCATTCAATTCCTTGTTCCTATTGTGCAATTTAATTATATTCATATCAATAAATATTCTACCGTTGTCACGTAAAATCTTCGCCCGTAAAACCGACTTTACAGGCAACCATTTTTTTTATCAAAGAAAAGTAGGGTTTATAGTTTATCCCACTTTTTCCATTATATTTATTTGCATATTATACAATAAAAGAGGCTAGTAAATTCAATTTGCATATTTCCCTAATAAATTACATATATATCGTTTATATTTACATAAAACATTTTTAAGAGGTCTAAAGATAAACAAATATTCATATCGAGACACCTACTGCTGGAATTCTCACTCTTCTTCACCGCTAGACAACAGACAATAAATAATGTTGTAGATCTATATCAATTTGTAAATAGCAGAGAGAATTATCATAGGTTCAACTATTTTTGTAAATATATTTATGTTTTCTTTCTGGCCTGAAAGGTTCAGGTTCCTAATATATATTATTGTTTCTTTTTTTATTTTCGATCACCTTTTCTTGTATAATATATTTATAACTCTTTCTGTTTTTTTTAAAATGTAAATCGACGCAATTATCCTTAGCTGGGATATCGCGTTTTGTGTGTTGAAATAAAATAAAATACCTCAATGTTCTTATTAAGTTTGCAAATTTTCTTAATATTTTCTAAAATGTTTGATAAGTGATGCATCCATTTGTGGCCTGTGTTTATATGACATAAAATCTTATTAAAGATAGTTTATACTTTTAGAGGTTTATACATGTAAATATATTGATATGTAAAAAAGGCATATCCTGACAACGAGCACATGAGCTTTTTAGATGGCAGAGCGCCATCTAGTGGAACAGAAATGAATTAAACGTTGATTTAGCTTTTTTATTATTTTATTTTTGTTAATTATTTTTTAACACACAAATATATATTTGTGGATGGCTTTTCTCGATTTATCAAGAAAATAGGTTGGCCAAATATCAGGAACAGGTTAAATCAACGTTTAGTTGATTTCTGATCCACTAGATGGCGTTCTACAATCTGAAAAGCACATGTGCTCCTGGTCAGGCTATGGCTTTATTATTTCTAATATATATATTGTAGCAAAGTATTTATTATATTCTCGAATCATCTGTCGAAATATCAATGAATCGTTGATTATTTTAATGATTCCAGAATTCTTATTTATATCTTAAGTATTCCAGAGTATTCCAATTCCGCAAATGTGAATAACACACCTATACATATTGTATTAGAGTTTTATATATGGAAGAGATGTTTCGCTGAAAATGGCAGTTTACTCGAGGCCAACAACAGAAATAAACGAAGCTGGTAACAATGAGCAGAATCTCTTTGGATATAAAAATGTAACAATATGGAGATTATTCAAGAAAGCCTGGCGAACGACTTTAAACATTATCACAGAATCACAGACATTGTGGATGCGTATTTTGCAGAAGTACTGGAAATTATCGCCAATTACATACGGCTGAGGGAGTCACACAAGCCTTCCTTTAAAAAAAGGATTCCAAGATGAACTGGCCGTATGAAGGTTAAAGAAGAATGAGCTCTCACTTACCATCTCAACCAGGAATACCGACCGTTTGCCATATTCTGTCCTCTTCACTACCAAGGTGGAATACGACGTGACCATTATACCATTCACGAACCCTGGGCGGCGCTTCTTTGTTAGGAGAAGAGTCCAACCCCCATATAACACCTTTGACCTATTCAGATGTGCAGAAGTGAAGCTTAGACCCATTCAGGAAAAAAATCAAGCGGAAGGAAAAACTCCGACCGAAGAGGTTGGAATGATGTCGCAAGGAGGCTAAATCCGCTGAAGAATATATAAATAATCTCATATTTGATTTTAATGCAAAGTTCCATATCTGTAATTGTGGCGTTTGTGTGAGATCCTTCTGGGACAACATCTCCAGGAGTTCTACCGGTAAACAAACCACCCTACCACCGAGGTTATAGCGAATCTTCTCTTATTGCAATCATTTTATTCGCGATCGAACGTTGTACTGTACGTATTACATCCCAAACACGATGCGACACCAGCCATCAATGTCTTGAGCTTGATGTACCATCTCAGCGACCGTTAAACCAGTGAGTTCCTTTAATTGGTCCATCTTCTCTTATTACAATAATTTTATTCGCGATCGAACGTTGTACTTTGCGTATTACATCCCAAACACGACGTCAGCCATCTCTGTCTTGAGTTCGATATACCATCTCAGCGACCGTCAAGCCAGTGAGTTCCTTTAATTGGTCCTTCTTCTCTTATTGCGAGCCTATATTAATCCCAATTCCATTCTATTGAAAACAATCAGGGTTATAACAGACTTAAAATAAACAAACTGCCTTTATTATTAGCTTAAATTGAAGTCCTGAAAAGATAATTTCAAATAAAAATGGATATTGAGAACTCCAATGGGACTTAACCAGGGGGTCGGTAAACTGCGGCTCGGGAGCCACATATATAGTCTTTATATAGTCTTCTTCTTTCTTATCTCCACACTGGGTGAAGTAGAATGCATCTGCCTTTGTCATTAAGACTGGGAGCACTACTCAGTGGCAGGCCGACTTAGCTCCAAAAGAAATGGCCACCTCTGACATGAGGAACAGACGCCATGTGCAGCCGCTCCTAACATGGAGTACAAACGCTGCTCATCCTGTATCAGGAGCCCTTACAGGGTACTATCAGCCGGGCCAGCTGAACCCATGTTTTTTAGCGAGCTTGTTACTGCTCCCTCTCCTCCTTTTTCATTTCAATATGTAAATATTATTTGTGCGAGTACCATTTATCGTTGGCAGGAAAATATTTTTTTACTCTTTAAAAACTTTGATATTTTGTAAATTGTAATTTTTGACTCTTCAGACTCCCAAAGTTTGCGGACCTCTAGACTAAACCTAAGGTTTCCTATAGCCATTTTTATTTTAAATGAACATTTCGGAACTTTCAGGTTTTAGACAATATTTGTAGTTTTAGAAATCTCTTTTATCACTTAGGTAAGAAATTTTGCCTTCATATAGAGAATGTTTTAAAGGATCAATTCTCTATTTCAAAGAGAGCAATTTTGGACTATTATCTAATCTAAGAATTGTTTAATATACAAGGGAACTAATTATAAGAACCTTTAAAAACGGTGGGTATTTCAAAACCATTACAGTAGAACTTTGATATTTTGAAAATGTCTTCAATTCGAATATGTATCTTGGTCCTTAGAATTTCCTATGAATAGAATTTCCATTTTTGATTCGAAATTTTGGATAATTCTAAAATATTTTTGGTCCATTGGTCTTCGAATTATTCAAATTCTAGGCTCTATTATTTTCAATAAAAATGCATACCTGGATATATGAAAGAAAAAAAAAACAATTTTTTTCTTTAAATATTTTTCCTGGAATTGCTCCTTCATAATCAAAATTTATTTTACAATAAACTTAAAGGTAATTCACAAAGTCTTATAGATCACATGGAAACAACTTTTTCATCGGTCAAAAATAATATATTATGATGATAATAAAATTTTAAGAAATAAAAATTTGAAGAATTTGAAGAATGAAATAAAAGTAACTAAAAAAGTAGATATAATATTTAAATGCTATCTGTAATAAATGAGAAAATAGAGGACTTTGTGACTGCTGTGATAGAGATGTATGTGGACATCTGATACTCTTCATTGGACACAACAACAACAACATAAAATTGACATAGACCCAGAGCAGTAGCTTTACACACCCAAGATAGTGGACATTGTGACTGTTGTGATAGATATGTATGGAAGCATCTAAGACTCTTCATTGGACACGACAACAACAACAGAAAATTGACATGGAACCAGAGCAGCAGCTTTACACACCCAAGATAGTGGATATTAAGACTGCTGTGATAGAGAGAGATGTATGGGGACATCTGAGGCTCTTCATTGGACACGTCAACAACAGAAAGTTGACATGGACCCAGAGCAACAGCTTTACACATCCAAGATAGAGGACATTGCGACTGCTGTGATAGAGATGTATGGATACATTTGAGGCTCTTCAATGGACACGTCAGCAACAATAGAAAATTGACATGGACCCAGAGCAGCAGTTTTACACACCCAAGATAGCGAACATTGCGACTGCTGTGATAGAGATGCACGAGGACATCTGAGGCTCTTTATTGGACACGACAACAACAACAGAAAATTGACATGGAACCAGAGCAGCAGCTTTACACACCCAAGATAGCCAACATTGCGACTGCTGTGATAGAGATGCACGGGGACATCTGAGGCTCTTCATTGGATACGACAACAACAACAGAAAATTGACATAGACCCAGAGCAGCAGCTTTACACACCCAAGATAGTGGACATTGCGACTGCTGTGATAGAGATGTATGGATACATTTGAGGCTCTTCAATGGACACGTCAGCAACAATAGAAAATTGACATGGACCCAGAGCAGCAGTTTTACACACCCAAGATAGCGAACATTGAGACTGCTGTGATAGAGATGCACGGGGACATCTGAGGCTCTTCATTGGATACGACAACAACAACAGAAAATTGACATAGACCCAGAGCAGCAGCTTTACACACCCAAGATAGTGGACATTGCGACTGATGTGATAGAGATGTATGGGGACATCTGAGGCTCTTCATTGGACACGACAACAACAGCAGAAAATTGACATAGACCCAGAGCAGCAGCTTTACACACCCAAGATAGTGGACATTGCGACTGCTGTGATAGAGATGCACGGGAACATCTGAAGCTCTTCATTGGACACGACAACAACAACAGAAGATTGACATGCACCCAGAGCAGCAGCTTTACACATCCAAGATAGTGGATATTGAGACTGCTGTGATAGAGATGTACGGTGACATCTGATGCTCTTCATTGGACACGACAACAACAACAGAAAATTGACATGGAACCAGAGCAGCAGCTTTAAACACCCAAGATAGTGGACATTGCGACTGCTGTGATAGAAATGTATGGAGACATCTGAGGCTCTTCATTGGACACGACAACAACAACAGAAAATTGACATAGACCCAGAGCAGCAGCTTTACACACCCAAGATAGTGAACATTGCGACTGCTGTGATAGAGATGTACGGAGACATCTGAGCTCTTCATTGGACAACGACAACAACAACAATAATAGATAAGTAGAAGAAGAAGTGAGAGAAAAGATTGAATGGTAATGTAATATATTAATGTACAAGAGATAAATAGAGCTTTAGGAAAGAATAAAATAATATTTAATAATATTTTTTTCACAGATCAAGATTTTTTTCATACAAATATATTCAATGGATTTCCCTTCTGACTCAAACTATTATATTATTTACTTTCAACTAGAGTATATATATATATATATGAAATGTAAATAATAAAGTTTATCAAATAAAATTTTAAATCTTAAATATAATTTAAATTAAGTTGATATTATAGAGTGAGTTAAGATGGATTTATATATTGATATAACTATATATAAAACTTTTAATAATAGTAATATTTATATATAAAAAGGAAATTCTATTAGATTAGCAAGCTAAATCTAAATTAATTATATAAGATAAAAGTTGATAATTATTTTTGTGTTTAAGTTAGATGAGATTAAAAAGTTGTTTATATGTACTATTTTTATATCTTATTTAGGAGAGAAAAATGTAATAAAAGTAATTATATGTTAGAATAATATGTTTTTATTTTAGATAGAAGAAAAAAAATTTGAAAAATAAAGAGAAAATTTAACAAGAAAAGAAGATTTAACAACGTAACGTCTTTTAGCATCGGCTTTTACCCGTCATTTAGACATACTCTTAAAATAAATAGGAATAAAGAAGAGATTTATAATGATTTTATATTTATTTTTAGTAAAAGAGAGGAAAGAGATAAAGAAAGAACCATACACTTTTATTTCAAACAGGTAGAGAATTGAAAGGTTGTTAGTATTTTTTTTAAAAGTTAATTAATAGTTTTTGTAATTTTTTTATATAATTTTTTTTTTCCTATATAATTTTAGATTTTTTTTTCCTAAGAGTAAGAATAATATGATATAATGTTTTTGCCTAGTTAAGGATAGATAAACATATTTTAAATCTTTGCCTATTAGAAATTATTTTTTGGAACCCTAATGGTAGACCAGGACATTACACAAATTCTATGTTATCTAATATTAATTTAATTATACAGTTTAATGGTCGAAGAAAAATCAATCCATAATGAAGTAAGGGTGAAATGGAAGTGGTATTTTCATCTGAAGAGCCCTGGTACCACAGATTTCTCTCTCCAATAGATTTTCCAATCTCCTTTTGTGTAATGTCCTGGTCTACCATTAGGGTTCCAAAAAATAATTTCTAATAGGCAAAGATTTAAAATATGTTTATCTATCCTTAACTAGGCAAAAACATTATATCATATTATTCTTACTCTTAGGAAAAAAAAAAATCTAAAATTATATAGGAAAAAAAAATTATATTAAAAAATTACAAAAACTATTAATTAACTTTAAAAAAAATACTAACACCCTTTCAATTCTCTACCTGTTTGAAATAAAAGTGTATGGTTCTTTCTTTATCTCTTTCCTCTCTTTTACTAAAAATAAATATATAATCATTATGAATCTCTTCTTTATTCCTATTTATTTTAAGAGTATGTCTAAATGACGGGTAAAAGCCGATGCTAAAAGACGTTACGTTGTTAAATCTTCTTTTCTTGTTAAATTTTCTTTTTATTTTTCAAAAAAAAATTTTTTTTCTTCTATCTAAAATAAAAACATATTATTCTAACATATAATTACTTTTATTACATTTTTCTCTCCTAAATAAGATATAAAAATAATACATATAAACAACTTTTTAATCTCATCTAACTTAAACACAAAAATAATTATCAACTTTTATCTTATATATATATATATATATATATAGTAATAATTATTTATTCTTTAATAGAAAACTAGGTATTTAAGAATAACATTAAACTATGTTGCAAATATGTTGCCTATAATTTTGTGTAACATTTTTATTTAATATTTAAAAATATTCCTTATTGTTTTTAAATTTCAAGTATGATTAAAATTTACAATTCTGAATAATATTCTAAGAAAGAAGAAAAACAACGGAAAGAAAAAAGGAAAAAAGAAAAACAGGCAAGAACAGATACTTTACGAGGCTTTTATATATCCTTTCTTTCAATTTTATATGTTAATAAATATTTTAATGATTATATAATTGACGTGATTCCTATCTTCCCATTTAAACACATACAAAAAACCAACAAACTAGAGAATCTACTAGATCAAGAAAATTTACTAGTATTATAGTAAAGCTACTAGAAATATATATAAAATTTTCTTCAACTTTGAAAATATTCTGAAAATTTAAATTCTGCTACAACTTGAAAATCTTTACTAAAACTATAAGCCCCTGTCAATGTAACATGTTTTCAGTTTATGGAAGATGGGCTTATTAGAGTTTTTGATATAAATTTTGACTTTATTTCCACTTGTGTATTCCAAAAATATTTTTTATTTTAAATATTTTAATATCACGATAAATTTTAAAATAGCAACATTCACGGATAAATATTAAAATAGACTATTGAATATATCAGTATTATGAAAACTGGCTATTTTCTTTCCAGAAATACCATATATATATTACTTTAAGAAAGCTTAAAGTTTCTTAATGATATTCCAAAGTTTTCTAAATATTACGACATATATATATATTACATTTTGACTTGTATAAAAATAACTTTTCCTTCTCTTTCACTTAAAAAACCCGGTACAATAATATTTCTCCAAAATTCTTTAGTTTTACTTTCTATTAATGAATTGAATAGAAACAACTTTATTTAATAGCAAATATCGGGAAAGTAAATTCACAAGACAAATCAATAATATAAACGCGAAAAATAAATATTTTTTTCAAGTCTTTATTTAGCCCGCACGCTAAATTTCAATTTCTCAATAAATATTTATTTTTTACCAAGTCAATTTGTGGGAAGAACGTTTTCTGATCAAAATAGTTTGGTACAAAGGACATCAAAGTAAACAAGAACAATAACATGTTGCACTTGTGAAATCAATCCGGAATTTGAAATTAATCTTAATAGGTTTCTTTCTGGAGTTTTGGAAAATGAAGATTTATTTATTTATTATTTCAACAAGGCACAATTTTGAAGTATTTGTGCCTATTACAGAGGAAATAATGTAAACATAAAAACAAACTGAAACTTAAAATTAAATATTTACATATTTACATGTATCAAGCGATAGAATTCATAGAATTTCTATAAACAAAGTAGTTCTTCTTCTTTTTTATCTCTGAAGTATAATACCCTTGTCATTAAGACTGGGAGCACAACTCAGTAGCAGGCCGACTTAGCTCCAATATGAAATAGCCGCCTCTGACATGAGGAACAGACACCATGTGCAGCCCCTTCTAGCATGGAGTGCAAACGCTTATTATCCTGTATCCCTGGATTAGGAGCCCTTACAGGGTACTATCAGTAGGGCCAGCTGAACCCAGGTTATTTAGTGAGCTTGTTACTGCTCGCTCTCCTTCTTTTTCATCCGGGCTTGAGACTGGCAAAGGCGGAGTTTCAACAACAAAGTAGCTGATGTAAGAGAGTTAAATCATTTAGATCAGGGAACAAACGATATCTCACTTCTGCAAAGTTCGGACAGTCATAGATAAGGTGAAGAGGAGTTTGTTAAGTGTCTTCGCAGGATAAATTTGGTGTTTCTGATGAACCTCTTTCATGTATATATTTCTAGAATTTTCCGTGCGATGTGACAAATTTAGTGACGATAAAATTTAGAGATGAAATGATATTTTTATCATATACATATAAAAATAGGCAGAAAGTGAATATTGCTATTTTAAAATGTTTCTTACACCTTCTAATTGAACTTTTTTTGTCAATGTTTCTTTAATAAGAAACACTCCGGACAGAAAAGATTCTTTCTCGAAGTTTCCATAAAGATTTTCTTTGTCCTCGTCAGAAAAAAATAATAAATAAAACATGTATCAAGGCGTTATAAATATGTCTAAGGTTATAGTGACAATTGATAATTAAAACAATTTTATTGTCATCTTGAACAATTTCACAATCTCAAAGAGTGCAACAGTAGTTTAAGAGGAAAAAAGGATATATATAGAAGTTAAAAATATATACAAAGATTAAGCGTTATAGTGGCGTTCTCAGGCGATCTTTCAAATTAAATACAAAGAACAATGAAATATTTTGAAGAAAAATATGAATGCTTGCCAAGCAACCTCTATCTTAAAGACCTTTCAATGTTATTAGAATACAAATTAAACGATAATTTTTATATAAAAAGAGGTATTTATATCCATGTTAAAGAGAAAAAATTTGGTACTTCATAATTCTGAACAATGCTGTAGGGAATAGAAACCTTTTGAGTACAGACCTTTTAAAGGCTGATGGAATTGTTCAGGATATCCATATGGGAAAATGGTATTTTTCTGAAAGCCCACAAAGAAAATATGATTTATGATTTCATTGAGAATCCACTTAACATTGATGAGGTCGATGAGGACATAGAAAAGTTACTCATCCGATTGAAGGATCGAGAATTCCTGCACTCCATATATAACAAGAATAATGTGGTCAGGATGGATATCATACTCGCGGTCTATTACGAAAAAGAAACGGAGCACCTCCTCGGGCTACTCACGCCTGAAGACAAGATTCTTCTTGACAAATTCTTCGACATTATCACCAAACATGTTCCGAACATGAACTCCCCAAATGGTAGGGATCTGTCTAGATTCAAGGCGGCTTTAAGCTCCTGATCCGGACGTGCCCTCTTCGAGGGCTACGTCGATTGTATATATCTCTCTTCATTCCTACCATTATTATTACCATATAACTCCCTTTGAGTGTAAAGATTGACGAGATGTCAATGAAGTTGTTTGATTGTCAAAATAATTCTCACTTAACATAGATGTATTATTGACAGTTTCTGAAAATGTGTCTCCGTGTCATCTTCGTAAGGATGAAGGAACTCATCTCACTGTACACCAGAGAAAACATCATAGAAAATTTCTTTTATTTTTATGTGTTGAACCTATATTCCTAAAAGGTAGGTCGTTGTATTCGAAATTCACCCTGTATAACTATCATGCATTTTATAATCTAATCTGTTAAACTTTGAATAACGCATTATCTCGAAGACCCATTAATTTTAAAATTATATAGGAAGGCTGAGGAATATTATCATATGCTGATATGCAAATATGTAAATATTAATTCCATTTCCTACCCTCGCTATTTAATTAAAATAATTTGATTGCCCTTGTCAGATGTTCATACATGAAAATAAACGTTTATATGATAATGTTATAATCACAAAGAAAGATTATTACAATTAAGAAAAAGTGCTAGCCCCTGAAAGTATATCTTTGAATTATTTTAAAGACATTTTCATAACTTAAAGATATATGTAGAATTATATAATATACTATAGAGACATATATCTATGATTTGGTTAAATATTATCAGTAAAAATATGGCTTCAAGTACAGACTTTATAGACAGAATGTGAACAATATAATTTATAAAACAACACTTGAAGTTACACCGCATGAGTTTCTTTTTAATGAAAAATCAAAATTTATTTGAAGGTGAAATATTGACTATTTCTAACCTTTTTAGATGAGGTATGAAAGGGTGAATTATGAAGAGTAATGATGAACGGAAAAAATAAAAGTGTCCAGGGATGGAAACGGAGAAATACGTCTAGGGTAGCCTAGTGGACATGGCATCTGCCCGGTAAGCGGAACATTGTGGGTTCGTTTCCCATCCCTGAACACTTTTATTTTTCCGTTCATCATTACTCTTCGTAATTCACCCTTTCATACCTCATCCAAAAAGGTTAGAAATAGTCAATATTTCACCTTGAAATGAATTTTGATTTTCATTGAAAAGAAATCATGCGGTGTAACTTCAAGTGTTGTTTTACAATCACAAGCCGCAGTGTATTATATAATATAATTTATATAGCAATATATAGGATGAAATTGGTGAAATGGTTAGGTAGGTTCGCCAATGATGAGTTAAGACTTGCTAATTATTTTTCATCTTCATTCCACCATTGTAGAAATTAGTTCCACACTCATGGACAAAAGGAAGTTTCGTATTCTGATATCACCGGTCGTTTTATTTTCAAGGAGACAGAGGTAATTTTGTTCACAATTGGTTATCTCGTGTGTCTACAATAAAGGTTATAATGTATCAACTATCTTTCAAAGTACAACTTCTTAAGTTCTGTCCATGAATGTATATATTAAAAATAACGATCATTAATACCATCCTCAAAATGTCCTGAATACCGATAAAACCTAACCAGCTATTTCTGAAATATTGCGGTCCTAAGCAGCACAATTTCTTTTATAAATCGTCTTAGATAAAGACACGAAGCCCTCATCAATATTCTATGATAAACATTGATCATTTTTATTTCAGGTGATTCTCTCTTTTCTCTCTCAGTACTTTCTAAGACTGATGTATCTCCTTAATCAGGATCTTCTGAGACCATCAATCGACTTTCTAGTTGGAGGATGTTGTGATCCAGCATTCTTTAAGTACACTCATGGACAAAATTTAAGGAAGTGGAAAGTCTTTGTATTCGCCAGTTGTCTTTTTTCTTTTTTAAGGAGACGGAGACAATTTTGTTCACATATAGTTAACTTGTGTGTCTTCAATAAAGATCACTGTTTATCAAATAGCTTTCAGAGTTATTGCCTGAATCCCGATATATATGTTAAAAGGTACAACTTCCTTAAATTTTGTCTATGAGTGTATTTTTAGACCATACAATATGTTGCTTTTGAAAATTTTGAAGAGCATTATATTAAAACATACAAGTTACGTTAATTTTATAATATGTCAAAAATTAATTAGTATTTTTAATTATGATTAGTTAATGACATCCTTTTATTGGCTCATTAGACAGACTGCGCTCATTAAAATTCCATATTACCTCGTCCCATTAGCGCACTCAATAAGGAATGTTAATTATTTGTATAATCTCTGGTGGATTATCTGGTATAAAATTGACGTATTTTCCTGATCCGACGAAAATAACTACTTCTTACCCCCCGTAGTTCTATTTTTATTATCTCTACTAGATAAATGACCCAATTAATTTCTTAAATGGTAGTGGAATGGTTTACATTATAGATTATCAACAACTATAACCTAAGATCGAATCCCACTTTGATCACGTTTTTTTTTGCTTATCCCTAGTACACGTGGTACATGCTTATCCCTAATACACGTGGCACATGCTTATCTCTAGTACACGTAATACATGCTTATTCCTAGTATACGAGGTACATGCTTATTCCTAGTACACGTGGTACATGCTTATTCCTAGTACACGTGGTACATGCTTATCCCTAGTACACGTGGTACATGCTTAACTCTAGTACACGTGGTACATGCTTATCCCTAGTACACGTGGTACATGCTTATTCCTAGTACACGTGGTACATGCTTATCCCTAGTACACGTGGTACATGCTTAACTCTAGTACACGTGGTACATGCTTATTCCTAGTACACGTGGTACATGCTTATCCCTAGTACACGTGGTACATGCTTATTCCTAGTACACGTGGTACATGCTTATCTCTAGTACACGTGGTACATACTTATCCCTAGTACACGTGGTACATGCTTATCCCTAGTACACGTGGTACATGCTTATCCCTAGTACACGTGGTACATGCTTATTCCTAGTACACGTGGTACATGCTTATTCCTAGTACACGTGGTACATGCTTATTCCTAGTACACGTGGTACATGCTTATTCCTAGTACACGTGGTACATGCTTATCTCTAGTACACGTGGTACATACTTATCCCTAGTACACGTGGTACATGCTTATTCCTAGTACACGTGGTACATGCTTATTCCTAGTACACGTGGTACATGCTTATTCCTAGTACACGTGGTACATGCTTATTCCTAGTACACGTGGTACATGCTTATCCCTAGTACACGTGGCACAGGCTATAATAACCATGCTTGGTAGAAGTAGCCGATTGCTTTTACTCTAAGTGCACCATATGTCTACACATGTGAAAAGCAGAAAAAAATCGAGCCTGCCAAGATACGAACCTGAAATATTCTGATCCATAGTCAGAAGTCACTTATTCTATTCCTCAATGGCCTTGATATTTGCTAAAGTTCAATCTTACCAATAAGTGCAAGTAACCAAATATTTCTGAAGAATTCTATAAGTGTAAAATTCGAACTGCTTTCTAATACATGTAGACAACAGTTCAAATTTAACGCTTACATTTGCAGACATGTAGTGTACTTACAGTGGATAGGTAGTTGCTCACTACCTACCATGATCATCATTATCTTTACCAAGTGTTTTTAGAATAAGTAAAAAAAATAAGCTGAATACACATTGAATGTGATAAATATTATTGGATCGTTTTAGAAGACAACTCTCAGATTTATAAAATTAAAACTTTAAACATTTTTAGATATAGAGAGAGAAACGAGTTAATTACCTCGTATTTAAGGCAACAAAAGAATCATCTAATTTACATACATTGTTCTAACCTGTGCAAAACTGACGACAAAAAAAAAAAACAAATTAATAATAGAGGGTAAGCTTTCACACTTAAAGAATAATCCTTTTGTTGCTTCAAATATCTACAGAAATATGTTTTTGACAATCAAGCTTTCAGAATATCTAGCATTTCTACACAAGGAATTAGTGATAATAAATCACAACTGAAATACAGAATTAAGAATGTTCATTATGAATGAATCAAGCCTCTCAAAGAAAGGTAATGAAGGCTAAAATTCTTGAGTAACGATATTAGCATATCTGCAACAAAAATATCCTTGGATATATATAATTCTAATCCCCAAATCCCTATTAAACAAGAAATTTAAACTTTTAAATACATTTTGATTATTAGAATTATATATTAGTTATCCAGGGTTAAGATTATTTTGAGTTTATATTTGATATCTATAGTTTTCGAGAAAAAAAGCCCCTTCTTCTACAGGAGGGGGGAGAGAGCAGAGAATATATTTTATTATCACAATTATATATGTTATAAATAAAGATGAGATTTTCTGCTTGAATTTAGATCGTGTTGAGGATTATGGTAATGCAGTCGTGGTTAAATCTTGATATAAAAATAATAATGAAAAATAGTTTTGATCAGTAATTTAATTGAGTTAAAGGGATATATAAAAAAGACATAATTTGGTAAAAGTGCTCCCTGGCTTAAGGCGAATAGAACAAGGGAAAACAAAATATTATTTACATAATGTACAAAAGATTTGAGCCGGCCAACGGGAAAGAACCACAACGAGTTTTTATAGGGGAAGTATGACCTCTGGCGGTCGATTTAACAGAGTATTTGGATCTATGAAATATAATTTTAAAAAGAATAATATATATCATAGATTCAAATATTGTTAAATCGACCGCCAGAGGTCACTCTTTGCATATAAAAACTCGTTGTGGTTTTATCCCGATGGCCGGCTCAAATCTTTTGTACATTATGTAAATGAGTTTTCATTTTTTATTCTTACGCCTTAAGCCAGGCAGTACTTTTACCAAATTATGTTTTTCATATATATTCCTTAGCTCAAATAAAGCAATATCTTATCAAAACTATTTTTATTATACCCACACTGCAAAACAATATCGTAACATTCTCATGTATACCAAGATCAAGCAGCAGCTAATAATTCTATTTAAATAACAATCAAAATAAAACAGAAAATCTCTCTTTTTATTAATATAAAAAATATATTTTTTTTTCTTTAATAAAAAATGATAAGATTCTGTTTGATTTTGGTTATCTTGATGATTATGCTATGTTAATGCAGCCGTGGTTAAGATCTTGAAAGTATAATAATAAAAATAGTGAAGATTAGAAATAGCTTTAATTGAGCTTAAGGAATATATAAAAACATAATTTGGTAAAAGTACTGCCTGGCTTAAGGCGTAAGAATAAAAAAATGAAAAACTTATTTACATAATGTACAAAAGATTTGAGCAGGCCATCGGGAACAACAATGAGTTTTTATAGGGGAAGCGTGACATCTGGCGGTCGATTTAGCAGAGTATTTGAATCTATGAAATATAATTTTAAATAAAATAATATTTAATATAACATTATATATATATATATATATACTAGACGAATGACCCGGGCAACGCCCGTGTTTTACCTGAATGAATGTTTTTATTCCAATACTATTTGTTACAATTATAAATTGGAGCCGTGGATGTCACTCTTGTGAAACGTCCCGCTCCAAACTTTACATGTACATTAGGTCAGCTGGTATTACCCCTCATTTTCACCGCTAGAGGCGCGAGCGAATTGACTTTTTGTAAATATACATAATTAATAAAGATAGAAGCTTCTATAGAAGATAATGATCATAATGATGATGCGCGCGCATCCGTGACATGAGGAATTGAGGAATTGAGGAAAGACGGTCGTGACTATAAATGTTGATAATAAAATAATAAAATAATAATAATAATATAATAATAATAATTATTATTATTATCATTAGATAATGATAATGATCATAATGATGATGCGCGCGCATCCGTGACATGAGGAATTGAGGAATTGTTGAGGAAAGACGGTCGTGACTATATATGTTGATATATATATATTTAATTGAAAAACATATATTGGATCAAAATATCATGTATCTTTGAAAAGAAAACAGACGATCGGTGATTTTAAAGGCTTTCCACTTTCTTAAGTTTTGTCGATGAGGGTAAAAATTTAGGAATATTCAGAATAGTAAAGCTTACAAACGTAAAGAAGATTGATACATCGTGACATGTCCGTTCAAAATAATTTCCATCTTGCTGACATAAAGACAATATATCATACATTACTAGAAAGGAAAACCATTTTAAAGATTGATTTGTAAGATTGCAAGGTCTATAGAAACAACCCTATAACCATTTCACAACTAAGAAACAATATCATTGCTGGAATTCTTACAATAAATCTTGGAAAACTTTGACAATTCTTTATGGCGTCATCCTAAATGTTCATCTTTGAGAATATGAAAATGGACATTGATTCCTTGATGTTGAATTTCTTATTTAGACCATTATATTGATAAACATGTTTTCTTGAAGGGCATAATGACAACATTACCTATTTCTTCAAATAAAAGACACTTCGACAAGTAAATCGTTTTATTACCTCGACGTTTCGACAAAAATATTTTGTCCTCGTCAGGAGCGAACAAAAATTAAAACATTAGGAAAAACGTTTGAAATTATTCTAAGGCTATAAAGGATTGGCTATAAAAAATATTTTCTGGCCGAAGTGTCTTTTATTTGCAGAAATATGAATGCCGGCCAGGCAGCCTCCAACTTTACGAACATTACCTATGTATAGATTATTTTTATTTGCATATTATATAAATTATATTGTTATTTTTCCAAAATCACTTTATTAAATACCGCTCAAAAAGAGCAACAAGAAAGAGCTTGATATTTATAACATTGAATAATATGTGAAGGTTATTCACATATTTAAAAAAATGTTAAGGCGGGATTCAATCCCGGTTCATGACTGCTGGGAATCGAGGGTGTTACTGAAGCAAGAAAATTATTATTCTTTGAGTGTGAAAGCTTGTAAAAAATAGGAACTTAACCTCTATTATTAATTCGTTTATTTTTTTCTTTGTCGTCTGTTTTTCACAAGTTGAATCTGGTTAGAACGATGTATGTAAATTAGATGATTATTTTGTTGCCTTAAATACGAGGTAATTAACTCGTTTATTTCTCTATATCTAAAAATGTTTAATGAATTAATTTTATAAATCTGAGAGTTGTCTTCAAAAACGATCCAAAAGTTACTCACAAGTCCACCGACTATATTTAACTATATATATTATAACATATTATAACATTATATTGTGGTGGTTCGTCTGGTTTAGAAGAAATGATTCAATTATTCATTCCAAGGTATTTCAATTATTACAAATAAAATTTAAAAATAAATACCAATGTTAATTATTATTGTTACAAAATAAAATCTAGTAAAGAAGAGTTGAAAAAGGTTTAATGAAAATGGATGGATGAAAATGGACGTTGGCTCGTGGTGGCCGTCAAAACAATGGTATCCTCCCACGTGCTTACCACGTCACCACCACCGCGCATGCGCCGACTTAGCTTACCCAGCCGGCCGAGGTGGTGGCGGTTGAAAGGGCTGTTCAAAATTGGCGGTGGGTCAAAACACCGTCACAAAATAACATAAAAACACACCTACAATATCAGCTTTTGATAATAATGAAATTATTGCTGATATTTGAAACACATTTTTAAAACGCTTAAACACTTAAACTATTTTTGACGCATATGTTTCTTTATATTTCAGTTTCGGTATAAAGGTAAAACAGCCCAATACAATATTACAGCGGCATGGTAGATTTTACTGACGAAATTTCTGAGAGGCTTTAACATTTATTAGACAGGCCCTACCATTATTTTATCATTGCATTAAGAGCAGTGAAAAGTGCTTATTTATTTATAATTAAAAATTGTTATACAGAATCTCTCTCAATATCAGAAACAAAATGTTTTACATCATAGCAGTAAAAAGTCTCTATGAATAATTTTACTATAAAATTTTGCTCTTAGTCTTACTGACAAAGGCAGACGCATTCTATTTCACACAGTCATGATGGTTGTCAAACAAGCTTGATACCCTAATATGATTGAGTAGAGATAAGAAAGTAGAAGAAGACTATAAAAAATAAAGTCAAAATTGGCTTCAAGTTTTAGCTATAAATGGATTGTTTTTTTTTTTAAGAAGACAGGCATTTTTTTTTTGTTTTGTATGATTATGATATTTAAAACAATGAATAATATATATGAAGGTTATTCACATATTAAAACAAAGTGTTCAATTCGGGATTCGATCCCAGTTCATGGCTGTTGGGAATCGAGGGTTTTAACTACTCATCCACTGACTTCTTTTTTGATTCCAAAAAGCTTACAATGAAATACAGTGGTACCTCGACATACGAGCGCCCCAACATACGAGTTTTTCGAGATACGAGCCGACGAGCAAGTGATTTTTTGCTTTGAGTTACGAGCGAAATTCGAGATACGAGTTCGGTTCGGTAGTGTTGAAGATATTAATCTGTGATTTTAAATGGGAATTTTGTATAAGGAAATTTGCATCGAGATACGAGTAGTTCAAGATACGAGCAAGGTTGCGGAACGAATTAAACTCGTATGTCGAGGTACCACTGTATATACATTTATATTTTAGAAATGTCAGGATGTTATTTATAGAATTCATCAATTAATAATTAATTGCCCGACATTTCTTTCTTTTGTACACGGTTCTTTTTTCTCCTTTTTTTTCTCTTTCTTATTGTTAATATCATATGACTATTATATTCACGGCCTAAAATTTTTGTATATATATGTATAGACAAATGTAAAGACATACATGTATGACAGCGCAAGTGTCCCTAGGGGGACATAACGCTTTATATTGAAATAAATTAATTAAAAAAAAAAGAAATATAAAACATTTTGAAACCGATTTTATGATCCTGTATCTTACCGAACGATAGGCCTAAAGAATTTGAATGTTTTAGGTTAAATGGAATAATATTTTGCTTTCTTAAAAAACGTCAAATCTGAAACAATTAATATTTGGTTATTTGTCTTTTTATCTCTACAGATATCATTGTAGAAGGTCTGTAGAAATAAGGAGATACTCATTACCAAAAATATAATTGTTTCAAAGAAGTCATCAATCTTTATTTTCACACTTGTTTCTCAAAGGCGAAGCTCCTTTTAGATTTAGACACAACCCCTGTAAATCCACACCCGTTATATCAATAATTGACTGTAATTCCAAGGCTACCAGATCCATTTGTTCAAATCTAGCTCGGTAAACAGAGTCGCTAGCTATAAAAACCACAAAATTAGATTTAGGCCTCAGACCTTGTCCAACATAGACAATTTATGTGTAGCTTTAATAGGATTACTATAAATATATGGGACATATATGCCATAGTATCATAATAAACAACATCAAAAATCTTTATTAATACATTTTAGTCTTATATAGATTCTCTTTAAGGAGAAACATGTACCTTGATTTGTTGCCCGTAAAACCATTTTTTTTCTCTCTCTATCATTATATAATCCTATTTATTCATATTTGTTACGACCGAGTAGATCCAATGTAATACGCACGACCCTTTCCAGGGGTTGGGTTCACATGTTGCCCAAGAAGGAAGTCTTTATCAAACATAGCAACAACCTCACAGCTACTGATCTAAATGACTTTTAATTCTCAACTGAACTATTACACTGATTGAAAAAAGAGCAAATAAAAAATGAATCTATCTAAACAAATGAAATCATCAAAAATTCTTCTAAATTTACATCCGCCAACAGAAATAAATCAAAGATATAATTTACATATATAAAAAAATCAAACATTTAAAAAATAACATACATAAACATATCAAAATACAAATATTTACACTGGCTTTCAACAATATTTATATTTATTCTGTATTTAACCTTATATAATCTTATATGGACATTGTAATAAATCAGTTTCAATCTCAATCTCTCTCTCTCTTATATAGATTCTCCGAGTAGAAGAAGGTATATACAGAAATATCAGTAACAATAATCAGTAATGTTATTTACAATGTATCAAATAAGGGGAAGGAAGAAAGAAAGGGCTTGTCATAAACTTATATATAAGCAATAGAGAACAAGCAGTCCCTTTTCTTGAAAAAACAATAATTAGAAGTATACACAGAAATTCAGATTAGTACAAGTGAAAAAGGAATATATAACAATGTATTATACTTAACTATCAGTCATTTTTATAGAACAAGCAGTTCCTTTTCTTTAAAAAAAAAACAATAATTATTAGTATTGAGAGAAATCAGATTAGTACAAGTGAAAAAGTAATATACAACAATGTATCATACATAAGTATCAGTAATCTTTATAGTTGTAATCTATAGTAGTAATATTTATACATGGATGAATGGTAGAGTTTCTTAATAAATATATTATAGTAATATCTTTATTTGCATATATCAATTGCTGAATTACTTTTGTAGCTCTTCTTTATTGAACCTCATGTATATATCGTTTTGAGAGAAAATCATTTGCAGCTTTGAAATATATTTAAATATAATTGTTAATTCAACCGGTTATTTGTTATATTTTTCGTACTTTTAGTCCAATCACTTTCACCTTTTTCTGGGGAATGAAATTGTTTTAATGCTTGTTTTTAAAATTTATAACACATTTATAATTTATATATTTTATTCAATTAAGATTAAAATTACATAAGCATAACATTTAAATATATATATCCTGCCTAACAATTCTCTATACTAACTATATAACATTAAGTGATCTATTTACAGTTTGTTTTGGTCACTGGTCCAATATTTTTATTTTCACAGACCAAATTATGAGATTAATTCACAGATGAAAACTATGCAAAACAACTGAACAAATATATACATCAATTTAATATTTATTTAAAACAAATGAACAACTATATACATCAATTTAATATTTATTTAAAACAAATGAACAACTATATACATCAATTTAATATTTATTTAAAACAAATGAACAACTATATACATCAGAAATATTACCTTCTATTGAAAATTTTTAAAGGAATTTTAATCAAAAATTGAAGCGGTTGAAGACTCTAGCTGTCATTGTGGCAACGAATTCCAGGACTCGAAACATCTACTGCTGAAATGCCCACTCTTCTTCACCGCTAGACAACAGACAATAAACATTCTATAGATCTATATCAATTTGTAAATAGCTGAGAGAATTATCATAGATCTAACTATTTTTGTAAATATATTTATAATTATCTTTCTAACCTGAAAGGTTCAGGTTCCTAATTTAATTTTCTATAATTAAAATTACAAGTAATTTTAATCACAATTGCTATCATTATATATAGAATTACGAGCAATTATGTTTACATTTTAATGCAATTAATTTTTTTTGCAAAGTAATGCATTGCAAAGTAATCGTAATTACAAGGTAATGTATTACTTTGAATGGATTTACTGCCCAACACTGCATTAAGAGATGTGGTCTAAGAGTTCCAAGAACAGTAATTATTTTTCCAGGTGTGTGTACAGTAATTGACAGATAATTTCAAACTGTAACCCAAAAGCAATGATTTAGTTCATAAGCAGGTGCAAAATATTGTATAAGTATATAAGTATATAATACACTGCGGCTTGTGATTGTAAAACAACACTTGAAGTTACATCGCATGAGTTTCTTTTCAATGAAAAATCAAAATTTATTTCAAGGTGAAATATTGACCATTTCTCAACCTTTTTGGATGAGGTATGAAAGGGTGCTTATTTGTTTAATGTATATGTTTATTCAATGTTCTTTTTCTTTATTGTTTGTTATATTTTTGATAATTCTGTTACCTACTCTACTACAATTATTGTAAATAGTTTTACGCGCAATTATTCAGATCGGATATAGTGTGTTTTGTTTACAACTGGTAAATAAATAAACGTGTACTAGGGATAAAAAAATAAAGAAAAAAGACGTGAATAATTAATATCTATATATATAAAAATGAATGTTTGTATGTTTGTCTGTTGGTTGGTCTGTATGTCCGGTATACAAATTCGCAGTAGTTCACTAATTCAAACCAAAATTTCAATACATAGGTAAAAAATAACGAGGATGACGATAGGCTATTTTAAAAAATATATAAATCAATTATTAAAACTATATATTCAAATTATTCTACTTAGCTCACGAGCAGCGCCCTCTAGAACGCGGTGGATCTGATGGCGGGGTGCGCCCATTCGCTGCCTGCGAGCACGTGGCTTCCCTGTGCGCGCGCATGCGCCGGGAAGCCACTTGCTCGCCGGCAGCCGACGGGAGCAGTCACTTGCTCGCCGGGAGTCAACGGGCGCAGACATTTACTCGCTGGCAGCCAACGGGCACATGTTTAATGTGTTTGAATAATACATTTAATCATGTAAACCCGGGCGTTGCCCGGGTCATTCGTCTAGTTAGTTATAAAACAATTTTACAATCTATATTGCAATTATACAACAACAACAACAAAAAGCCTTTATTTAGGGTTACTGACCCTATACAGGATTCACCAGAGGTATGCATAAGAACAAAGCAGTGAGACAAAGGAAACAACGATATAGACAGAAGAAAAATAAAAAAAAAAACAAGAAAGAGAAAGAGGGAAGCAAGAAAAACAACACAAAAAGAGTAGCAGTAAGAAAGTGAGGAGTGAGTGTCACTTGGCCTTCTTCTGAGATATGGACTTGTGGAAACCATAAAACGCCGTATATTGCAATTATAAAAAACAAACTAATAAACCAAGCCTTTCCTACTATTTTTCTAATTACAATTGGAACCGTAGGAAATGGTTTTGTTTATATTAAATTAAAGCCCACTAATGTGTGTTTTAATCAAATTATATATATTAATGATTAATTTAAAGTAATCAATTTTTATTCAAAAAATAATTAGACTAACAGAGAAAATTATCATAATTATAATTAACTAATTCCATAGAAAAAAAATATATAGAACGTGTTTCTAATTATATTGGAATTATTTATTAAATATAATATTAATCCCCATCTATTAGCGGAAACTGTATTATATTATATAATTAATTTAATATATATATATTGTATATTGAGCAAATCCATAATTAAATTGAAAACAATAGAAAAAAATAAGTGGGTCAGGTGTTGATATTAAAAATAAAGAAGGCATATCCTGACCATAAGCACATGTGATTTTTTATGGCTTTTCTTGATTTATCGCGTTTATTATTGTTAGCGAATGCTTTTACTGTACATGCAAAATACATCATATGTACGCCACATATAAATATATGTCTGGGACCTAAACATTTTTGGTCGCAATGGTACAGCGCTGCGCAACGCTGACGAGGGCCAACAGCCTGAAAGGCGTTCATGGATGGCCTTTATTGACTTATCAAGAAATTGGGTTGGCCAAATATCACGGAGCAAGTTAAATGAACGTTAGTTTAATTTTGCTCTACTAGATGGCGCTCTGCTATCTAAAAAGCACATGTGCTTGTGGTCAGGATATGCCTTCTTTATTTTTAATATCAACACCTGATCTTTTTTTTTCCATATTAAACTATAATTAGAAAGGCATATATTGGATCGAAATATAATTTATTTTACCAATATTTCAGTTGGCTGAACGCCAACCTTTATCAAGGTGTTATAACAGTTTAAAGTGTGTCAACAACAAACTCAACTCAATTTTAAAATGTTTATAACACCTTGATAAAGGTTGTTAATCAGCCAACTAAAATATTGGTAAAATAAATTATATTTTGATCTAATATATGCCTTTTTAATTAAATATTTATTTGATGATTGCTCTATTTTCAAAAATATTAAACCCATATATTAAGAAAATAAAAACAAAATAAGTGAAACAAACGAGATAACGATTAAATAAAAAGTGTCATCATTACAATTATGAACATAAGAAATCTCGCACTATTCCCAGCAGTTTTTCTAAATTCCAATAATTCGTTTATTCAATAATTCCAATAAAGTTCCAATATTTCGAGAAGCAACTCCCCTCTCTTTATCGAGGATATTTGTGTTTTTTCACTTTAATATATGTTCATATGTGGACACATATATCTCGTATAGGTGTGAAAATTTTCACAACTATATTAATCTATAAAGATGAAGGACGCCTCTCCTGTCAAAATAGACGCAAAAACTAAGCGCCATCTATTAACCGTTTCCGCAAGCTAGCGACCTCAGTTCGGTAACAAAGACACAACACCAGCTTTGGTAAACTGAGAAGCGTTCACCTGTAGATCCTGGTTTCGGTTTAATGGCCTTGGTCAGTATAAGGTGTGGGGTTTGATTGTATAAGATCCATAAGAGGTCAAACGAAATCTCTCACATTTTGCCAAAGAAGTGTTCATCTGGTAAAGTATCTAGGCCATATCTGTGGCCAAAATATAGATGGAATTTACTTATCATCGACACGAGTCCGCTAGTTTCTAGTCCGCTAGTTTCTAGTCCGCTAGTTTCTAGTCCGCTAGTTTCTAGTCCGCTTGATCTTTTGCCCGTCTCCGAAACTAGCGGACTAGGGTCAATGGCAAAGAAATTTCCATCGATATTTTGGCCTCAGATATGACCTAGCCACTTTACTAGATGAACCCTCATTTTGCAAATTGTGAGAGATTTCATTTGATATCTATTATATTATATGGAATAATCGGCTTACTATTATATTGAATATTGCTAATATTGAGATTAATTGCTGGTTATTTTAAGCACATGAGTTCATAATGATATTGTTATGTTGAAACACAATTTACTTTAATTGTTATGATAGACATAATTAAGAAAGAAATAAACGATATGAGGCGCAAAGAAGAGAAAAAAAAAAGAAAGATTAGTTACGTATTTACATAATTACAAAATATTGAGCAGGCCAACAGGAAACAACAACAATGGATTTATATAGGGAAAGCCGCGACATCTGGCGGTCGAATTTACAGGGTATTTTGTTCTAGAAAAATAAATAATTTTAAGATAAAATAATATTTTAATATAACATATATATATATATATATATATTGCGGTATCTATCACAATAATTTAAACTTATTTGCAATGGTGTCAGTTTTATGCTTCACTTCATTGGTTCTCTTATTTCTGAGGCGCATGCGCAGTTTATCTTCTTTCTGTTATCATTACTTGAGCATAGGCGGAAAGTCGGTTTCCAGCGTGACGATAAACAGTAAAGCATCTTTTTTCGATATAGAATAATCGAAAGCTTGAGAGATTTATAAATAAAAAATATGTTTAAAATAAACCTTTCTCTGAAGGCTTAATGTTCTTGTTTTGATAGTAAAGTATATCTGCTGATAGGACGGAATAACGCATGCTCGAGTTCGCCAGCGAAGTATTTTTAAATATCTGAGAAAAAGAATCAAAAATCGTCCAAGATTTTGTGTTGACATTGTTTTAAAACTTAAGTTAAAACGCATATTTAATCTAATCGGAATACAATGTATTTTTGTCCTGTTGTGAATACGATTTGAATATGTATCACTATCTAATATGTAATTTATTCACGTGAATTATGTTTATAGTCAAAAATTATTCTGATATGAAAAGGATAGGTGATTCAAGATAGATAAAAAGAGACTTCGCAGCTGTATTCCAAGGAAAGCTAAGTATGTTTGATTTACTGAGCTGTAGCTAGAGTTAGATGCCAGATCTTTGACTTGAACTTCGACCAACATTTGCTTCAGTTAGCTCCTTTCAGTAAGCCATGACATATTTATTTTAGATTAGGGGTTCGGGATAGGGTTAATTAACATGGGAACTAAACCCGAGACCTCCTAATAATCTTTCTTTTTGCGGTATTAAATTTAAACATCATTAATTTCCTTTTAAATTCGTCTTATTCTTAATTTTGTTGCAAGGTCTTTGACATATATCATTCCATTTTAAGAAATATTCTCATTGAGAAAAACGTAAGAAATTGACATATTTTAAGCATTAACCAATCCGTATTTGCATATATAACGACGGATTTGGCGTACATGTAAATTCTAACGCGTTCTCTCTCTTCTTTAAAAAATATTATATATATTATAATAAAAATATAGACGCTAAATAGTATAACTTCCTCAAGGTTTGTCAATGAGTGTGAAAAAGTTAATAATTTTAATTTTCTATAGCGATATACTTAGCCCAACAGTCGTATATGCGACTAAAATATTTTCTTTACTCTTATAAATAACTATTTAATTATATTTTTATAATAGCGGATGTGTACCCGGCTTCGCCCGGGTTTTATCCGAGTGAAAGTTTCGCCTAACGAATATTATATATTATGAACTATAATAAACAATGTTAAAGATTAGTTTTAATTATTAATCAAGATTGTGTGTGAATATGTGAGAAAGATGTAATATCGTTGTTGTTTTCTTGGCCGACTGTTTTACATATGGTGTTATCTTAAAATTGCTAATTTTGAATATTTTTTTAGATTGAGTTGAATGAATTGCTGAATTTTTTTTTGTATTTATATATAAATAAAATTAACTCTGTTGATTTTTTTTTGTTTTTAATCGATAACAGCGAAGTTACGCATGTTAAAGTTAGGAAAAATATTTTGATGTTAAGCAAAACCTGCTCCATCTCGTTTTACATAAATGTTGAAAATTTGGTCGAAATTGATGCATTGTAACGAAAGTTTTTAGTGAACAACACTTATGAAATTTGCATTTTATTAATATAGATTCAATATTAGGGATATCTTGATACTCCTGTAGAAGGTCTGACAGGTCCGAAAGCTAGAGAATAAAAAAATTGAGCAAGAAACTTAGCCCTGGAGACTTTATTTTCTTTATAATATTATGCGAAAAGATAGCACAAATGTGATATTGTACTGGGATAAATTGCATAAATTATGGAAAAAGGAATCTCCTTATCGTGCAACTGAAAGTTGCATGATGGCTTGCGCCTTCTATCGGAATCTATCGGCATCTATTGAAATACGTGGTGTCGCTGGAGACCTGCTGGTGATTATCCACCAAATTCAGCAGCGCTGGCAGAGGCGCCATATTCATTGTACATAGTGTATATAATGCATATTATATTTTTAAATAGTGCAGACTGCGTACTTTGAATGTATTGACAAGATGTCAATAAAATTATTTTAATTGTCTATCGGAATAAATATCAACTATTCTCGTTGATTTTTTTAATTATTCCAGAATTGGCCAAACTACAGTTACACGATAAGGAGATGCTTTTTTTTTTCATTCAATACTATATAATACATTATTCTAAAGTTAAACTCAATACATTTAAATCTTGATTTATTTTGCTTTCAACAATGAGAAATATTTTAGAATGTATTCAACTTTCTTCTTAAGACGAATCCCTACCACTTTCACGGTATGTTCTTGTTAATATTTAAGATTTTATATTTTAATGATATTCCTCAATTCATCTCAACATCAATAAGCTATATACCCCCTCTTTGATCCAAGTCTCAAGTGTGTGTGTGTGTGATTATTCAACATAAGTAATATATTTAAAGCGTACGAGGATGCGTTTCTTATAAGTTTTAATAAAGGCGAGCTTTCGGGTCAATAACCCTTCTACAGGACATCATATTTAAATAAACTTGCATCTTATATATATATCCATATTGAGAAAAACTAGCATATATACAAGAAAAACAAACGTATTAGCAAATTAGTGAGTAAAGTAACAGTAAGAAATATCCGCGTGCCTCGAGCATGCCAAGTGGGAAATCAAAAGAAGCTTCTTACTGTTACTTTACTCACTAATTTGCTAATACGTTTGTTTTTCTTGTATATATGCTAATTTTTCTCAATATGGATATATATTGTTACATATTTTACAAAATAACTATGCAGAATGTGACACTTCTCCCTCCTCCGAAATGGTCGCGTCCTCGTGACCGTTTTCAATTCTCGCAAAGTAAGGCTTGATTCTGCTTATGTGAACTGTTGTAGGCTGTGTGCGGTTCCCAGGGTTATCTTCTGGCACGATGGAGTAGTTCACATCGGAAATTTTTTTCAGCACGATGTAGGGTCCGAAATAGCGTCTCAAAAGTTTCTCACATTTTCCAGGTTTTCTTATTGGAGTCCACAGCGCTACTAAATCACCTGGTTCATAACCAGTTTGCCGATGTTTTTGGTTGTAATAATTAATCATCTTTGCCTGACTTTTCTCGGTATTAACTTTCACAATATCTCTCGTTCTCACGATTTTTTCCATCAACTTGCTCACGTACTCGTCATAATCCTCCGAATCGGGCTCAATGAAGATATTCGTGTCATCCAAAATCGAGACTGGTTCCCTTCCATACAAAAGGAAGAACGGGGAATATTTGGTTGTGTCTTGTATTGTCGTATTGTAAGCATGGGTTATGAATGGAAGTATCTCGTCCCAATTCCTTTGATCTACGTTCACGTACATGCTTATCATATTGATCAATGTTCTGTTCAATCGCTCTGTGAGGCCATTTGTCTGTGGGGTGATAGCTTGTTGTGAGGCAATGTTGAATTTGACATATCTTGGTTATTTCTTTCACCAAATTGCTCGTGAATTGGCTTCCTCTATCGCTAATCAGATACCGTGGGGCTCCATGTTTCAAAATAACATTTTCTGTCAGAAATTTAGCAACCTCCCTCGCTGTGGCATCGATGACAGCCTTCGTTTCCGCATATTTTGTGTAATAGTCGGTCAATACTATCATCCACTTCTTTCTGTTCTTCGTAGATGGCAATGGTCCCAAAAAGTCGATCCCAACTCTCTCGAAGGGATAATTTGCAGCAGGGATCGGATGAAGTAGGCCAGCAGGCAACTGATTAGAACCCTTCCTGCTTTGGCACAGATGGCAGGTCCTAACATACTCCACCACATCCTTCAGCATGGATGGCCAGAAATATTTATCCTTTAGACGGTGCATTGTTCTGGTCACACCTAAATGGCCACAGATCATATGATTGTGGTGCTCTTTTAAAATGTCCTTCCTTCTCACTCTGGGTACCACCAGCAGCCAGGCTCTTCTTTCTGGCCTCGGATTTCTTTTGTACAGACATCCGTTTTCTTCTTTAAAATTTTCAACAATCGATTGTTTGCCCTCCGTGTCACCGAGGCATCTCTTGATGTTTTCGATATATTCGTCGGAATCCTCGATGACTGGGTTGAAAAACAAACTATCATAGTTATCGTCAAAATCAGTTTCTGGTAATGGACCTCGTGAAAGACCATCTGCATCCAAATGTTTTTTTCCCGGATTAATAAATTATTTCGAAGTCATATTCTTGTATTTTTTAATGCCCATCTTGCAAGTCTACCCGTTGGATCCCTTAGATTTCTTAACCAACACAACGCGTGATGGTCTGTCATAACTTTGAAGCGCCTTCCATATAGATAAGGCCGTAACTTTGACATTGACCATACTAATGCCAAACATTCCTTCTCCGTTGTCGAATAATTACGTTCTGGCTTGCTTAATGATCGACTTATGTATGAAATTACTTTTTCTTGACCATTGATAGTTTGAACAAGGGTAGCACCTAGGCCAATATTTGATGCATCGGTGTGGATCTGGGTCGGTGCTTCTGGGTCAAAATGTGATAATATCGGGGGATTTGTTAGCAAAGATTTCAGAGTTATAAATGCTTCTTCCTGAGATTCTGACCAGATGAATGGAGAATCCTTTCTTGTTAGTTTGAACAGTGGGTCAGCTATTCGCGAAAAGTTCTTAATGAATTTCCTGTAATATGTGCAAAGTCCTATGAATGACTGAATTTATTTTGTCTTTGAAGGACGGGGAAAATCTCTAATCGCTTTAACATTATGATCTGCTGGTTTAATTCCATGTTTGCTTGTCACGTGACCGAGTATTTCAATTTCTTCAAATCCAAATCGGCACTTTTTACCATTAAGCCTCAGGTTCGATTCACGAAAGCACTTTAAAACAGCCTCAATCCTTCCGAGATGAGTGGTAAAGTCGGGACTGTATATAATAACGTCATCTAGGTAACAGAGGCAAAATTTCCATTTTATGTTTTTTAGTACATTGTCCATAATTCTTTCGAAAGTAGCTGGAGCATTGCACAAACCAAATGGCATAACATTAAATTCGTATAAACCGTGGGATGTTGTGAAGGCCGTCTTCTTCTTGTCTTGTTCCTCGATCTCTACCTGCCAGTATCCCGATCTGAGATCTATGGCCGTGAAATATCTAGATCCCTGAAGTGTGTCCATAACATCATCAATTCTGGGGATCGGATAAACATCCTTTACCGTTATGCTGTTCAGTTTCCTGTAGTCTACACAAAATCGCCAATTGCCATCTCTCTTTCTGACCAAAATAACCGGAAAAGCCCATGGACCAGAAGATGCCCTTATTACTCCCTCCTGGAGCATATCCTGAATTTGTTCTTTGATGATGTCTCGCTCCTAAGGGCTAACTCTGTACGGTTTGTGTTTTATCGGCTTCGCATTTTCTGTGTCAATTCTATGTTTGGCCAAATTCGTCTTGCCCAATTTTGATGAAAATAGATCACTGTATTTCGATAAAACTTGCCTTAATTCATTCTTTTGGCTTAATGTCAGGTCCTCGTTTATTTGAATTTCCGTCACCTTATCTTCCTCATCATCTTCTATATTATTAACCATGGTGGGAGGACTTGCGTAGCCCAAGGTCTGATTCTTCATTATTTTTAATGTTCGAGGATAAGGATTAGTTATCCATAAATCCGCTAATTTGTTTCTTACTGTGATCAGACATCTAGCAATCCTAAGCCCATTTGTAAGAGTTAGCTTTTCATTTGGTTCAACCACGTATTCGCCATCATTGGCCTTCACGGTTACCCTGACTAGTTTAACACAAAGTTGAGGCACTACTTCATCCTGCTGATTGATTATTTTCCTGGGTGCTTCGTTCGAATCTTGACACTCGGTCACAATGTCATATTCCAAAATATCCTGTTTGCAATTTATTTTCGCATTTAAACGCCTGAGAAGATCTCTTCCAATTATTAATGATTTCATATTGGATTCCAGAACTACAAATCTATGATTCAATGACTTTTCGTTAATTTTTATATCCATTGAAATGCTTCCCAATATATTAAGCCTTTTACCATCTGGACCAATACAATTTCCATTATAGGTTTCAATACGAACGCCAGTTTCGAGAGCAGTTCTTAAATCTACAATCGAGAGATCCGCGCCTGTGTCAACCAAGGCTTCCAATATTCCAATTTTATCAACATTCACATTTATTCGGCTTTTTGAATCCATCTCTGTGATCGCGCCTATTTTCGACATGCCCTGGTTGACTGGAACAGGCGCGCTTTCTAGTTTAAATCCTCCAACACCTCGAATATGTTGCGAGTTGGAATGTTTGGTCTCTCACACACATCGGCGTATACTTCTGGGCTCAGGTTCCGGGTGTTCAACGGTTTTTTGTCATCAGATGGGCTGTCTAGGCTAGGGGGAACTTCCTCAACCATGCGAACGTATTTTATTCTGCAATACTTTGCTACATGACCCGGTCTATTACATCTAAAGCAGATAGGTCGTCCGTCCTCGGTTCTACCTCTATCATTCCGAGGTTTTCTATCATAAGTGTTGCCAGAAGGAGTTCGTCTATATGTATCCTTTTGAGTGGATCGGGGAAATGTACGAGTCTCCTGTGGGGGGAAGTAAGTTTGGTTTCGGCTTGGTGCTCCCATCATAGGCCTCGAATAATTTTCAGTTTTATATGATTGAAACTCTCTTGGTTGCCTGTTCCATCTGGCATGATTAGTTTCTTTTTGAGAAATCCGATTCATAAGAATTTTATTCTTCTCCTTTCGTTCTAGGTATTCCTTCTCGAACCCATCTATTCTCTTGCATGCCTCCAGAAGTTCGTCGATGGTTTTAGGGGGATTGAGATATAGCGCCAGCGCGTACTCTTTCTTTAGACCTCCGATTACAAATTGTATTTTTTCCATCTCTTCCATATTGGGCTGGACTTTGCTGCATTGAAGCAATATATCTTCAGCAAATCGCATCGCGAGTTCATTCCACCCCTGCATTCTGTTCAGTTTGAGCATCATCTCGTCCTTGTTCTCCAGCGACGCGAAGTCCTGGATGAGGCGAGTCTTGAAAATTTCCCAGGTGGCAAGATTGACCTTGTGGAATTCATACCAAGTTTTAGCAGGTCCGACTAGGTTCATGGCGGCGTAGCGGGTGATGATGTAATCCGCCCAGCGGTAAAGAAACCCAACTTCTTCCAGAGAAGTGATCCATTGGCGTGGGTCTTCGTCTCCAGCATACTTCCTGATGTTCAAGCTTGGATTAAAGGGTATAGGGTCAAAACCGGCATCTCCACCAGTTGTTACACCCGCCTCGACCGTAGGTGCTTCTAAAGGTTGCTGATCAGCGTTCGCCATCTCATAAAATAAACCAGACCGCGTTCTCATAAAACAAGCAACTATATTTTATTAATAATGAAAAGGTTATTATTATAGAATAATATATAATATATAAACAAGAATAATATTAACAACGAACTAAACTCAAAAAACAAAAGCAGCTATGCAGAGAACATAGAATGTTTTTCTCCGCACGTGACGCGGTGGAGCGTGACCCGTGCCTGCCCGGGTGAGTAGTCGTTGTTTGAACTCTGTATGTTACATATTTTACAAAATAACTATGCAGAATGTGACACTATATAAGATGCAAGTTTATTTAAATATGATGTCCTGTAGAAGGGTTATTGACCCGAAAGCTCGCCTTTATTAAAACTTATAAGAAACGCATCCTCGTACGCTTTAAATCTATTACTTACATTTTTTAGAGGATTCCAACTTTCTTTACTTTGATTATTCAACATGCTCTCTCAAACGAAAATATTGATCACTTGATCTCAAATTCAAAATAATTTTTGGTATCAATTTCAAATATAATATACTATATACATACTTATCCTTGCGATGAGTTCAAATTTTCTTAATCGTTAAAAGGATTTTCTTTTGAATTTTCTATAAATATTAATTTTTGAATTTGCCCTTAATATTAGCACAAACTAATCTAAACTCCAATAAAAGACCGCCTTCCGGAAATGTCAGATGCATCTATATTTTGGGAAGATTTTTATAGAAAGAAAGTTATTTAATGTATTTATAATATTTTAATATTATTTTAAATTATAGCTCACGAATAAAAATTTGCATATATATATATATATACTAATAATATGATACTTTAGCGCGCCATCTGTTATCAAAATTCGAAACTATTATAGACGCGTATAATTCTTTTCAAGAATACACTCATGGACAAAATTTAAGGAAGTGGAAAGTCTTGTAGTCGCCGGTCATCTTTTTTTTTTTTTTTCAAGGAAACGGTCAATTTTTATCACATTTGTTTATATAGTGTGTCTTCAATAAAGGTTACTGTGTATAAAATATCTTTCAGGGCTATTGTCTGAATGCTAAAGGAACAACTTATTCAAGTTTCGTTCATGATTGTGAATATATCTATGCTTTACAAGAGAACAATCCATTAATGAATCTTCAGATGATAAAGGCATATATTGAATAAAATGAAAGATTATTCACAAATATATGTACAAGGCAATAACGCGCATCTATACAAGACAAATGAAAATATTATAAGAACCAAGTATTCATTTAACAAATGATTCAAACTTCTACTATCCTTACTGCGATGAAAGAATATTTGGAGGGCTTGGCTCATCAGTGGTGAACCCTCCCAGCGGTTTCGTCAATTTTTAATCTACCAGACCGCTTCTTTAAAGCTCTTATACTGTATTGGATCATTCTGCTTTTATATGCTACACTGAAGGGTGAAATCCTAGAAATGGTATTTAAGCAAACAATGGACATAATATTTTAGGACAGTAGAATTACATTTAAATATTTGTATCAAGCAATGCTCTTCTGCAAACATTTATATGTAATTCTACTGTCCTATAAGCATATGTCCATAGTTTGCTTAAATAACATTTCAAATATTTCGCAATTTAGGTAAACGTATAAGATCTCACATTATAGAGAATACAGAATTAGAGCTCTAAAGAAGCGGTTTGTAGATTAAATTGTTCAAACCCCTGAGGGGGGGGGGAGGTCCACCTCTGATGAGCTACGCCCTCCCAATATTCTTTCATCACAGTGAGGACAGTAGAAGTTTGATTCATTTGTGAAAGAAACACTAGCGTTTTACAATGTTTTCATTTGTTACAAATATATGTACTAGCTGAGCGCCAAACTTTACCAAGAGAGATATAGGATGTTATAATGATACAAAACAATATTGTCAGAAAATTTATTCTGAATCCAATATATTTATTATTTATAAAAATAACTGTATAGTTAGGAATTATTGGAATAATCGAAAGAAATTTCCTTTATACCATCTACAATTTTTATCATCAGCTAAATTTTCAATTGTATTATAAACAAACACAACACGCACACAATTTCTATATTATTTACAATAAAGGTCAAGTAAATAGCACAGGCTTTCAGCCTATTGATATTGGAAAAAGACTCTCTTTTAATACGAGGTTATGAGCAGGAATATATATATGGTTTCACACACACAACACACACAATTTCTAAATTATTTACAATAAAGTTCAAATAAAAGGTATGCTTTCAGCCATGTCGATCTTCGACAAGACCTTCCTTTAGATACGATATTATGAGCAGGATTATGAATAAGATTTCATTAGCGACGTTGAAAGAAAGGTTTGGAAGGATCTAGAACAGTCGCAAAGAATGTCAATGGTCGCGTGCAAGCAGAGCACGCTGGGATTATCCAGCAAATCAGTGTGCGTGCATCGTGAAGACAAAGAGATTCTTTTTTCAACATTTATTTTGAGTTTGAGTAAAAAGGCGATCCATCAATTGAGATTATATAAAAGGGCATACCTGGATCTGTAAAGGAAAAAAAAAAAACATTTTTTTCTCAAAATATTTCGAGAGATTGCTCCCTCTTTATCAATTTATTGCACAGTAAAATTGTTACTATGTTACTTGTTGTTACTGTACAATAAATTGATAAAGAGGGAACAATCTCTCGAAATATTTTTAGAAAAAAAAATTGTTTTTTTTTTTCTTTACAGATCCAGGTACGCCCTTTTATATAATTTCCTTTGAGATTGGACATATTCTTATTGTTTATTATATTCACAATTTGTGAAAATTTGAAACTACTGCAAAGGCATTAAGGACAGTAGATATTGTTTAATTTTTAAAAGAATCATACGCGTCTATAATAGTTTCGAAATTTAATAACCGATGACGCGCTGATGTATCATAATTAACAATTTGTAATGAATTAAGTTTACTAGGCTAAATAGAGATATATTATTATGATGCATATGCGTCATTCTGTTATAATAAATATAAACTATTTTTGACGCATATGGTTCTTTTCGAATTGAAACAATTATATTCTACTTTTACTGCAATGATAAAATAATGGGAGAGCCTGACTCATCAGTGGTAAACCCTTCCATCAGTTTCGCCAATTTAATAGAAATCTATTAGATCCCAAGCCTTCTCTTTTACCATTATATACAGCACCTATGTAAAGGAATATATTTTTCGAAAATATGATTATAAATACATCAATCAAGCATGAATATTTATTTTCTTATTACAACAAATTTTCTACTGTCTTTACTGTGATGAGAAATAGTAGAAAGACTTGACTCATCAGAGGAGAACCCTCCCAGCGGTTTCACCAATTTAATCCACCAGACCGCTTCTTTAGAACTCTAATACTGTATTGGATCATTCTGCTTTTATATGATATACTGAAAGGTGGAATCTTAGAAATGATATTAAAGCCAACTATGGACATAAGCTTTTAGGACAGTAGAATTACATATAAATATTTGCATCGAGCAATGCTCTTCCGCAAACAACAAATACAAGGCCAGTTAGGAATAAATTAATATAAGGAAATAACGCGATATCTATACACAGCAAATCATATTATTCGCGTTTTAATACCATAATTGTTGGATGGAATTTTAACAATTAAAGCTGTAGTCTCTATAAACATTAAAAAAATGTTTTAAAAAAACAATATACTTTTTTAAAGGTTGATGGCGTCTCAATAACTTGAATATACAATCAATATTATTATCCTTTATTTAAAAATAACTCCTCCAAGAGCGGCAAATCAGAAACTTACCATTAAGAACGGCGTTTAATAAGTTTTACCACAAATGTTTCTTTTTACAGAACAAAAAATCGTAATTTTAACTATTTAAGGAGAAATAACGACTATTCCTAACCTTAGGGATAAAGTATGAAAAAATGAATTGTGAAGAGTAATTATAAACGGAAAAATAAAAGTGTCCAGGGATGGAAATCGAACCTACAGTGTTCCGCTTACCGGGCAGATGCCTTGTCCACTAGGCTACCCTGGACATATTTTTCTGTTCGTAAATATTATATAAAGTTAATTTATAATACAATATAATGAGGATATGATTATAAAACGACGTTTAACAGGTTTTAAATTTTAAAACAAGTTTTAAAACTTGTTAAACGTTGTTCTATATCCACTATATAAAAATCTAAATGACGAATCCGATTTTATAACTTATAATATTTAGATTGTAATATAATTTATATTATACTGTTCGCAGATTTAAAAAAAAACGAAATTTTCAATTGAAAGTAATCTACATATCGTTGTGGTGTTTTATGTGAAATTTATTATTCATCATGATTATATGAATTATTCAAATATGTAGATATGTTAGCTGGGTATTAAACGTTGTTTATAGTCTAGATTTATTTCCTCCTTTCTTTGATGGATTACAAAGCTGGTAGAAACTTCCAAAAAAACATTGTTACCCTGAGTCTTCTTTGATGACAAGAGCCCTAAACAAACTTTGATTTAGTTAACAAAAATATTTCAATTAATATTCTGGAATAAAATGATCTAAATTTGGCATTAATTCCATTAGAAAGGCTCTTTCGCATTAATAAAGAATATTTGAGAGGTCTAAAGATTGCTTTTTTTCTTTCCTTCTCTCTAGGAAAGGTCGTTTTTCAGAGGTCGTCGCTTAGGAAAGTTGTCACTTAGGGAGATGGTTACAGATGTGCTTGTTTTGTTTCTCTAAGAGGGATCGGGCTACGATGGTGAACACTTCTTTATTTAAGAACGGAACTTTCCTAACTAACTGACAACATTCATTTGTCTCTATTTATAACCTAACTCGAGCGTCTATATGCAAAACCATATTTACATATTTACATCTGAATATCTACAATTACATCACATCTCCCCTCTTAGAGATTAGCTCTAGTCCTCTCCAAAACGTCTGGGCGGACGAACTGTTCTTCCAGGAGATGTTGATGATTCGGTCACATCCGAAGTGTGTGGGTTGGCCTTTCCTACTTCAATCACATCCACGTTCCGATCTTCAGTGTCTTGCCTAATTTCTTTTTGTTGATTCTTTACACTTTCTGATTGGCGCACTATCTGGATTGCCTTCTCCAAGGTAAGTTCCGATTCCAACTGTAATTTCTCAGAAAGATTAAAGTTTTTCACTCCAACTACCAAGCGATCCCTGATCATCTCTTCTTTTAAGATACCATAGCTGCAGGTTTCTGCCAGCACATAGAGATTGGTTATGAATTCCTCTACAGGTTCCATCTCCCCTTGGCTTCTTCTATTGAATTTTGCTCTTTCATAAATAACATTTCTTTTTCCTATGAAATAGTCCTGAAATTTGGACGCCACTAGTTTATAGTCATTAATTTGCGCTTCACTTAAATTAAATAAGATCAAGATTTCTTCTGCTTTATCGCCCATTATGTAAATCAGAGCATTTACTTGCTCACTTTCACTTTTCTCTGAAAGTCCTGAAGCGATTCTGTATCTTTGAAATCTTTTGAACCATATCGGCCATTCATTGGGTTTGCCGAAATTGAATCCTTCTGGAGCAGCTACTTGTATATAATTAGCCATTTTTTTCTCCTTTTCTTAAAAAAAATCTTATATTTCAACTTTATAATTTTGAAAATTGCTTTTACGCTTTTACCTTTTTACCGCTTTTACGCTGCCACCATGTTTTGTTTCTCTAAGAGGGATCGGGCTACGATGGTGAACACTTCTTTATTTAAGAACGGAACTTTCCTAACTAACTGACAACATTCATTTGTAAAGTGTAAAGAATCAACAAAAAGAAATTAGGCAAGACACTGAAGATCGGAACGTGGATGTGATTGAAGTAGGAAAGGCCAACCCACACACTTCGGATGTGACCGAATCATCAACATCTCCTGGAAGAACAGTTCGTCCGCCCAGACGTTTTGGAGAGGACTAGAGCTAATCTCTAAGAGGGGAGATGTGATGTAATTGTAGATATTCAGATGTAAATATGTAAATATGGTTTTGCATATAGACGCTCGAGTTAGGTTATAAATAGAGACAAATGAATGTTGTCAGTTAGTTAGGAAAGTTCCGTTCTTAAATAAAGAAGTGTTCACCATCGTAGCCCGATCCCACCGCTGCCACCATGTTTTGTTTCTCTAAGAGGGATCGGGCTACGATGGTGAACACTTCTTTATTTAAGAACGGAACTTTCCTAACTAACTGACAACATTCATTTGTCTCTATTTATAACCTAACTCGAGCGTCTATATGCAAAACCATATTTACATATTTACATCTGAATATCTACAATTACATCACAGTGCTTATCAGGAAAATGGTCGCTTAGGGAGATGGTCTTTCAGTAAAGTGGTCGCTCAGGGAGATGTTTCTCATATAGGTGGTCGCTTAGGTAGATGGTCTCTCAAGAAGATAGTATTTTGGGAGATGGTCTCTCAAGATGGTATTTTGGCAGATGCTCTTTCGAGGAGGTTGTCACATAGAAAGATGGTCTTTCGGGGAGGTGGTTGCTTAGGAACAATTTAAGAAACCCAGCATAATAAACTTTTATAGCGGTTTAGAAAGAAATAACTGTCAAACCACTGGTAGGGTTTCTTACTGATGAACCAGACCCTCCCTTTTCATCTTTTCATCGTAGAAAAGATAGTAGAAAGTTGTTATATTTATAAAATTATTATCAATATATATATTCATTTATAAAATATATTTGGCGCTTGAAATAATTTCGAATATCATGTATAGATGGCGTGCTATGTCGTTATATATATTTTATCGAGAGTATCCTAATATATTTTCCATATCATCATATATAGATCTAAGAACGTAATTCTCCCTATAAAAATAAGAGCAACTGGATGTTTAAAAAAATGTATTTTTTATTTGCAAAATGAATCAAGATTTCGAACCAATTTGATCTTCAACAGGCTTATAACAAATATTACAGGCGCATTATTTTATTATTAGTATTATTATCCCTAGTAAACATAGTATAGGCTATGATAATCATGGTGGGTAGAAGTTGGAACTTACAAGTGTACCAGAGAGCCCCATTAGGTTACTAGCATTCTCTGGGTGGGTTGAAACTTTGCGAAAATCGTAGACCTTTGGATAATTTTTGTTTAATTAGAAAAAGTGCCCAATGCGTGATTCAATCCCGGGTCGTAGCGGTTGAAAACCAACGGATTAGACCACTCATCTACCGATCCCCTGAGAAAAAAAATGACAATAGAAAACACACTCAACACAAATGGAATTTCTGCATGTGCACACTCAGGCGGGCATAATGAACTATATTGTAGCTATATTAATAGATTTCTAATAAAATATAAATAAAGAATATATGCAATTACATAAATAATATTTCACATTTCGCGAACAAAAATAGATTTATTATTGTCTTTAAAATATTAAAATTGTAAGTGATGTTGATGATACAGTTAAACCTGTCTATAGCGCCCCCTCTTGGGACTCACCCAAAATAGGGTGCTTTCGAGATGGGGTACTATAGACAGGTTACTTTTAATGTAAATCGAATCGAACTGCGTATTTAAAATTGGGCGCTATAGAGAGGAAGGCGCTATTTAAAGGGGGCGCTATAGACAGTTTTAACCGTATATATTGTATCGGCCATAATAAAAATGAAAATTATGTTTTTGGGAATTATAAAAAAATAATAATTCTACTACCGTTTTCTCTAATCCTCAAAACAGAAAACTGCTATAAAATCCATATAGAGAAATAAACCTAACGAATTCTATTAAAAGCCTTAAGTTCCTTTTTATGTCTTGTTTTATGGGGTGTTGGTAATTTTATGGGCGGTAATTCTGGAAGTGGAAAACCAAGGTAGGATTAACGGAGAAGCCTAGGGATATCCTGGATTTCATTAACAACGTTATCTATTTAAATACTTCCCTTTATAGTATATTTATGTTGTGATGGCCCTATAAAATATATCTTAACAAGGGTGTATAAGCTCATTGTTAAAAAGTGCATGTTTATAAGTTTATTTTTACTTCATTCTTGCTCTCTTTTACGGTTTTCTATCATAAAAGGAAAGAATAAAATTATATTATTAATGATTTTGAAATTTTACTATATATTATTATGCATTAACGCGCGATCTGTTATATATTCGAAACTACTATAGACGTTTATGATTCTTTTAAAATTTAAACAGGGGGGTCGGTGGAAGGATGGTCTAAACCGTTGGTTTTCGACCGCTACGACCTGGGTTCGATTCCCGCATTAGACAGTTTTTTTTTTCTGATAAAAAAGTTATCCAATAGCCCCCGATTCTTGCAAAAGTCTAACCTCACCAGCGAGTGCAAGTAATCAAACGCACAGTAATCTTGGCACATTTGTAAGTACAAAGTCGAACTGCTTTTCACATGTATAGACATGTGATGCACTTACAGTAAAAGTAGTCGCCTACTTCTACCCACAATAATTTTCATGGCCTCTACCACGTATACTAGGGATAAGCAAAAATAAATAAATAAACAATATCTATTGCCCTAACTGCAATAGAAATATTAATGGGAGGGCCTGACTCATCAGTGGTGAACTCTCCCAGCGGTTTATGGTAGTTAAACTGACGAAACCGCTGGGAGGGTTCACCACTGATGAGCCAGGCCCTCCCATTATTTTTTTCACTGCAATAAGGGCAGTAGAAATTGTTTAATTTTTTAAAGAAACATACGCGTCTATAATAGTTTCGAATATATATATTATATATGAAAAATCAATCAAAAAATAAAGGGGTCAGGTGTTGATATTAAAAATAAAAAGGCATATCCTGACCAGGAGCACATGTGTTTTACAAAAGGCAGAGCGCCATCTGGTGGAACAGAAATCAACTAAACATTGATTTAGCCTGTTCCCTGTTATTTGGCCAACCCAATTTCTTGATAAATCAAGAAAAGCCATTTATCAAGAAATTGGGTTGGCCAAATATCGGGGAACAGGCTAAATCAATGTTTAGTTGATTTCTGTTCCACCAGATGGCGCTCTGCCTTCTATAAAGCACATGTGCTCCTGGTCAGGATATGCCTTTTTTATGTTTAATATACATGTGTATGTACATATATGTAATGTAAATATATATTTGGCCTTAAATACCCATTTCTTGATTTTTCGGGAAGCCATTGGGACCAAAAATCTTTTTTGGTCGCAGTGGTTACAGCCTTCTCCACGCTGACGAGCGCCAACAGCGCGAAACGCGTTCGTGGATGGCTTTTCTTGAATTATCAAGAAATTGGGTTGGCCAAATATCACGGAGCAAGCTAAATAAACGTTTAGTTTATTTTTGCTCCACTAGATGGCGCTCTGCCATCTAAAAAGCACATGTGCTCGTGGTCAGGAGATGCCTTCTTTATTTTTAATATCAACACCTGACCCACTTATCTTTTATTTTTTTCTATTGTTTTTTCATATATATATATTGTTACACCAGGTTGCGGCTTGGCAGACTCTTCAGCCTGGATTCTCTCCTGTGCTGGGTCTTGCATCTTACCAGAGCGTGTTTCAACCATCCTACAAATTTATAAAAGGGAATAACGAGATAAGTCTTCTTTAAGTAGCCACCAGAATCCTTTATTTATTTTCTCACATCAAAGAGAGCAGTGAAGTCACAGTGTACCTAAATACAAATGATCATAAATTAATAATCTGTTTTAAATAAATATCATAGAATATTTTATATAAAAATAAATAAATATATAATTTAAATTTCAAATATATTAAAACTAATATAAGAAATACGCCATTAATCATGATGTAACACTTCCCCCTCTCCAGAGGTCGTCACGTCCTCGTGATTGACCTCATCAATTCTTTCAAAATAGGGTTTGATTCTTGAGACATGGACAATCAATGGGTCTTGGCCAGGATTATCTTTTGGTTCAATTAAGTAATTTACGTTGGACAGCTTCTTTAATATTCTATATGGGCCAAAATATTTTCTCAGTAGTTTCTCACACTTTCCTATTTTCCTAATTGGTGTCCAAACTGCTACTAATTCTCCTGGTTCGTAGCTTCTTTCCATGTGTTTCTTGTCATAGTTCTTTTTCATTCTTTCTTGAGTCTTTATTGTGTTGTTAACAACTAATTTTCTTGTTCTGTTTATTTTGTCTAAGTGATGTTTTATGTATTCATCATAATCATCTTTGTCAATGTCCACCGAGATATTCCTGTCGTCCAAAAGAGACGTGGGTTCTCTTCCAAACATCAGGAAAAAGGGAGAATATCCTGTGGTTTCCTGAATTGTAGTATTGTAAGCGTGAGTGATGAATGGGAGTATTTCGTCCCAATTTTTCTGATCAGTGTTCACATACATACTGAGCATATTGATCAATGTTCTATTTAACCGCTCTGTCAATCCATTAGTCTGGGGATGATAGCTCGTTGTGAAGCAATGTTTAATCTTGCACGTTTTCATCACCTCTTTCATTAAATTACTGGTAAATTGAGAGCCTCTGTCACTAATAAGATATTGTGGGGCTCCGTGCCGAAGAAAAATATCCTCTACTAGAAATTTAGAAACTTCTTTCACTGTTGCTTCCGAGACTGCTCTTGTTTCTGCATATCTAGTGTAGTAGTCCGACAGCACGATTATCCATTTTTTCCTGTTTTTCGTAGATGGTAGTGGACCAACAAAGTCAATTCCAATTCTTTCGAAAGGAAAGTTGGCTGGGGGGATGGGCTGTAGTAGTCCAAAAGGTAATTGGTTTGAGCCTTTCCTACTTTGGCAAAGGTGACACGTCCTAACGAATTCTGAGACATCCTTTAGCATGGATGGCCAAAAGTATTTACTCTTTATTCGGTACATGGTTCTGGCGACGCCCAGATGGCCATTCGACATATGATTGTGATATTCTTTCATAATTTCTCTCTTTTTATTCTCTGGAACCACAAGCAACCACGCCCTGCCTTCAGGGTTCGGGTTTTTCTTAAAGAGGCATCCATCTTCTTCTTTAAAGTTTTGCGCAATTGATCGCCTGCTTCCATTAAGGTTTTTCTTAACACTTTCGATAAATTTATCCTCTTCGTCTGTTATTTGATTTAAAAATAGCCTTTCAAAATCCTCATCCCAATCAGTTTCTGGTAAGGGCCCCCTAGATAAGCCATCGGCGTCCAGATGCTTCTTTCCCGATTTATGTATTATATCGAAGTCATATTCTTGAATTTTCAATGCCCATCTTGCCAATCGACCTGTTGGATCCTTCAAGTTTTTGAGCCAGCATAAGGCGTGATGGTCTGTTACTATTTTAAAGTGTCTTCCATAAAGGTAGGGTCGTAATTTTGACATTGACCAGACAACGGCCAGACATTCTTTTTCAGTGGTTGAATAATTTTGCTCCGCTTTACTTAGGGTACGACTCAAATATGAGATCACCTTCTCTTCACCACCGATGTCTTGGACAAGTGTTGCACCTATGCCGATGTTGGACGCATCAGTATGAACATAAGTAGGTGCATTTGGATTGAAGTGACCTAAAATTGGTGGACTTAATAGTGCTGTTTTTAGGGTTTGAAACGCTTCCTCTTGTCTTTCTGTCCAGGTAAATGATACACTTTTTTTTATAAGGTTGGTCAAAGGGTCAGCAATTTTTGAAAAGTCTTTGATAAATTTTCTATAATATGAACACATTCCCAAAAAGGATTGTACTTCTTTGACCTTTTTGGGTCGAGGAAAATTTCTGACAGCTTTGATGTTATGTTCCGCGGGTTTTATACCATGTTTGCTCGTTATATAGCCGAGAATCTCCAATTCTTCAAAAGCAAATCGGCATTTTTTGTCGTTTAAACCTTAAATTAGATTCACGAAAACATCTAAAAACAGCTTCAAGTCTTTTGAGGTGCGTTGGAAAATCCGGGCTATATATGATAACATCATCCAGATAACACAAACAAATTTGCCATCTCAGATTTCCAAGCATATTCTCCATATTTCTCTCAAAGGTAGCAGGCGCGTTACAAAGTCCAAAAGGCATCACGTTGAATTCATATAATCCATGCGCTGTAGTGAAAGCTGTTTTCTCTTTGTCTCTTTCTTCGACTTCAACTTGCCAATATCCAGATCTGAGGTCTATTGCTGAGAAGTGTGTAGATCCTTGGAGAGTATCCATAACTTCGTCTATTCTAGGGATCGGATAGACATCTTTCACTGTCACATTATTCAGTTTTCTGTAGTCCACACAAAATCTGTATTTACCATCTCGCTTCTTGACCAATATTACTGGAAAAGACCAGGGGCTAGAAGATGGCCTAATTATGCCTTCTGTAAGCATCTCGTCAATTTGCTCTTTTATAATATCTCGTTCTTTAGCACTTACCCGGTAAGGCTTGTGTTTAATTGGCTTCGCGTCTTCTGTGTCTATCCGATGTTTTGCCAAATTGGTTCTCCCTAATCTCGATGAAAAAAGATCTCCATACCTTTCTAAAACTTGTTTTAACTCCTTCTGTTCCTTTGGTGAAAGATTTTCGTTTATTTGGAATCTAGGTTCTTCGTTCTTTTCTACCTCTCTTTCTCGACTCACATTTATTTTCGCTGGACTACTTCCAAAAGCCAATGTTTGGTTTTTCATTATTTTTAACGGTCGAGGATACGGATTAGTTATCCAGATGTGTGTTTCCCTATTTATAACATTGATCAAGCTTCTTGCTAGACGAAGTCCATTTGTTTGAAACATTTTGCTGCTCTCCTCGATAATATATTCTCCATCCTCTGTTTCTACCAATGCCTTGATCAATTTCATGGAACATTCCGGTACAATGGAATCCTTGGCACTCTTTATTTTCAACATTTCAAAATTGATTTCGTCATGATTATTCGTCAAATCATATTTTATAGTTTCTTGCTTACAATCTATTTTTGCGTTCATTTTCTTAAGGAAATCTCTCCCAAGAATTAATGTCCGTAAATGCGTTTTCAATATCACAAAGTTGTGTGATAATGTTTCGTCATCAATTTTTATATTTAAAAATATACTTCCTACCATGTCCAATTTTTTTCCATCGGGTCCTGCACAAATTTTTGCGAGTTTACTTATACCATGGCCTGTATCGAGGGCCGTTCTGAGGTCGACCACTGAGAGGTCAGCACCTGTATCAACCAAAGCTTCAAAAGTCCCTATCTTGTCCACATTGATTTTTAATTTGTATTTAGGGTCCAACTTCTTGATTCCGTTTATGGTCGACTTGCTTTGATTGACAGATTCAGGCGCGACGCTTAGTTTAAATCTTCCAACACGGAATATCTATTCCGGGTAGGAATATTTGTCTGTGTGCTATGACATACATCAGCATAAAGCCGAGGTCCTGATTTCTCTGATATTTCATTCATTTGGCATTTTTCTTCGACCTTCTCTTGGGTATCTGCTGGATCCTCTTCTAGGATTCTTATAAACTTGACCCTACAATAACGGGCCACGTGCCCTGGCTTGTTACATTTAAAGCAGATTGGTCTTCCATCTTCCGTCCTATTTTTGCTCACTTCTTGGCTTTTATTGTAAGTGTTTCTCTGAAGGTTTGGTTTCGGCACAAAGTTAGGATTATAAGGACGTCTAGGGGTAGAGGGCTGGGGAAAGTTGTTTCGATACTGTCTGGGGGTAGGATGGGAGTCGTTCTTGTAATTATTGGAAACAGGGGCTTGGGGCCTGGAAGTGGTCTGGTAGTTTCGTGCGGCAGTCGGCGGCACGTACCTCGATTGTTGTTGGGGTCTAGAATAGCGTGGACCGTTATATAGGTTTCTGGATTTCTCCACACGTTCCCGATACTTCTTTTCAAAAGAATCCATTTTCTTGCACACGACAAGAAGGTCATCGGTCGTTTTAGGAGGGTTCAGGTAGAGCGCGAATGAGTACTCTTTTTTCAGTCCTCCAATAACATGTTCAATTTTTGTTTCTTCTTCCATTGCGGGGTCAACCTTGTTGCACAACACTAGAATGTCTTCCGCGAACCTGATTGCTGGTTCATTCCAGTGTTGCATTCTGTTGAGCTTCATTCTAAGTTCTTCTTTATTCGCGTCCAAAGAAAAATCCTGAATGAGGCGGATTTTAATATTTTCCCAGCTCGTGAAACTAGCTTTGTGTAAATTCAACCAGGTTTTAGCGCTTCCCGTCATGTTCATGGCGGCATAACGAGAGATAATGTAGTCTGCCCAATGGTACAAGAAGCCAATTTCTTCAAGAGATTCAATCCATGGGCGAGGGTCTTCCGATCCATCATACTTGGGGATGTCGATGTTGGGATTCAGGACAACTGGGTCGAAACTAGCATCTCTACCAATTGTTACACCAGGTTGCGGCTTGGCAGACTCTTCAGCCTGGATTCTCTCCTGTGCTGGGTCTTGCATCTTACCAGAGCGTGTTTCAACCATCCTACAAATTTATAAAAGGGAATAACGAGATAAGTCTTCTTTAAGTAGCCACCAGAATCCTTTATTTATTTTCTCACATCAAAGAGAGCAGTGAAGTCACAGTGTACCTAAATACAAATGATCATAAATTAATAATCTGTTTTAAATAAATATCATAGAATATTTTATATAAAAATAAATAAATATATAATTTAAATTTCAAATATATTAAAACTAATATAAGAAATACGCCATTAATCATGATGTAACAATATATGTTATAGACTTAATTTGATACTATTTTTTCTAAAAGAAAAACGTTCATATCTTAAACTTTAAAGATGGGCTTTTTTTGACGCTCATATCTTAAACTTTAAATATAGGCGTTTTTTTTTTTCATATGAAATATCGAAGATATGATTGTATAGAAGTTTGAATATATTGAAGTTAAAATATCTTCATAGTTTATATATTTTATATTTATATACACTTAGTAAAGCCACGCCTGATAGATTGAACAGAAAGTAGGAGAATAGCGTGGTAGGTTTCTTTATATACAATAAAGAAACCTACCACGCTATTCTCCTACTTTCTGTTCAATTTATATACACTCATCGACAAAATTTAAGGAATTTGTAGCTTTGAGTATATATATCGGGATTCAGACAATAGCTCTGAAAGATATTACAGTGACCTTTATTGAAGACACACGAGATATCCAAATGTGAACAAAATGACCTCTATCTCCTTCCAAATATATATATATATATTGACGACCGACTACATCAAAGACTTTCCACTTCTTCAAATTGTTGTCCATGATGCAAGAAATTTAACCCTGGATTTTTTACTTGTTGATATAATAAAATATAAGTTAATAATAAACGTGTATACTATATATATTTAAAAGAAAAACATATAGCTAAAATAACATAACATAATCACCATAACAAAGATTTCAAAGATGAATAAACAATTTAGCTTCATATTATGATGCATTAGCGCTGGGAGGGTTCAATACTGATGAGCCAGGCCCTCCCACTAATTTTTCCATTGCGGTAAGAGCAATAGAAATTGTTTAATTTTCAAAAGAATCATACTATAATAGATTCGAATCTAGATTTATAATATTGTGATAGTTATTTTAGATTAAACTATTCAGGAAATATTAATTCAAGATTCTATACGAAATATGAGACTTATTCCTTTTTCTATCTAGGAGCTCGGTTCACTTAATCTATATTTACGACTTTCAAAGAAAAGTTTATATGTCGTTCTTTTTTTGAAACTTAAACTTTTTCGACCATAAAGTAAAATTCTTCTCTTTAGATATCATTTCTAGATTATACTGGAGCTTTATATAAAATATAGTTTATATATTTAGCGAGCGCAAAAACATGATAAAGGTTATAATAGAATAATAAATTTTTCCTATATTTATATAACCTTTATATATCAATCTATAAATAACCGTCTAAAAATATCTTTTGGTGGAAAATATTTTTCTTCTTTTATTATATTTGACCGATTTTTATGAACTTATTTCAATTTAAAAATGATTTTAACGGTTTTTAATTATTAAGAGAAGTAAAACCAATCAACTACAATCAAATAAATATAAACTTCTACTAAGAAAAATATCGCATGGTATAACTAAAAGTTACTGATAGCTTACGCCATTTATCGGAATAAATATCAATAAATCTTTGATTTTTTAAATATTATTCTAGATAATATTGGAGGAAAATACTTTTACTTTATTCAATAATACAACAGGTTTCTGAAGATGAGTTTATTTTTTCATTTCTATTTAAGTAATATCGAGCTTTCGGGAATTATTGATCTTCTATAGGAGTACTGTTAGCATTTTTATAAGTTGTTTTTTCATAGATTAATATATTTATATTTTGACCAGATGACCGGATGACTTTACATGTATATATTTGGTTTTAAATGATGTAAATTAGTTAGTTATGATAGGAAATTAAAAGTGTTGATTTTCTGAGAGGTGTTTGTGTTTACTCTGCTCGATTGTAGACTAGGAAAGAATTAGTTCCTAACAAGTACATAGAAACGAACAAACACAGTTGAGATTCAGTATCTGCTATGTATTTTAAATCGGGCGCTATTTAGAGAAGGCGCTATAGACAGGTTTAACAGTATGTATATGTGAAAAAAAAATAATAAATAATTTAAAAAAAAAACAGGTGTTGGTATGTGGGTGGCATGGAATTCTAGGCGGAGTCAGATAACAAATTATTTATTGTAAAATAAACCTTTAATTACATTTATTTAATACAAATTATCAGAAGGGGTTGCATTGTTGTATTATTACATTTTGAAGTTATTTTTTATGTCTGTGTGTGTGGTCAAATATCAATTCTAGATTATATAATGTTAGACATATGTGCTTGATATATTATAGATAAATATTTACATTTCATATTATTTATGATTTATATTTAGAATGATGTATAATTATTTTATTATATTGATATGGCAACAATTAATATGATATTAATGTTAATTCATATAATTTTAATAAAGTATATTTTATAAGCATTATATATTTATAAGATGAATAATTTTAATATTTGAATTGAATAGTTATTAGACAAATTAAAACTTATAATGAAAATAGGAAAAGTTAATATTTGGGAGCCGCTACAGGTATTAAAATAAAAAAGGCATATCTTGACCATGAGCACATTAGCTTTTTAGATGGCAGAACGTCATCTGGTGGAATAGAAATGAACTAAACGTTGATTTAACTTGTTCCCTGATATTTGGACGACCCATTTTCTTGATAAATCAAGAAAAGCCATCCACGAACGCGTTTCGGGCTGTTGGTCCTCGTCAGCGTGGAGTAGGCTGTATTACTGTGACCAAAAATGCTTTGGTCCCAGAGGCTTCTTGAGAAACCAAGAAATGGGTATTTAAGGGTGTATATATATAGCTGTAGTATAAAAAACTCCTCTTTTATATGTAATTTGTATTTTAACATTAAAGCCAACCTACAGACAACCGAGACGGAGACGGGAGGGTAAAGTCCGATCACTTGAGACACCAGTGACATTCCAAAGAGCAATAACTTGGAACCCGTTAGTTAACACATCGGGAATTTTAAGACAGTTGGGGATTAGGTGTGACACAGCAAGTCTATGTCAGTCCTGTCTCTCTCTCTCTGGTTTCCTGGGTCCCTCTTTCAACTTGAGATGTATTTATCCCCCCACCGCTTATTACCACACATATATACAATATTTACATATATATATATTTAATTAAAAATACATATATTGGATCAAAACATCATTTATTTTACCAATATTTCAGTTGGCTGAACGCCAACCTTTATCAAGGTATTAAAACATATTTAAATGTGTCAACAACAAACTCAGCGCCACATAAGGTCAACAGAATTAAGTTTTTAAAAATATTTTGTTATATTTAATGGGGAGAGAAAAAAATTGATATAAATATTTATATTATGGACAAAATAGAATTTGCAAAATATAGGTGTGAATATTTTGAAAATTAAAAATAACGCCTATTTTATATTTATAATTATTTGTACTATGTGTAAAAAGATTTTTCGTTTATAAATATATATTTACACTGGTGTCCAAAAAATAAGAAACTTAACCAATATTGAAATTTCTCAAAAGCTAATTTATTAACAAATATAAAATTTAGTATACAAATAGTTTAAACTATGGAGAATTTGACTAGCTATATGAAAATAAATAAAAAATTGAAATTATGAAATATGCGAATTATTACCAACATACCCAAAGCTAAGGTTCCAGATCTTAAATAAATAAGATATCAATAGGGAGTATGATCACCTCTAACAGCTATCAAGGTCTCACAGCGAGCCCTCATACTGTTTACCAGGCTTTGGAAGAGGTCCAGGGGTAGTAAACCCCACTCCTCCAATAGAGCAGTTCTTAGCTCAACGAGGGTTCTGGGAGAGGGGTGACGAGCTCCAATACGCCTCCCTAGAACATCCCACACATGCTCTATCGGATTTAGGTCCGGAAATCTGGCTGGCCAATCCATCCTTCGAATATTCTCACTCTGGAGATATTCATTGACTAGCTTAGCCCTATGCGGACGAGCATTATCGTCCATAAAAATTAAATTGTGACCAATTTGATCTCTATAAGGTCTTAGATAGGGCTCAAGGATCTCGTCCCTGTACCTTTGGGCAGTTAAAGTGCCCCCAGAAAAAAATGTGGAGGGGTGTGCGTCTGCTAGAACTGATGCTAGCCCAGACTAAGAGACTGCCCCCTCTAAAACTGTCTATTTCCCTGATGTTACTGGGATGATAGCGGGTTCCAGGCTCCCTCCAGATGAAAACTCGTCGAGAATCTGTGTTTAAACTAAATCTTGACTCGTCACTGAAGAGAACATTGGCCCACTGATCATGAGTCCAGGCGTGATGTTCCAAGCACCAATTCAAGCGGGCTCTCCTGTGAGCAGAGGTTAAAGGGATACAGACCATTGGTCGTCTTGCATAAAGAGCACCTTCGTGAAGCCTTCGGTAAACAGTTTGTCTTGAAATTCTCGTTCCAGTAGCACTTGAGAGTTCATTAGAGAGTTGAATAGCTGTCATCTCCCTATGGCGCTTGGCAGTTACGACCAGATAACGGTCTTCAGAGGTAGCTGTTTTTCTTTTTCTACCAGAACCTTCTTTTATTTTGATGGTTCCTGCCTCAATGAACTGTTTCCATATTTTGCTGACCACAGATTTATTCACATTTAGCCATTTTGCTACTTCAACTTGTGATTGCCCTGCCTCTATTCTTCCAACAGCTCTCCATTTTAAATCATCTGCAATTTTTTTCGTAAACTCATAATTAACTAAGGATTAAATAAAATTATAATTGGACAATTCTTAGATGAGGTAAACGACACGCCAAATAGCACACTTATAAAGACAAGCAAATATTTGCATATTTTCAATTTTACCGAATCGAATGGTTGCGATAAATAAATTCTACGACTTAAAATACCTAATTAAATTACTCTTTAGCTTTTAGCGTTTTATATTTTAACACATATCATTAAAAAACAAAAGTTTCTTATTTTTTGGACACCAGTGTATATATATAGAAGGAGGTGAACAATTAAGGACGAACGTTTAATCAGTAAATTTGGAGAAATATGGGGAGATATACGGGGGCTAAATACAATGTAAATATTTATAGATTATCTCCATATCTACATAATCCTTTAATCCGATCAATTCCTCATTAAAAGGGTTAATTGCCTTCATCACCGAGAGCTGAAATTGAAACAAAATCTATAATTACAATATTCTAATTAACCTGCTAATGAATTACGTTCCATTTTTCAAAAATAAAATTCTGCTTTATAAAGAGAGGACCCCCCTCCCATACTTCCCATTAAAGAGAATAAAATTAGGAATTATAAAAGAAGTGAAAGAAATGTATATGTGGTCATAAGAAGATACTTATATTGCTAATTGGAGACATAACGCAAATTGAAAATGTTCTTTTAGTGAACAAGCGCTTTTGTTTTATTATTGATTTTCTCTTTTTATTAAAAATATTACAGAGACCGTATATAAATGAGAAAAAAAAATTCTACAGACTTATTAATATGAGAAAATATTTTTCTCTACCAACCTTTCAAAATATGAAAACATTTTATACATATTCTTTAATATCACCCATCGTCTTTTTTTTAAGGAAACAGAGGCAATTTTATTCACACTTGATTATCACGTGTGTCTTCAATAAAGGTCAATGTGTATCAAATATCTTTCAGAGTTATCTGAATCCCGATATACATGGTAAAAGGTACAACTTCCTTAAGTTTGTCTATGAGTTTTTACTATAAACAAAAATAAAATTAAAGGCAATAACATATAAAGAATCGGGGATATATGTTTCTAATATAGTTTTGAGAAAATAAAAAATAAAATATTTATCTGCGTAGAAGCGCAGATCAACTTTGCTTTATTCACATATTTACAAAGATTTCAAATAATAAGAATATTAAGAAATGAATTATTTCTGTTTCTAAAGGTGTTATCCAGCTCTCAGGCTTGATAAATTCCCAGAAGTTTTTTTTTAAACCAAAATGAATAATACAACCCCAGCCACCCTATTCTCCTGAACTTGCTCCCAACGACTTTTTCCTTTACCCTAAAATTAAAAAGTCTTAAAAGGACGTCGATTTGACTCAATACTTGAAATAAAGGAGAATACGAAGAATATTTTGAAAAGCCTGAAAGATGAGGATTTTCAGAGGTGTTTTAATGTCTGAAAAAAAAAGATGGAACAAGTGTATAGATAGTGACGGTCATTATTTTGAGAAATTTTAAATAAAACTTTATTATACTTTTGTATTTCTTTAAATATTTAGTATTCCTGGAAATTATTGATAACACTATGTATGTATTGAGAATATGTATTCACACACTATATTCAAAATATTATTATTATCTTCTTCTACTGAGCTAATAGTTTAATAAGAAAAAAAAAAAGAAATTTCCTGATCGTGCAACTCAAAATTGTTGATGACTTGCGCCATTTATCGGAATAAATATCAACTAATCGTTGTTTTTTTAAGTACACCTATCCCCCGATTTACACGGTAGATACGTTCCTGAGAAAAACGTGTAAATCGGGGGATAAGTGTACACAGAAATAAAAATAAAATGCATTGACAGTTTAAAATATGTAGTCAGCACATAAGCTCGGGATTGCTCGTGAGATGTGTACACAGCGCATGTGTTCAATCACAGTAGCATTTAGTATAGTGCGATTAAAATTAAAAAAAACTAATTTGGAAAACCGTGTAAAAGCGAAAGCGTGTAAAACAAGTACCGTGTAAATCGGGGGATAGGTGTATTCCAGAATTGGCAAAATACCGTTTCTTGAATAATCAAGAAAAGCTAACCACGTACACGTTTCAGGCTATTGGCCCTCGTCAGCGTGGTACAAGCTGTACCTCAACGACCAAAAAAGATGGTCTTTGGGGCATCCTGAAAAACCATGAAACAGATATTTAGGCTGGAAGGGCGTGAGAACGCCAATCAATGTGAAAAATAGTATAACAGTGAATTTGTACTTAGATCAGGTAGAGATAAATAAGGTTAAAAAAAAGGTTATTAAAAATAGTTTATGTCCATAGTTTTATAAAATGCCATACCTAAGATTCCTGCCTTCATTGTAGCATATATTTTCAGAATCGTCCAATACAGTATTAGAGCTCTAAAAACGGTCTGATAGATTAAATTGGTGATACATCTGGAAGAGTTCACTACCAATGAGCCAAGCCCTCCCAATATTTTTCATTACTAAGAATAATAGAAGTTTTTTCATCTTTAAAAGAGTAAAACAAGATAATAAGACCATATCCAAATAAATACATAGTGTGTGACGTTTCGGTAACAGCGTTGTTACCATCTTCTTTATTTGGATTTGGTCTTATTACCATGTTTTATAATCTAAAATCCAATTGTGCCTTATCAATATCTAAAAGAGTAATTTGCGCTTTATACTTTTATTTCTTATAAAAAACCTTGTAACACCAAAATATAGTTCATGTACATACAAAAAGAGGCAACTCTCCCTTTGATATTGGTATATAGCTTGGTCTTTGTCTGAAATTTCTAAACTCAGTGACGTGGGTCATTTTTTCCTATCACCGCCCGTATATTCTACACAGAGCGTTGATGAACAAATTCATTGCTTGAATTCATTTTCAAAGGAAGAGGTGTCTCTTTTTCTGTATAAAAAAATGAACTTTGCCTTTTATATATAGTATATATTATTTAAGGAAAGAGAATAGAAATATATACAGTATGCATATATATTTACACCAATGACTTTCTCTAACGAATATTTGATTGAGATATGCAACATTTAAATGAACAGATATAAGTATCAAAATTCGAAACTATTTTAAAGGCGTAAGAATTTTTTTGAAATTAAACAATTTCTACTGCCCTTACTGCAATTAATTTTTCCATTGTAGTAAGGGCAGTAGAAATTGTTTGATTTCAAAAAGAATCTTACGCCTTTAAAATAGTTTCGAATTTTGATAACAGATGGCGCGCTAGTGCATCATATTATAGATATAAGTAAATTTGGAGAATAGTAACTAATAAACAAATGGAAATATTTCTATTGCAGATATGTTTGATTCTAATAAAATATAAGTTTGATTATAATAAAATATAATGCGGCTTATAGTTGTAGAAGGACATTTGAAAATTATCCCGCATGTTTTTCTTTTGAACGAAATATCTGCTCATACTTCATACCTAAGGTTAGAAATAATCGTTATTTCTCCTTAAAATAAATTTCGATTTTTTCGTTCAAAAGAAAAATTTGCGGGATAATTGTCAAATGTCGTTCTACAATAATTTTGATTATATTTGAACCTAAAATTTCTTGATGAATAGATCTCCCGAAAGTTTATAATGTAGATATATTAATAAAACTTTTAATGTTGATAGATACTTTTGTATTTATATATTGTTGCATCATGGCTAATGAACCTATTTTATTTTAATTTGTAATATTATTCTCATATATTTTGAAATCAAATTTATATTTTATATTTATTTATTTTATTAAAGAGAATATATGTATTATAAACAGAATATATGTATTATAGAATCATCATTTGTATCTAGGTATACTGTGTGACTTCACTGCTCTCTTTGATGTGAGAAATAAATAAATAATTCTGGAGGCTACTTAAAGTAGAGTTATCTCCACTTATATAAATTTGTAGGATGGTTGAAACACTTTCTAGTAAGATACAAGACCCGGCACAGGAGAGAATCAAGGTTGAAAAGTTTGCCAAGCCGCAACCTGGTGCAACAATATAGAAACAAGCTGTGTATAAGATATCTTCTTTTCAAAATATTTTCTAATATTTGTTACGACAACAAATCCTTTGATTGTTGTATTAACTTTTTATCTTAAAGTGACAAAATGTTCATTAAAACAGTTCTCTAGATAACGCCTGTAGGCACATTTCATTATTTTTTACTTTAAATTATTAATTAATGGAACAATGAAAATCACACGGTAAATATTATTTTGTGTTTATAATTGGATGACACAACAAAAACCTCTATTATTTGCTTAATAATTTTTTTAAATAGTTTTAGAAAATTTTATCTCATTTTTGAAATATTTACAGTATGTGAGTATTTAACGCTGATGCTTTGGCAAAATACAAGATAATTAAACAAAAAAAAATAAGAAAAGATCAAATATATGAAATAAACTCTGAGAGAAAACTGACAAAAACTATAACAAGACTTAGAACAAAATACTATAAAGGAATGACAATACATCCAGATGGCACAAGAAACTATAGAGCATGCAACAACTGTCCTAGTGTGGAATTAACACCTACTCACATAATCTCATGCCCAGCAATGGCCGCAGCCTTGCAGAAAATTGACATAAACCCAGAGCAGCAGCTTTACACACCCAAGATAGTGGATATTGCTGCTGCTGTGATGGAGATGTACGAGTATGGAGACATCTGAGGCTCTTCATTGGAAACCACAACAACAACAAGAAAGATATACAGTGATTTTTTGATTAAACTTAAAGAATTCTTGATCATTTCCCATTGAAAACTAAATTTTCTAAACCAAGATCTCAAATACAGTAAAGGCTACGTTTCAATAAAAATAATTCCTTTTATCAATATTAAATTGCCACAAGGCCTCCAAGGATAGGTTGATTAAGAGATTTTTTAATTGGATCTTGCTATCAAATAAGATGGCATCCTATACCATAACGCCCTGTTACACTCGCCCAACCTAACCATAAATCTTTACTGAGGCCCTTATTTAAGAAAATTGTGAAAGTGGAAATCATCTACGGGATTCTAGATCCCTCTTATAGGGAGAACCTCCTTGAGAAACTCTCGCCTGAACATAAGATAATTCTAACCAAATTCCTCGACATTGTCATTGAGCATGTTGAAGACAAGAACTCTGTAATTGGCAAGGGCTTGTCCAAACTTAAGACAGCTTGTAGCTCCTGATAGGATCCAGACGTCTCTTCGGAGAAGGCTTCGTCTGGTATAAATATTTCTCTTTATTTTTCAATCTAATTTTAAACACTCATTTTATTGTTGGCTAGATGCCAATAAACTTGTTTTAATTGTCAATTGTCATAACGTCCTGTTGTGGCCCTGTGTGGTGTTCGAAAGTGAGGCCAGAATTTACACGCTGCCAAGTATGTCTTCAGACTTGAATGTTTGGAGAAATATATTTTACAAAGACAATATTCAATATGATGTGTTAATCTACTTAGAATGTATTGGTAAATATACCGAATATACTGCCGAAATAAAACATATTCCGAGATTGAAATATAGAGACGTACGTAGTGACAATCATTCTCCCGTGGCTATACTGATAGAAAATATATGATTTAATGTAACCTTCTCATCTCTTCATAAAATAAAATAAATTACATGATGAAATTGTATTATCTAGTGAAACTTATTACAACCATACGTCTAATATCTAGAAACAAATGATTACATGAAAGGAAAAAAACTAAAATTATAATAATATCTTACTTAAATTGACTTCGCCTTTACAGTCAAACAAACAAGCGTAAGAAAAAGAAGACTATCAACAGCCCAACACTGGTAATACATTTATATTACGATGCGCTAGCGCGCCATCTGTTATGAAAATTAGAAACTATTTTAGACGCGTAAGATTATTTTTGAAATTAAGAAATTTTGCTCGAAGAGAGAGAGCATATTATATATTTATAATTGTATATTTTCTACTGTCCTTAAGGCTTATGTCCATAGTTCATCTAAAATACCCATTCCAAGAGTCTAGCAACAGTATCACTATAAAAGGAAGATCGAAAAATGCAAATATAACAGCGGTATGTTAGATTAAACTGGCGAAACCGCTAAGAGGGTTCACCACTGATGAACCAGACCCTCCTATTAATTTTTCCATTGCAGTAAGGGCAGTAGAAATTATTTAATTTCAAAAAGAATCTTACGCGTCTATAATGGTTTCTAATTTTCATTACTGGAAATACATATTGGAATAACAGACATTTTGGCTAGAGATGTACTCTAAAAACTCTATTGGCTGAAGGGACTGTTAGTTTTCAATAACAATGAATACCATATACACAGACAACCTATATCTTCATAGTAATACATCAAACAGCTATATCATCAATCCATTACAGGCAATTATCCATAAAATTGATCAGGACATAGATTTTTTTTCTTGTCCCAGGTCTGGACTTCAAGTCTAGACCAGATATAGGCCTCTTTATCGCCTCGATGACCACAGCTGGGTCGGTGTCGATGTCTGTTCGGTAATACCCGATGTGATGTGTTCTTGGCTCGCTGAAGAATCCTGACATTTGGTGCAATTTGGAAAGGGAGAAATTTAAAGAAATATAAAGATGAAAACATCAGGTTTCCACGATTTACACCTTACAATTGTAGCAAGAGATTATTTTTTTATATTAGAGATATATATAATTGACGCCAAACAGGTCAAATGAAAATTGTAGAATATTATTTTTATGCTTATCCCTAGTACACGTGGTACAGGACATTATAATCATGGAGGGTAGAAGTAGGCGACTCCTTTTACTGTAAGTGCACCACATATCTACACATGTGAAAAGAAATTCGTCTTTGTACTTAAAAATGTGTGAGAGCCCCGTTTGATTACTTGCACTCGCTAGTGGTGTTGGACTTGTGCAAGAATCGAGGCCACTGGAGCATTTTTTTAATCAGAAAAAGGTGTCCATTACGAGAATCGAACCCGAGTCGTAGCGATCGAAACCCAACGGTTTAGATTATCCTTCCAACGATCCCCTGTTGTAGAATATAGAGTTCCCTATTTTATACAAATTTGTGAATATATGAAAATTCGAAACTATTATAGACGCGTATGATTCTTTTGAAAATTAAACAATTTCTACTGCCCTTACTGTAAATGGAAAAATTAAAGGGAGGGCCTGGTTCATCAGTGGTTAACTCTCCCAGCAGTTTCGCTAGTTTAATGGAAGGAATCAATACTGATAAACCAGGCCCTCCCATTAATTTTACCATTGCAGTAAGGACAGTAGAAATTGTTTAATTTTCAAAAGAATCATACACGTCTATGATAGTTTCGAATATTCATAACAGATGGCGGGCTATGCATCATAATAAAAATATGATGATGAGGATAATGTCTATCCTTTAGGATAAGTAAAAAAGAGTAAAAATTTGAAATTACTTTAAATCTATCGAATAAAGAGATACAAATTTAAAGGATTTTGGTAAAAAATCTTTATTCAATCCTGATTGATTAATCACCTCAGCCAAATCTCTCTTCCAGATATTTATAAAGACATTCATTTGATTTTGATGAGAAATCATTATCGTTATTGATGAGATCTACTAGAGGTCTTGTTGTTTGGCGTGAACATTTGAGATTGGGAATTGAAGGCGAAGTATCTGGTTTCTTAATACCTTGGAATGTAACTTTAGCTCCTTTATTCTTATGTAAATTGATTTGATTATCTAGAGCATGACTACTCTGTACCATTCTACTAAATTCTTGTACTCGAGGTTTGAATTCAAGATCGAGCATTTCTGGAAAATTCCATTTAGTATCTTTGTTAATATTTGGTTTTATAATGCTTGAAATAATTCGAATTGATTTTAGTTCCTTCGGGTATTGTTTCTTTTGAGGATATGATTTTGATATGTTTTCATTTAATATATGAGTTTTGCTTCTTTCTGTTGAATTGTTAATTTTATCGGGTTGATTATGAAAATTTATTGATTTTTTTCGATCAGTTTGATTGATTTCTATTATTGATGGTGAGGTTTTATTTGTATCTAGAGATATTCGTATGCCATTAAATTCATTTGTTGGTTTTATGTAATTTCTGATTTCTTTTTTAGAGTTAGTAGGTTGATTGTTTTCCTCTTCGTCTTCTGAAAGTTTATTTTCACTTTTAAGATGATCAATCATATGTTTTAAGTTTGTTATTACTAAAGATTGATGTTTAAAGTTGTGTTTTAATGTTTCCATATTTTCAACTAATATTTTATTTTTTGTTTGTTCTTTATCAATTTCGAAAAGAAGAAAGTTTGTTTTATTTTGACTTTCATGGGTCAACCGATTGATTTTTTCTTTTAAACTTTGATTTTCTTTTGACAACTCCGGCGTTAGAGTAAGTAAAGTTTGTGTTCCAATTGAGTTTAAATGTTTTGTGAATTCTATTCGTAACGAATCTATAATATTTTTACTTTTACTAATTAAAATCTTTTCGTGAGATATTGTTTGACAATAGTCGTTTTTCATTTCAATGTTTTTAATAATTGGTAATTGGTCTAAATAGTCTTCTGTTTGTATTTCTTTGAATTGAAGAGCAAGTTTGTTTGCTATAGACATATATTCTGGTGTCTGTACACCAATCGATATTGTATTTAATTCATTTTTACTTATGACTTTCTTCAAATCGTTTCTTTGAATATTCTTAGGTAGAATATCGAGTAGAGAATTTTTTCTGCTGTTTCTTTGTTTGATCATATCGTCTGTAATAACTTTTACATTTTCGGTATAATATTCATATGGGTTTGATCTTAATATTCTAATATAACTTTCTTGTGTTTGTATTTCTTCAGAATGAGTATTATTCATTTTAAACTTAGTAATTTCTTCGGGATCCATTTCAGTATATTCATCCCGACGAAATAGAGTACGAAATTTTAAATTCCATAATTCATCGAATTCACTAATTTGAAAAGAAGATTTTTCAATCATTTTTGAAATTTCTAAATTATCTAAATCAGTTTGACATTCAGATGATATAGTGAATGGTTTAAGTTTTTCTTTAATTAATCCGGAAATATTAGCTTGAGTACACTTTGAAACAAATGTTTTACTATTTTTATTAGAAATTCTTAAAGGAAAAGGTCTAATTTCTTCGCTCATGAAGGCCTGAGTGAAATTATCAAATTTTTTCCTTCGATATTGCCATTCTTCACTCCTTCTTAATGTAGGTAGAGTAAATTTATCTAAATTTAGGGAACATGAACTTGTTTTTTTAGATGAATAAAGTCGTTCTCTTTTCATTGCTAGTATTAATTTATCTTTTGATTTCATAATTTCTTGTAGTTTTCCATTTTGTAATAAAGCATTATTCAATTCTATTGTTAGTTGTTGAAGATCATTCTTTAGATGTTGTACTTTACTTGCGCATTCGTCTGATAAAGATTTACCATAATCTGTTTTAACCACATAATCCTCTTCAAATGTTTCAGTAGGAACAAATATTTCAATTCTAGTTGGTCTTCTTGATTTTTTCGATCCTTTATAGTATAACCATAGAATCCATGCTATACCTAATAAAGAAATACAAATAAAAAATGTAATAATTACTGTTTTAATATCAGGAAGTTTGAAAAATGGCTGTGGTTTTGGTTCAGGTAATTTTTCTTTTTGAAAATACCAATTCATTCAAGAAGGGAATATATAAAAATTCTTATATTTCTTTCATTTATATCATTTCTAGAAATATTTTTATAATATATTATCGAATATAAATATTAAAGTATTCATTATTTAAATGAAAAATTTAATGTATAGTCTCACATAGCTAGTTTTCATAATAGGTTACGCATGCCATAGTCACGTGGGCATGCATTAGCAAGAGCCAAATTGATGCCGCTTTTACATCAGAGAGCTGAGTTAATAAATAAAGATTTTTATAAATATGGAGCTATATAACAAATATAATATATATTATATTATAAAGGACTGCGGCGTATGATTATAAAACAACACTTAAAGTTTCACCGCATAAGTTTCTTTTCTGTGAAAAATCAATATTTATTTCAAAGAGAAATATTTACTATTTCTAACTTTTTTGGATGAAGTATGAAAGGGTGAAAATATGAATAGTAATGGCGAACGGAAAAATAAAAGTGTCCAGGGGCGTGAATCGAACCCATGTATTATTTACGAACGGAAAAATACGTTCAGGGTAGCCTAGTGGACATGGCATCTGCCCGGTAAGCGGAACGTTGTGGGTTCGATTCCCGCCTCTGGACACTTTTATTTTTCCGTTCGCCATTACTCTTCATATTTTCACCCTTTCATACTTCATCCAAAAAAAGTTAGAAATAGTAAATATTTCTCTTTGAAATAAATATAGATTTTTCACAGAAAAGAAACTTATGCGGTGAAACTTTAAGTGTTGTTTTATAATATATATTATATTGTGCAATAACGAGTCAACTGTTATATTATAAATTTTATGCAATAGGGCGCCATCTGTTATAAGAATTTCAAACTATTTTTTAAATCGTATGATTATTTTTTATTTATTAAAACAATTTTTATATCCTTACACAAATTCTAATAATAAAAGATAGGGCACAAATGCATAAATTTAATATTGTCGCAGAGATAAATAAAGCAAAGGCAAATTTGGGAATAATTAATTTATTATAAGGGGTATTTATAGGGAGAGAGAGTGTGTACAACTTACCCCAAGTTAAAGATAATCCTAATGTCAGCCACCGTCCCTTTTTCCTTATTTACAGATCAGCTTCCGAGAACCCCTCACACCTGTGGTCCCCCCGGGTTCCAAGGATGATTGACAGGTGTCCCATCTGGATGGAGCTTCTTGACAATATTATGTTTTTAAAATAACTTTTTTTTTGTAATTTTCGGAAGAGAAATCCTTGAAGCATGTAATATTTATAATTATTGTAAAAATAAAGCAATCAATATTTAAATATTTAGAAAATAAAAATATATTTCGGATTGAATAAAATATTTATTTGCCAATATTTCGGTTGGCTGAACGCCAACCTTTGTCATGAAATTATATTTTTTATAAACAAACTCAGCGCCGCATGTATCAATCCTTTGTATTTTTTAAAATCAATATAACTCTGATATTATAACACTATGCGGTGCTGAATGCGCTTTTAAAAAAGTGTAATGCCTTGACAAAGGTTGGCGTTCAGCCAATCGAAATATTTGAAAATAAATATTTTATATATTCCAATAAATGCCTTATATTTTTCAAAATATTTATAATTATATGTATTGCTATGGGGGTCGGTGGAAGGATGGTCTAAACCGTTGGTGTTCGACCGCTACGATCCGGATTCGATTCCCGCATTGAAAACTTTTTATGATTAAAAAAATGCTCCAATGACCCCCGATTCTTGCTAATGTCCAACTCCACCAGAAGTGCAATTAACCAAACTGGGCTCTGGCACATTTGTAAGTGCAAAGTCGAACTGCTTTTCACATGTGTAGACATGTGGTGCACTTACAGTAAGAGCAGTCGCCTTCTTCTACCCACCATGAATATCATGGCCTGTACCATGGGTACTAGGGATTAGCAAATAAAATGTATTTCTATTGTCCTTCAAGCATATTTTCCTTCAGTTCATTTAATTCGTGGTCCATTCGGATGAGGAAAGAGAAGACTAGAACGCGGCTGATTCCACACTCGTCTTTTCAGTGATAAGCTAACCTTGACGTATGCACGGTGGAATCTGTGGCCATTGAAAATGGAGGCTGTTGTTGGGTTCTGTGCTGCCTGGAGTATAGGAGCTCTATCTATGCTTCCTTCCTGTGGTGAATCTGTATAAGACTGGTGATCTTAATAAAGCTGTTAATGTGCGTGCTTATATAGGTAATCAAGATAGATATTCCAGAAGTTTAGCTTCAGTATCTGTAAAAAAGGAAAAACAGCTCAATCCAATATCACAGTGATCTGGTAGATTAATTTGACTAAACCACTGGGAAATTTCACCACTATAAATGAAAAGCTTTCCTATTAATTTTTAATTACATTGAGGTCATTATTGTTTTATATTATTTTGTTTATTGTTTGTATTATTTGTTTATTACCAACTAAACGTTGATTTAGGTTTGTTTCATGATATTTGTCCAACACATTCCGGCTGTTGGATCTCGTCAGCGTGGTGCAGGTTTTACATTATCGACCAAATTTTTACGAGAAATCAAGAAATGGGTATTTATGGCCAACTTCATTTATATATATATCGTATTCAAAGTTAGGATCAGACATGACGTAGCCACGCAATAATATTTTTAATGAAGGCGATAAAAACGTGGTGATTTTCTTTTAATGGTAAAAAAACAAGCTTTCAGGCAAGAATGCCCTTCTTCAGGTTGCAACTTGGAAATATTTTAAAACTATGGACATGAAAGATAGCCAAATAAAGTAGGTAAATAGTTCAGCTGGGGGGATTGGCGAGGTAAAACACGGAGTATTGGGGTGGGAGGTCGATTTTTCGGTTGAAACTGGGCATGCAGTGCGAGACCAAAGATTCAAGGACTAGGCGCTGATACTTGTTCCCGACGCCCTTGTAAACGCATGCAGCGCTATCCAAATTGAACGAGTGGCGAAATTCTGTGATGTGTTGGCATAAGATAGACTTGCGGTCGTTGGTGCGTATGTTGCGGCTGTGTTCAGATAATCTGGTGCAGATAGATCGACCGGTTTCTCCGATGTAACACTGTTCACAATCGAGACAGGGAATTTTGTAAATTGCGTTGGTGGCGGTTAGGGGATTAGTTTTAATCGAACCTTTTGTAATAGGATGGCGTAAGGAAGTATAGAGGGAAGGGGTATTATTAAAATAGATACGTGTTCCGAATTTGCGTGAAAAGAAATAAATGTCGGAGTTCTTGGCCGAAAACGGGAGAACACAAAGGTCTTTGTAGGGGGAGGGACTGTTTTGGTGGAATTAGGCGAGTAAATTTATTTGGCTATCTTTCATGTCCATAGTTTTAAAATATTTCCAAGTTGCAACCTGAAGAAGGGCATTCTTGCCTGAAAGTTTGTTTTTTACCACTAAAAAATATCACCACGTTTTTATCGCCTTCATTTCAAATATATATCGTATATTTACTACATATATAATATGATGCACTAGCGCGCCATCTGTTATCAAAATTCGAAACTATTTTAGAGGCGTAAGATTCTTTTTGAAAACATGTAAGGACAGTAAAATTGTTTAATTTCAAAAAGAATTTTACGCGTTTAAAATAGTTTCGAATTTTGATATTTACTATATATATATATATATATATATATATATATATATATATATGTCATAATTTGTATATAACTGTATGCACCTCCGACCTACTATGTATATATATATGTACAATGTATGTTTTAAAAGAATTTAATAAAAGAACAAAGGTAACGGGAGGATAGAACGCCTTAGAGAAAAACCTAGGAAGTAGACCTAGAAGAGAGCCTAACTATTAATAAAGTCACAGTTAACCTTCTGACCCCGGAAATCCTGCAAGCTAAGTTTAACGCCCAATATTTCCTGGGCGAGGCCGGACGTATCTTCCACCAAAGAAAGCCGCAAGGCCCAATTAGGAAACAATACCTAAGTAGGTCAACCAATAGAAAAACGGCCGCGTGACATCTTCCTACCAATTAGGAAACGACACCTAAGTAGGTCAACCAATAGAAAAACGGTCATGTGACATCTCGACCAATGGGAAAGAAGATAAGTCTTGGTGTTAAATCGAGAAGCAAGAATTGTCAGGTAGCGCTTTCGCTCCCATAGGAACAACACCTATAGTAGTAGCGCTTTCGCTCCCATAGGAACAACACCTATAGTTGCTCCTTCGCTCCCAACGAGGTAACATCTGCTCTCGAGACCTCTCCGCTCAGCTCATAGCTAAGTCAATCACCGCCATGTGATCAGATAATTAATAAGTCAAAACCCGCTCCGCCTTCTCTCTAAGCTTTTCTTTCCCTCCAAACCAGTTGTCTTTATTTCAAAACCCATCAAGTGTCCTGGCTTATTTCCCTTGTGTGTAATCCTTTCTTACTCAGCCATCACGACTGCGCCATCACTTCAACAATCTTCAATCTCAAGAGTAAGGTTCCCAGCATAGCATAATATCACAGCTATATTGAAAGTCGACAGGATCAAGATGGAAATTAGCCCAGACGCCAGCAAAACAAACGGCAATGTCAAACCCAGAGGGAAGAAACTGGCAACGAGCGGAAAGAAGCTGGCAACGAACGAAGCGACAAAACACACCCTGGCGACAATAATTTTGCAGTTGACCGCCACACTTCAAGGAGCAAGGTCCCCCCAATTGGAGACGGAGTTCCGTAGCGCCACCCCCGGAGCAGCCCACACCCCCCGCCGACCGAAAGGCGAGATGAGCGCGGCAGCCGACGCACGTGCCACCACCCCAGGCAAGTGTCACCGAGGCCGGACACCGACCACCGAGGAGTCATCCACCGCCATGCCATACCCGTACACCACACCCGAAAATAATCCGCGCGAACCGGGACAGTGCAAACGGTCCCGAAACGACATTCCAGTACCGGACTTCACTCCAATTTCGCGGACGGTGCGAGCAGTCCCGAGCCCCAAGCCAACCATCCCAAACCAAGACGTCCCAGAGGAGACCTGTTGAACTGAGGTAGGCACCCACCCTATGGCGTCAAGAAATTGACTTTGGACTTCTATCTAACCTACATACCCCATTAATCATGTATCTAACCTTGTACTCAATGAATGCACGCACGGGCTAGGCCAAACCTGTCCGAAAGGACTTGCACTGCAATCAAATTTGTCACACAGGACAACCCTTGCCTGCATTCATTGACCCCACCACAATGTTTATCACTCAACCCAATTACCAGTACTATATGCCCTCAAATACAAGCCACAACGACTTCAACCATCACCATGCCCAAAAAAAAAAAAAAAAAAAAAAAACGTGTCAGTACAGCTCACACACTTACCACAAAGTTCATACGTAACCATACGTCATCACGCAACAAACACGCACAACCCGCACAACAAACGCAACACGCACGCCAAAAGACGACAACAACCAACAAACGCATGCACAGTCGTTAGTAACAATCATCTCGTCTACCCAAAACACTAAAAAAAATGTTCACATTAAAAGGTGCCATATACACTAACAATAGAAATTTCGATATATGTTCGTACAACCAGCACCCATGACTTTAATAAATTTGTTGTTCATAGTGAGAACAGGTTAGATTTTGTACAAACAAGGACTTCGCGTGACACCTTCTCATTCACAATTTTTTTTTGACTCGTGTCACAGGTCACCCCACAAAACTTTTCATTTCAGGCCACAGACGCCTTTCACCACGCCTGTGACACGTCTCCACTCAAAGCGTGTTCACGTCGTATGCCTCATTTTCACTCAATTCCACTCTAATATCACTGAATAGCATTTTTTACTAAAGTCACAACGACCATTCGATTTAATAAATGGATACAACGTCCGGATTTTCAAAATACAAATAACGTCGAAACTACACCCACTCATCTCTTCACAATGTTATGAGCAGAACATAACACACGACAATACAAAAACAGGTAAAAACCTGTCCCACCTGCCGATTATCTACAAATATCGATGAATCCAACCAACAATACGTGAAAACACCGACCCAACCCACAAATAAAACAATTCGTACACAAAATAAGCCGCACACACAAAGTCAAATAGGAAATAGGACGTAGTCCCGCGAGGTCATAAAATTCGAGTAAGACAGCAAATACAAAAAAGCGAGCGTACTTCCTCGGCACGCCCCAGTCCGGATCCAATTACCACCCCTCATTTCCGGCCAACACATAAAAATAAGTCACCGCTTTTCCCCAGCCTCAGATTTCTCCATATCATCCCACTTTTTCATGCCACCGATTTTGGATTCCAGTTCAAGCCTGCGCATCGACTTTTACAAAATGTAATCAAATCGACTGCCATTCGAAAATCAAACAAGGTACACGCACACACATTTAAATGAGTTCATATTCCTATTATAACTAATCATAATTACTTTACAGACTTCTAACATTTTTCACAACACACACGAAGACAAAAAATTATACATACGGGTTATATAGATTTCCATGTCTCCTGTACACATAGCATAAACGCGCACTTGAGGGCTAGGATCACGTTTCCACCGAAGTGTCGCTACAGATGAGACAAAAAATTTATAGGGCATAATTGAACAATTAATACATCTAGATCAGGGCATGTAGATACAAAAGGGTTCAAACCAATACATCTTATTGTTCATATTAACTATTTTCATTATTTTTTCTCAATTAAAATTTAAATATCTAACCAACTTAGCAATTTATTCAACTTATTATCACTTTTAATCATTAATTATCATTATATTTACCACTTAGTTTATATTATCATAGTTTCAAATCAACGAAAACTCATTGGTTTTCTTTTAAAATTGGATATTATATTTTATTTTGATTTACAAAAACATTCTTTTTTTCTATTTTTTTTTCACCATGCAACCAAGCATTTACTTTGATTTCTTCCAACTTTTATTTTATTTTTTGATTTCTCAAAAGCCCTAATAAAAATCCCTCGATCTCCATTCCAAATTTCGAGTAGAATATAGTTAGGCATTTTTCCTTTTTTTTTCACCATGCATCAAGCATTCACTTTGATTTCTTCCAACTTTTATATTATTTTTGATTTCTCAAAAGCCCTAATAAAAATCCTCGATTTCCATTCCCAATTTCGAGCAAAAATATAGTTAGGCATTTTTCCTTTTTTTTTCACCATGCATCAAGCATTCACTTTGATTTCTTCCAACTTTTATATTATTTTTGATTTCTCAAAAGCCCTAATAAAAATCCCTCGATTTCCATTCCCAATTTCGAGTAGAAATTAGTTAGGCATTTCTTTTTTACCATGCAACAAGCACTTTTCTTTTTTTCTCACCATGCAACCAAGCATTTACTTTGATTTCTTCCAACTTTTTATTTTTATTTTTTGATTTCTCAAAAGCCCTAATAGAACTCCCTCGATTTTATTTCCAATTTCGAGTAGAAATTAGTTAGGCGCATTTTCTTTTCTTTTTAATCACTATGTACCATAGCATTCATTTTGATTTCTTACAATTAAAAAAATTTTGATTTCTATTAATTATACTCAACCTATATCATCAACACCATTCTATTTTACCTCTTATATCACCACCAATGCTTGTATATAGTCTCTCAATACCCACAACTAATTTTCCCACAAAATTATTTTTCCCTTTACAAAATTCTCTCAGGCTAACCCCTTCTTGAATTCTTCACATGTAGGGGGCGCATCTGTCATAATTTGTATATAACTGTATGCACCTCCGACCTACTATGTATATATATGTACAATGTATGTTTTAAAAGAATTTAATAAAAGAACAAAGGTAACGGGAGGATAGAACGCCTTAGAGAAAAACCTAGGAAGTAGACCTAGAAGAGAGCCTAACTATTAATAAAGTCACAGTTAACCTTCTGACCCCGGAAATCCTGCAAGCTAAGTTTAACGCCCAATATTTCCTGGGCGAGGCCGGACGTATCTTCCACCAAAGAAAGCCGCAAGGCCCAATTAGGAAACAATACCTAAGTAGGTCAACCAATAGAAAAACGTCCGCGTGACATCTTCCTACCAATTAGGAAACGACACCTAAGTAGGTCAACCAATAGAAAAACGGTCATGTGACATCTCGACCAATGGGAAAGAAGATAAGTCTTGGTGTTAAATCGAGAAGCAAGAATTGTCAGGTAGCGCTTTCGCTCCCATAGGAACAACACCTATAGTAGTAGCGCTTTCGCTCCCATAGGAACAACATCTATAGTTGCTCCTTCGCTCCCAACGAGGTAACATCTGCTCTCGAGACCTCTCCGCTCAGCTCATAGCTAAGTCAATCACCGCCATGTGATCAGATAATTAATAAGTCAAAACCCGCTCCGCCTTCTCTCTAAGCTTT
>CP092872.1:82483251-82517449 GCA_030710605.1 Cordylochernes scorpioides | reverse complement strand
AGGCTTATAAATATAACTTTCTCATTCAAAGCCCTCTCATTCAATAACTTTTATCATTGTAGTAAGCTCTATAGAGATAAAAAGAAACACATTGCTTAGAATTAATTGTTGAAGGATTGCCTCTGTCTCTTTAAAAAACAGACGATCGGTGATTTTAAAGGCTTTCCACTTTCTTAAGTTTTATCCATGAGGGTAAAAAGTTAGAAATATTCAGAATAGTAAAACTTACAAACGAAAAGAAGATTTATAAATCGTGACATGTTAGTTCAAAATAATTTCTCCATCGTGCTGACATAAAGACAATATATCATATATTACGAGAAAAGACAACCATTTTAAAGATTGATGTTTGATTGGTGGGATTGCATAGTCTATAGAAACAACCCTATAACCATTTCACATACTAAGAAACAATATCATTGCTGGAATTCTTACAACAAATCTTGGAAAACTTTGACAATTCTTTATGGCGTCATCTTAAATGTTCATCTTTGAGAATATGAAAATGTACATTGATTTATTGATGTTGAATTTATTATTTAGACCATTATATTGATCATTATATCTTTACGAACATTACCTATATATAGATTATTTTTATTTGCATATTATATAAATTATATTGTTATTTTTACAAAATCACTTTATAAAGTACTGCACCAAAAGATCAACAAGAAAGAGCTAGATATTTATAACTTTGAATAATATGTGAAGGTTATTCACATATTAAACAAAATGTTAAAGTGGGATTCATTCCCGATTCATGACTGTCAGGAATCGAGGGTGTTACTGAAGCAAGAAAATTATTATTCTTGGAGTGTGAAAGCTTGTAAAAAAATAGGAACTTACCCTCTATTATTAATTTGTTTATTTTTTCTTTGTCGTCTGTTTTGCATAAGTTGAATCTGGTTAGAACGATGTATGTAAATTAGATGATTCTTTTGTTGCCTTAAATACGAGGTAATTAACTCGTTTATCTCTCTATATCTAAAAATGTTTAAAGTTTAATTTTATAAATCTGAGAGTTGTCTTCAAAAACGATCCAAAAGTTACTCACAAGTCCACCGACTATATTCAACTATATATATTATAACATTATATTGTGGTGGTTCGTCTGGGTTTGAAGAAATGATTCAATTATTCATTCCAAGGTATTTTAATTATTACAAATAAAATATAAAAAATAAATATCAATGTTAATTATTATTGTTACAAATTAAAATCTAGTAAATAAGAGTTTAAAAAGGTTTGATGAAAATGGATGGATGAAAATGGACGTTGGCTCTCGTGGTGGCCGTCAAAAACAATGGTATCCTCCCACGTGCTTACCACGTCACCGCCGCGCATGCGCAGACTTAGCTTACCCAGCCGGCCGAGGTGGTGGCGGTTGAAAGGGCTGTTCAAAATTGGCGGTGGGTCAAAACACCGTCACATAATAACATAAAAACACTCCCACAATATCAGCTTTTGATAATAATAAAATTATTGATGAAATTTGAAACACATTTTTAAAACGCTTAGATACTTAAACTATTTTTAACACGTATGTTTCTTTAAGTTTCAGTTTCGGTATAAAGGTAAAACAGCCCAATACAATATTACAGCGGCATGGTAGATTTTACTGGCGAAACTGCTGAGAGGCTTTAACATTGATTAGCCAGGCCCTACCATTATTTTATCATTGCATTAAGAGCAGTTAAAAGTGCTTATTTATTTATAATTAAAAATTATTATACAGAATCTCTCTCAATATCAGAAATAAAATATCATCATTATAGCAGTAAAAAGTCTCTACGAATGATTTTACTCTAAAATTTTGCTCCCAGTCTTAATGACAAAGGTAGACGCATTCTACTTTACACAGTCATGATGGTTGTCAAACAAGCTTGATACCCTAATATGATTGAGTGAAGATAAGAAAGTAGAAGACTATAAAAATAAAGTCAAAATTGGCTTCATGTTTTAGCTATAAATGGATTGTTTTTTTTTAACACAAGACAGGCATTTTTTTTTGTTTTGTACAATTATGATATTTACAACAATGAATAATATATGAAGGTTATTCACATATTGAAACAAATGGAAAATTTCGGGATTCGATCCCGGTTCATGGCTGTTGGGAATCGAGGGTTTTAACCACTTGTCCACTGACTTCTTTTTTGATTCCAAAAAGCTTACAATGAAATATATACATTTATATTTTAGAAATGTCAGGAAGTTATTTATAGAATTTGTCAATTAATAATTAATTGCTCGACATTTCTTTCTTTTGTACACAGTTCTTTTTTCTCCTTTTTCTTTCTCTTTGTCATTGTTAATATCATATGACTATTCTATTCACGGCCTAAAATTATTGTATAAATATGTATAGACAAATGTAAAAGCATATATGTATGACAGCGCAAGTATCCCTAGGGGGACATAGCGCTTTAAATTGAAATAAAAATAAAATATATCGTTATATCTGCAATAATTAATATTTAGTTATTTGTCTTTTTATCTCTACAGATATCATTGTAGAAGGTCTGTAGAGGTAAGGAGATACTCATTACCAAAAATATAATTGTTTCAAAGAATTCATCAATCTTTATTTTCACACTTGTTTCTCAAAGGCGAAGCTCCTTTTAGATTTAGACACCACCCCGGTAATTCCACACCCGTTATATCGAGTATTATCTGTAATTCCAAGGCTAACAGACCCATTTGTTCAAATCTAGCTCAGTAAACAGGGTCGCTAGCGATAAAAACCACAAAATTAGATTTAGGCCTCGGACCTTGTCCAACATGGACAATTTATGTGTAGCTTCAATAGGATTACTATGAATATATGGGACATATATGCCATAGTATCATAATAAACAACATCAAAAATCTTTATTAATACATTTTGGTCTTATATAGATTCTCTTTAAGGAAAATCATGTACCTTGATTATTAGCCCGTAAAACCATATTTTTTTTTCTCTCTCTCTATCATTATATAATCTTATTTATTCATATTTATATTTATTCTGTATTTAACATTATATAATATAATATGGGCATTGTAATAAATCAGTTTCAATCTCAATCAGGCTCCTCCGGCTCTGGGAGGCCGTCTCGGAGATATTGGAGTTGAACCACCGAGTGCTGCCGCCCCATCAGCTCCAGGAGCTCAATGTCATCAGAGACTGCAGGTTCCTTAGGCCTCCAGGTCTCTTGGTCGCATCACGGTGGGCGGGGTTGCGCGTTGGTGACATCACCAGCTCTTCATCCCTCCCTCTGCGCACCACCCGCGCCACCCTAGCTGACGTCGCGGCACTTACCACTTTCTGCAGCCGGCTTGTAGAGCAGAACCGGAACCACACCCACCGTGTTGACAACATCGAGAATGCCATTGTGCTGCGCGGGACGGCCACTCCCCTCCAGCGCCTAACCACCCGCACTGCCCGACGCATGCTGGAGAGTCCACGCCTGGCTGCACTTCCCATCACCCAGCTGCTGGGCCGGTGGCTCCCTCACGTCAGCATCCCCATCTCCATCAGCTGGTCTTCTCTCCGGCGAGGTGCTTTCTCGGGGCACCTGTCTCTGGCCCACCGCTACTGGTCTTGTAGGCGGATCAGGCCAGTCATCGTGGAGGCCTTCACCATCATCCAGCTGCCCCCTGACCTGCAGAGCTGGATCTTCGAGCATAGCCTGGAGGACAACGCCTTGGCCATCATGGCATCTGCCAAGACCCGTATCTACAAATACTTCCTGGCCCTGGAGTTGCGGGGTGTCCAAGAAAACCCTCTCCTGGTCTGGAGGAGGACCCTATCAAGATGGTGGAGCCTTCCTTACTGATAAATCATTGTAAATATTCCCATTATTCTTCAAAGCATAATTGACAAGATGTCAATAAAAAGTGTTTCAATCAAAAAATCTCTCCCTCTCTCTCTCTTATACAGATTCTCCGAGTAGAAGAAGGTATATACAGAAATACAACAGTAATAGTAACAATAATCAGTATTGTCATTTACAATGTATTAAATAGGGGGAAAAAAGAAAGAAAGAGCTTAGCATAAAATTATATACAAGCAATTGAGAACAAGCAGTTCCTTTTCTTAAAAGAACAATAATTATTACTATTGACAGAAACTAGATTAGTACAATTTGAAAAATAATATACAACAATGAAATATATATAATTATCAGACATCTTTATAGCTTTATACATAAATGAATGGATCAAGGGTAGTGTTTCTTAATAATTATATATACAGTTAAACCTGTCTATAGCGCCCCCTCTAAATAGCGCCTTTCTCTCTATAACGCCCGATTTTAAACATTAAAATGTAAACATTTTACATTAAAAGTGACCTGTCTATAGCACCACCTGTCTATAGCACCCTATTTTGGTAAGTTCCAAGAGGTGACGCTATAGACAGGTTTAACTGTATATAGTAATATTCCGATTTGCATATATCAAATATAGGTGGACGCTTATCAGTTTGCCAAAGTTGGTGTTGTGGCTTTGTCACCGACCCGATGCCGCTAGTTGCGGCGACGGTCAATAGATGGCGTCAGATTCTGACGTTTATTTTGACGGGAGAGGCGACCATTGCTTCCATGGATTAATTTCCTCCCGGCAAATATTCCATCTATGTTTTGTCAATAGATTTGACCCAGCCACATTGCCAGCAAAACACCTCTTTGGTAGATTGTGAGGATTCCATTAGATCCCGTTTGGATCTCATGGAATAAAGTCCGCCCTAGACTGACGAGGGCCATTAGCCCGAAACCATGGTCTCTAGGTGGACGCTTATCAGTTTGCCAAAGTTGGTGTTGTGGCTTTGTCGCCGACCCGATGCCGCTAGTTGCGGCGACGGTCAATAGATGGCGTCAGATTCTGACGTTTATTTTGACGGGAGAGGCGTCCATGGCTTCCATATATCAAATTATGAATCACTTTTGTAGCTCTTATTCATACAAACTCTCTGGACATAGAATCTAAAAGAAACAAGACATTTTTCTCGAACATACCTCAGATTATATTATTTGAGATGTGACCTATATATTTTTAAATGAAATATTATCCTTCGGGAAAAATCCCCAACTATTATCTTAATACATAACATTGGTTAAAGCAATATTCATTAGGAAATGTTCAATGTTCACATGTTCAAACCATGGCGAAACCAAGTCATGCAACTAGTTGGTTAAATCCAAATATAGCGTAATAAAAACTGTCATCTAAATTAGACGTGAATAATTAATATTCACTACAATGGGGTTGGTAGAAGGATGGTTTAAACCATTGGGTTTTGAACGTTAGGACACGGGATCGAATCCCTCATTGGACACTTTTTTTTTCTAATAAAAAAATTGCTCCAATGGCCCCCTAATCTTGCGAAATCCATTTCCACCAGCGAGTGCAAGTAATCAAACAGGGCTGTAGCACATTTGTAAGTAAATAGATGGCAATTAAATCTAATTTACTAATATATATTTGTTATGAAAACATATTTTGCGGAAGAACTTTGCTCGATGCAATACCTTGAAATTATATGTATATTCCTCTACAGACCTATAAGCTTATGTCAATAGTTCACTAAAAACACCCCTAAGCTGCCTTCAATAGAAAATACAGGGTATATTTCAAACCAATCCAATACAATAGTAGAACGGTCTAGAGATTAATTTGGCGAAACCGCTAAGAGGGTTCACTACTGATGAGCCAAGCCCTCTCATACAATAACTCATTTCATTGCAGTAAGGTCTGTAGAGATAATATTTGATGATATTTAAAAGAAACACATTGCCAGTAAATTTATTTGTATAAAATTTCAACATTTGTAAGTGTAAGGTCGAATTTATTTCCACATGTGTTGACATGTGGTGCACTTACAGTATAAGAAGTCGCTAACTACCCACAATGATTCTCATGGCCTATACCACGTGTACTACTCTGCGATTTCTTCTATCTGCTTATGTTGTTGCCTTTTTGTTTAATGTATATGTTTATTTAATGTTCTTTTTCTTAATTGTTTATTTTCTTTTTGATAATTCTGTTACCTACTCTACTACAATATGAATTATTGTAAATAGTTTCACGCGCAATTATCCAGATCGGATATAGCGTGTCTTGTTTGCAACTGGTAAATAAATAAACGTGTACTAGGGATAAAAAAAAATGATAAAAAAGACGTGAAAAATTAATATTAGTTATAAAACAAATTTTTCAATCCATATTGCAATTATACAACAACAACAACAACAACAACAAAAAGCCTTTATTTAGGGTTACTGACCCTATACAAGATTCACCAGAGGTATGCATAAGAACAAAGCAGTGAGACAAAGGAAACAACGATATAGACAGAAGAAAATAAAAAAAAACAAGAAAGAGAAAAAGGAAAGCAAGAAAAACAACACAAAAAGAGTAACAGTAAGAAAGTGTGGAGTGAGTGTCACTTGGCCTTCTTCTGAGATATGGACTTGTGGAAACCATAAAACGCCGTATATTGCAATTATAAAAAACAAACTAATGAACCAAGCCTTTCCTACTATTTTTATAATTGCAATTGAAACCGTAGGAAACGGTTGTTTTCAATTGAATTAAAACGAGCTAATGTGTGTTTGAATCATATTATATATATTAATGATTAATTTAGAGTAATCTCTTTTTTATTCAAACAAAAAATAGACTAACAGAGAAAATTATCATAATTATAATTAACTAATTCCATAGAAAAATTAATATAGAACGTGTTTCTAATTATATTGGACTTATTTATTAAATATAATATTAATCCCCATCTATTAGCGGAAACTGTATTATATTATATAATTAATTTAATATATATATGTAGTAATCCCGAGGTGGAATGTACTGGGAAGTCGTGGTAGTGGGTGAATGATGGGATTCCCGCACTGGGACAGCAAGAGACAGAGGCAGGTCTAGATGGTAACTCCAGAAGGTAGAGGCAGACCACGGACGAAGGCAAGTCGGACCACGGGCGTCACGGATGCCCTACATCGCGGATAGGGGTGAGAAATCTGACCAACCGTATAACGGCGTCGATCTGAAACCAACTGAAACAACTACTTCCTTTGTCCCAATCTTGGGGGGCTTATATACTCGACTCTGGCTCTTGTTGACGAGTTCTGATTGGCTGTCCTAATCACGCCACCTGTCAAGCGCTGGTTATTAATGATGTCTGGCCACGTGTCGGCCACCTGCTGACGGGGGAATGAACTCATTAGCATAAACACCTGTTAGTCTGGGTTGTTTATCACGTCTGGCCTTTGTCCTCTGTACTACCTCTACTCCTTTTGTTTTATTTGTCATTTCTATTATTATACAAGGTCGATACATATTTTTATATACAGATATGGGGTTATAATAAACATTAGAATAAGGCTGTGAACTATATTACTCGAAATATACTACATATATATATATATGTATTGTATATTGAGCAATCCATAATTAAAATTGAAAAACAATAGAAAAAAAAATAAGTGGGTCAGGTGTTGATATTAAAAATAAAAAAGGCATATCCTGACCATAAGTACATGTGCTTTTTTATGGATTTTCTTGATTTATCGCCTTTATCATTTGTAGCGAATGCTTTTACTGTACATGCAAAATACGTCATATGTACTCCACATATAAATATATGTCTGGGACCTAAACATTTTTGGTCGCAATGGTACAGCCTGCGCAACGCTGACGAGGGCCAACAGCCTGAAAGGCGTTCATGGATGGCCTTTATTGATTTATCAAGAAATTTGGTTGGCCAAATATCACGGAGCAAGTTAAATAAACGTTAGTTTAATTTTGCTCCACTAGATGGCGCTCTGTCATCTAAAAAGCACATGTGCTCGTGGTCAGGATATGCCTTCTTTATTTTTAATATCAGCACCTGATCTTTTTTTTTTTCCATCTATATTAATAAAATGGAAATTTCCTAAGTGGACATCACTAAAAATTTCGTTACAATGCATCAATTTCGACCAAATTTTCAACATTTATGTAAAACGAGATGGAGCAGGTTTTGCTTAACATCAAAATATTTTTCCTAACTTTAACATACATAACTTTGCTGTTATCGATAAAATACACAAAAAATCAACAGAGTTAAAGTGTTTACACTTTTGCGCTTCTTGGAAAATTAGTTTTAATCTTTTTTAAATATATTTTAATAACTTTTATACATGGTAAGATACTTTTATTTTATAGTTTCATATTTTATACCAAAAAAAGTTGAAGCCTTACTTGATGAGATCAATTTTATATTTTAGATAAATTTTTAGGCTAATTTTAATTTATTTCTTTTTTATTTTATATACAGATTATATATGCTATTTCTAACTTACGTGGTTAGTATTTTTATAAGACTAAGGTTATTTATATTATTTTTTTACAAAAAAAGATTGAAATTTCATTAATGTGCTCAATTTTATGTCTTTTTTGAGGACCTTAACAAAATTTTAATTAATTGCTTAGATATTTTAAAAGTAGATTATTTATGGTGTTTTCCACATATATGGGTTGTTTTGTAAACAAATTTTGGGTTATTTCTTTTTTTTTCACTAAGATGCAAGATATTTTATTGATATGTTTATGTGATTGTCATTATGAGGCCCTTCAAATATTTCTTAAGAAAATTTTATTTAATTATTTAGATCTTTCAAATACAAATTATTTGTGGTATTTATAACATATAGGTGTTGTGTTTTTTAAAATATTTGTTTTTTTTTTATTATTAATCGCAAAAAAGAGCAAGCAATTTCATTGTGTTCAATTATGGGTCATTTTGAGGTCCTTTTGTATATTTTCTTATGGTATTTTTTTAATTATTGCTTTGATATTTTAAATACAGTTTATTTATTATATTTTCTACATATATGGGTTGTTAAAACTATTTTACCGTTCTTTTACTTTGTACATAGAAAGAAGGTCTTAGGTGAAGGGAGACAACGAGCAAGACATCTATATCTATTGATAGCCCCAGCTGAGACGAGGGGGCAAAGGTCAGCAGCGGGGAGGCAAAATCACGTGGACACCGCGATGTGATTGGTTGTTCTGAGGGACGACGGGGGCGTCATATTGCATCTTTCATCAGTTCTTAGCAGCGGATCTGGCGGACAGTTGAGTTCCCTTGCCTTGGGGCAGACGCGCCAAAGAAATACCCCACAAGCAGAGTCTCGTGGACGGAAAGAAGTCTAAGAAGACATATCCCACAAGCAGAGTCTCGTGGACGGAAAGACATCTTGGAGGATCCCTCAAGCAGCCACTTGAGGACGGAAAAAGACACTTAGACAACCAACGAGTCGTGACAATTGGACATCGCACAAGACAAGCCAAGCCTGCGACGGTGCTGCCACGAGGTACTGTGTAAACAAACGCTCGACACCCCCCCGCCATTTATTTTTGTCTTCCTTCCCTGAGATTAGTTAATTTTTTTATTTTCTTTTTTGCTTAACCTTGTTTATTTTTTTATACATAATTCCATAGATATAAGTATAATTTAGCTTAACCTTTTTTCTTGTTTTTCTACCCTTAATTCTTTATATAAGTATAATAGTTTTTATCCCTTTTGTTTTTAATCTTTAAAATAAATCCTTTTTGTTATACTGTGTTTCTGTGCATTTATTTCCCCCATTGTTTTACCTTTCAATCGATCACCCTTTATTTTTTTTTTTAAACGAACACGAACATTTTGGTGAGCCGGACGTGATCGATTTTAAGGAAATATGGAGGAAATGGATGCACTTAAAAAGCGCAGAAAAGCCATAAGAGGTACTTTCACTAGAATTATCAATGAAATAAATGGGGAATTTGAAAAGTCTCAAATTGATAGGAATGATATTTATTCTAAGTTTAATAGATCTAAATGAAAAATATCAGGCTTTATTGGTAGTGAAAGAAGGGATTACAGAGGAAAGTATTGATAGGGAATGGCAAGAATGCGATAAATATGAAGAGGAAAAGTTTGATATTCAACAGAAAGTCAGTGTATTACGGAATCCCGATAAAGAAGAAACAATCCCGATTGCTAGCGAGGACACTGTAATAAATGTGAAATTACCAGAGTTAGCCCTAAAAAGCTATGATGGCTCTCTGGAATGTTGGTTGTCTTGGTGGGCGCAGTTTTCGAAAATTCACGAAAATAAGAATTTATCCGATAGCGACCGGTTTTTATATTTGCGTCAAGCAATTGTACCAAATTCAGAAGCCTATCGTGTTGTAGCAAGCTATCCCGTTACAGGCGCCAACTATGCTTTGGCAGTACAAGCCCTACAGGAGCGATTCGGTGACCCGAATATACTGACAGAACTATATGTCAGACGTCTATTGAATTCGGTTATATCTAATGTAAAGAAAGAAAATAGAAATTTAAGCAGTCTGTACGACGAACTGAGCAGTCACCTCCGGTCGTTAGAGACATTGGGCATTGATCCCCAGTTGTCGGGTATTTTTTTATACCCTCTTGTCGAGTCTTCATTACCTTCGGATATTTTGAAAATATGGCACAGGCATCCTTCTTCGGGTTATGGTATGGAGTTAGCAAAACGGGAAGAAGCAGATAAAGGGGTTGGAGGAGCTCAAGAAAGGCTAAGGTTATTATTGGACTTTCTAAAAGCCGAAGTAAGGAGTGCTCAACGGCTGAAATTTGTGGAAAAAGGCTTTAAGCAGGAGGAACCCTATAAAAGGTCTTACAATTATGGGACCAGAACAAGGAGCAATTTCAGACCCGCCACTGTGTCTAGTCTGTTCGGAGGGCGAACTAATATAAAATGCTTCTTTTGTGAAAGAACAAATCACGCGAGTCATCAATGCCGCTCTATAATGAAAATGTCTCCGGGAGAGAGAAATGATAAAATACGTAGTGCCCATCTATGTTTCAAATGCTTAAGAAAGGGACACATACAGAGTCAGTGCCGAGAACAATTGGAGTGCAAAAACTGTGGGAGAAACCACTTGGAAGTTTTATGTGAAGGAAATTCTTCTAACCGGTTAACGAAACCAGGAAGAGAAAATCTAAAGGAAAATGCAACTGAACCCATTGCATCGCTTTCTAGTCAAGCCTGCACAGGTCAAGTCTTGCTGATGACCACGGTAGCACTGTTAAGAGGCCCAAATGCCTCTAGAAGGGTTAGGATTCTCCTCGACAGTGGAAGTCAGTGTTCGTATATCAAACAGTCGTTAGTCTGGAGTGTAGGAATAGAAAGAAAAGGCGAAATAACTATAGCTAAAAGTATTTTTGGAGGTAATAAGATTGGTGAAGAAAAGCACGGTAAATTTATGTTAGAATTAGAGAATTTAGGTAATAAAAGAGATGTGATCCATATTGAGGCGCTGGATCAACGTAAAATTTGCGACGCCATACCACCTTTGCCAAAAGGGGACTGGTTAGAAAAATTGAAGATTAAGGGCATAATATTGCCTCAGGACAATTTTAAAGGACAAGAGATTGACATATTGATTGGCGCTAACTATCTAGGTATGATTTTGACAGGAAAAATAGTTCAAGTTGAAGCAGATTTAACTGCGGTGGAAACGAAATTAGGTTGGACACTAATGGGCAATTCGCCAATTATTGATAACAATGACAATGAGCAGCAGACTTTGAATCTGCTAACAACGCGATGCGATTTAAAGGATTTGTGGGATCTAGAAGTACTAGGCATTAGGGATCCTGTTGAAACTTGCTCCAAAGAGACCAGATATCAGGAAATAAAAGAAAAGTTTATAACAAAAATTCAAAGACAAAGTGATCAGAGATATTCTGTAGGTCTACCTTGGAAGGTAGAAAAGGAGTCAATCCCGAGCAATCTTGACATAGCGATAAAAAGGTTAGATATAAGCACTAAGAAAATGACCTCACAGAATAAGTTGACCGAATATAGTCAGATCTTTAGAGACTGGCTGACTGAAGGACTCATTGAAAGAGTCGAGGAAAATCCTCTCGAGAGAAGAGGCTATTATTTACCTCACCGCCCTGTGTACAAGATGGAATCTAAAACGACGCCCATACGTCCGGTTTTCGATGCTTCTTGTCTAGGTCATAATGGACTATCTTTGAATCAATGTTTAGAAAAGGGACCGAATTTATTGGAAAGAATCCCTGAAATGATGATAAGATTTCGTGAAAATAAATTTGGAGTCACGGCAGACATAAGAAAAGCATTCCAGATGGTGGCGATTGAAGAATCTGAACGGAACTATCTTAGATTCCTTTGATGGGAAAAGGAGAGCGATAGAGAACTAATAGCTTACAGGCATAAGAGACTTGTATTTGGCTTAAACTGTAGTCCTTTTGTGCTGAACGCCGTAATAGAATACCATCTTCAATCAATAAGAGGCCCACTTGTTCAATGGGCAAAGATTCTAGCTCAATCCTTCTACATGGACAATTGTATTACCTCGCTGGAAACAAAGCAGGAAGTGCAGGAATTTCAAAAGGCCGCAATTGAAATTATGGACAGGGCTAAAATGGACTTACGAGAGTGGGAATATTCTCTGAAGGAAAACCCTGAAAAGGGGACTTGTACAAAAATATTGGGTGTTGTCTGGAATAAAATGGAAGATTCATTAAAATGCGAACTCCCTGACAATTTGAGTCTTCAACCCAAATTAACGAAAAGGTTGGTACTGTCCATGGTCCAGCGGATATTTGATCCACTTGGATTTTGCGCTCCAGTATTCTTGCCACCAAAGTTGTTACTGCAGCGATCATGGGGACTGAAACTAGGTTGGGATACACCACTACCCGAAAGTATGGCCCAGGAATTTCGAACCTGGTTGGATCAAATAAAATGCATAGAGTTAATAAAGATACCGAGATATATGTGGAATGATCTCATTTTCCCTACAGAAGTTCATATCTTTTGTGACGCTAGTCAAAGAGGCTATGGAGCTGTAGCCTATTTAAGGAGCGAAACGGGACGAGAAAATACTCTAACTTTGATTTGGAGCAAAGTCAGATTAGCTCCTATGAAGAGTATTACGATCCCTCGCTTGGAATTAATGGCCATGGTACTAGGAGCTAGACTAGCCAATGCAATCCAAGCTGCCTTGAAGAGAAAATGTGAAACAACTCTTTGGTCTGACTCTACTACCGCGCTAAGTTGGATAAAGAAAGAAATTGAGTGGAGAGTTTTCGTGAGAAACCGAGTCAGAGAAATACAGGCCACTACCAATTTGAACGATTGGAGGTTCGTTCCTAGTCAGTTGAACCCGGCCGATCTTCTGTCTCGAGGTTGCCCTCCAAGCAGGTTTGTGCAAAGCAGATGGTGGGAGGGCCCCGAATGGTTGAAAAAACCTAAAGAATTCTGGCCCAAGTCAGAGTTCTCGATAAATCCAAAAGAAATAAAGGTTGAAGAAAACATTATGAAAACCAACATTAATTTGAACATCGATTATAAAGACTGGTTACTGACAAGGAGGTCTAATTACTCTCTCAACATCAGAGTAATGTCCTATGTTTTAAGATTTTTAGGGAAACTTAAAAAACAGTCAACTGAAACAGGACCTTTGAAAGTTTCAGAATTAGACTTGGCAGAAAAAAAGCTTATCCGAATGATTCAGGAGAAAGTCTCCATAGAGAAATCGAATGCAACCAAGAGTTTTAAAATATTAAAAAACACTGACGGACTTTGGTGTGTAGAAAGCAAATTTTACATGGACAGGTCCCAGAAGAATTTAAAACTCCTATCATTCTACCAGGCGACCATCCCTTCGTAGAGCAACTTATATGGGAAGTGCACCTGAAGAATGGACATGTAGGCGTGCAATTCATTTTATCAAAGCTGAGAGAGAAATTTTGGATAATCAGGGGAAGGAAAACGATAAAGAAAATTATCAGCAAGTGCATTGCTTGCAAGAGACTTAAAGAAAAGTCTCTGCAAAGACCAATGGCAGCTTTGCCAGAAAACAGAATTGGACTGGGCAAACCCTTCCAAATTACAGGAGTTGATTTATTAGGCCCTCTTCATTTGAAAGAAGGTGGGAAAGTGTGGGTAGCCGCCTTTACTTGCGCCGTCTATCGCGCTATTCATCTGGAGTTGGTGAAGAGTTTAGAGACAGGAGTCTTCATGATGGCCCTCCATAGGTTTATTTGTCGGAGAGGGCGCCCTGAGAAAATATATAGCGACAATGGCACCAATTTCGCTAAACTTAATAGAATATTCAAGAGATTGGATTGGATTAGAATTGAAAGGGAAACCTCAATTAAAAGGATACAATGGATTTTTATCCCTCCTTCTGCTCCTTGGTGGGGAGGATTTTGGGAAAGAATGGTTAGGACAATAAAGGAAATGTTGATAAAGATGCTAGGTCACAGGAAGCTGAAATATGTACAACTGCAGACTGCCCTTTGTGAAATCGAATCTATCATTAATAATCGACCCCTCACTTATGTCTCTGAAGACGACAATGATCTAAAACCGTTAACTCCTAATGAGTTTTTACAAAATGGTCCGGAGTCTAGCTTTCCTGAATTTGAAAATTTAAAGCCAGAAATGTTGCACACTAGATACAGAGAGTTAGGTCAACTGAAGAGAGAATTGAAGCAGAGATTCTTAAAGGAATATTTAGGCGCGCTGATTCAGAAATCCAAAAATATTGATAGAAGACAGTTGAAAATAGGAGACGTTGTACTGATCGGGCAAGAAAATCTTAAAAGAATGTTTTGGCCTAAAGGGAGAATAGTAAATCTCATACCAGGAAAAGATGGAATAGTGAGAGTGGCCCATGTTAAAACATCCACAGGAACCTTGATCAGGGCTCTACAACGCTTACACTCTCTTGAAATATCCTCGAATGTTAAGACGATTCAAATGGACAATTCAAATACCGAACCCCAATCTGATGCATTTTTAGGAAATAGGCCCAATATTGAATCCAGGGACTCTAGAAATAGATATGGTAGGGTAATCAGAAAGCCTGCAAGGTATGACTCGAAGGACTAGTGAAAGTACCTGTATGAAAAAAAAAGGTGTAATATGTGTATTCTTTTATGTGTATTTTATGTAATGTAATAGGCATATCTACTCTTGTGTGTATTGTGTATATATATGCTCTTTTGTCTTATACTTAATTTTGGCTTCTTTCGGAGCAAAATTATGTGGGAGAATGTTAAAACTATTTTACCGTTCTTTTACTTTGTACATAGAAAGAAGGTCTTAGGTGAAGGGAGACAACGAGCAAGACATCTATATCTATTGATAGCCCCAGCTGAGACGAGGGGGCAAAGGTCAGCAGCGGGGAGGCAAAATCACGTGGACACCGCGATGTGATTGGTTGTTCTGAGGGACGACGGGGGCGTCATATTGCATCTTTCATCAGTTCTAAGCAGCGGATCTGGCGGACAGTTGAGTTCCCTTGCCTTGGGGCAGACGCGCCAAAGAAATACCCCACAAGCAGAGTCTCGTGGACGGAAAGAAGTCTAAGAAGACATATCCCACAAGCAGAGTCTCGTGGACGGAAAGACATCTTGGAGGATCCCTCAAGCAGCCACTTGAGGACGGAAAAAGACACTTAGACAACCAACGAGTCGTGACAATTGGACATCGCACAAGACAAGCCAAGCCTGCGACGGTGCTGCCACGAGGTACTGTGTAAACAAACGCTCGACACCCCCCCGCCATTTATTTTTGTCTTCCTTCCCTGAGATTAGTTAATTTTTTTATTTTCTTTTTTGCTTAACCTTGTTTATTTTTTTATACATAATTCCATAGATATAAGTATAATTTAGCTTAACCTTTTTTCTTGTTTTTCTACCCTTAATTCTTTATATAAGTATAATAGTTTTTATCCCTTTTGTTTTTAATCTTTAAAATAAATCCTTTTTGTTATACTGTGTTTCTGTGCATTTATTTCCCCCATTGTTTTTCCTTTCAATCGATCACCCTTTATTTTTTTTTAAACGAACACGAACATGGGTTGTATCTAAAAAATAGGTTATTTATATTTTTAAATAAGCAAGGGATTTATTTTACGGATTCATTTATTTGTCTTTTTGAAGTCCTTTTTCAAAATTATTTTAAAGATATTTTAATTTATTTGATTAAATATTTTATATTTAGATTATTTATAGTTTTTTTAACATATAGAGGTTGTATTTTGTATTTTAGAAAATTATTTCTATTTTTAACCTCAAAAAAGCATGCTTTTTCATTGCCGTATCCAGCGGTTGGTCTATTTTGAAGCTTTTTAATGATAACTGGTTTTGTACATTAATTTTTTGGTAATATAATAATATTATGATTTTAGTTTTTAAAATCTTTTTAACATATCTGAAGGTTATTTTGAATAAAAAATTTAAAAATTTTGATTTTTACCTCAAAAAGACAGGAAATTTTTATGCTTTGTTTAGAAATTGCTGGTTTTGAAGCTTTTGTTATTAATCTCAATCTAATTTTTTTTTTTCAGAATATGCCTCGCCACAGCCGACGTTTACTTGGTAGGAATACGGCTGCTTCCAGGAGATATAGGAATGCTAGAGCTATTGAGACACCACTTCAAAGTGAGACGCGTCGTGCGCTTCGACGTCTTAGGTATTCTGAAGCCCGCGTCGCAGCTACACAAACTATGCAAGTTCCTGTTCAGCGTATTCAGCTTTGGACTCATAAGCCGTTTTCAGGTTTGCAGTATAATGCCCATATTGATTATAAAGCTGATTCATCTGTCGATATAGGCCAAATGTCTCGGGTATGCCAGTTTTGCTCTGCTTTGAGATTTAAAGATGATGTAATGTAATAGAAACAAAATAAACCTCATCCTACCTAATATACATTACTTCTGAGGATTAAAGATTTTAATTTGTGTTGAGAATTTTGCATGCATTTCTCTATTTCTTTTCTTATCTTGCAAAGCTAATGGATTGTTTAGGTTGCTTATTTTTGACTCGCCAATTTGTATAGTGATAAAGTGGTATAGCGTTCTTTTTCAGAGCATCACCCTACAAAAAAATTACCTGACCTTTCCTAATATTCAGATAGATTTATTATATCAACATACTAGACTACAAACATTCCCTCGAGTAAAACCCGGGCGGAGCCGGGTACACCCGCTAGTATTAAACTATAATTAAAAAGGCATATATTGGATCAAAATATCATTTATTTTACCAATATTTCAGTTGGCTGAACGCCAACCTTTATCAAGGTGTTATAACATTTTAAAGTGTGTCAACAACAAACTCAACTCAATTTTCTTCTTCTTCTTTTTTATCTTCACTCAATCATATCGAGGTATCAAGCTTGTAAAGCATGACAACCATCATGATTGGGTGAAGTAGAATGCGTCTGCCTTTGTCATCAAGACTGGGAGCGCTACTCAGTGGCAGTGAGTTAAGCCAGTGAGTTCCTTTAATTGGTACATCTTCTCTTATAAGAGCCTATAATAATCTCAATTCCATTCCATTGAAAACTACCAGAGTTATAACAGACTTTAAATAAACAAACTGTCTCTATTATTAGCTTAAATTGAAGTCCTGAAAAGATAATTTCAAATAAAAATGGCTATTGAGAACTCCAATGGGACTAAACCAAGGGTCTGTAAACTGCGGCTCGGGAGCCACATGCTGCTCTTTATATAGTCTTCTTCTTTCTTATCTCCACACTGGGTGAAGTAGAATGCGTCTGCCTTTGTCATTAAGACTGAGAGCACTACTCAGTGGCAGGCCGACTTAGCTCCAAAAGAAATGGCCACCTCTGACATGAGGAACAGACGCCCTGTGCAGCCGCTCCTAACATGGAGTACAAACGCTGCTCATCCTGTATTCCTGGATTAGGAGCCCTTACAGGGTACTATCAGCCGGGCCAGCTGAGCCCAGGTTTTTTAGCGAGCTTGTTACTGCTCCCCCTCCTCCTTTTTCATCCGGGCTTGGGACCGGCAAAGGCGGAGTTAACTCAATTTTAAAATGTTATTACACCTTGATAAAGGTTGGCGTTCAGCCAACTAAAATATTGGTAAAATAAATGATATTTTGATCCAATATATGCCTTTATAATTAAAGATTTATTTATGGATTGCTCTATTTTCAAAAAAAAATATTAAACTATATATTAAGAAAATAAAAACAAAAATGAGTGAAATAAACGAGAAAACGATTAAATAAAAGGTGGCATTATTACAATTATGAACATGAGAAATCTCGCACTATACCCAGTAGTTTTCTAAATTCCAATAAAGTTGCAATATTTCGAGGAGCAACTCGCCTCTCTTTATCAAGGATGTTTGTGTCTTTCACTAAAACATATGCTCATATGTGAACATATATATATATAAATAAATATATATTAAAATATATATATATATATATATATATATATATCAAAAAACGATAGAAAAAATAAAAGATAAAAAGATCAGGTGTTGAAATCAATATTAAAAATGGCATATCCTGACCAGGAGCACATGTGCTTTACAGAAGGCAGAGCGCCATCTGGTGGAACAGAAATCAACTAAACATTGATTTAGCCTGTTCCCTGATATTTGGCCAACCCAATTTCTTGATAAATCAAGAAAAGCCATCCACGAACGCGTTTCGCGCTGTTGGCGCTCGTCAGCGTGGAGTAGGCTGAACCACTGCGACCAAAAAGATTTTTTGGTCCCAATGGCTTCCCGAAAAATATAGGTATGAATAAAATCCTGGGACTCTATTGATCTATAAAGATTAAGGTTGCATCTCCTGTCAAAATAGACGCTAAAATTGAGCGCCATCTATTGACCGTCTTCGCAAACTATCGGACTCAGGTCAGTGACAAAGACACAACACTAGCTTTGGAAGACTGAGAAGTGTCCATCTAGAGATAATGGTTTCGGTTTAATGGCCTTGGTCAGTACAGGGTGTGGGCTTTGATTGCATAAGATCCATAAGGGATCAACTGAAATCTCTCACAATTGGCCAAATAAGTGTTCATCTGGTAAAGTGGCTAGGCGATATCTGAGGCTATAATATAGATGGAAATATTTTCGTCATTGACCCGGGTCCTCTACTTTACGGAATGGCCAATAGATCACACCTTGCCCTTCTATTTTATAATATATATATTTAAATAAAAAGGCATATATTGGATCAAAATATCATTTATTTTACCAATATTTCAATTGGCTGAACGCCAACCTTTATCAAGGTATTTTAACATTTTAAACAACAATGTTATAATGCCTTGATAAAGGTTGGCGTTCAGTCAGCTGAAATATTGCTAAAATAAATGATATTTTGATCCAAAATATGCCTTTTTATTCAGATTTATTTATGGATTGCTCTATTTTCCAAAAAAAAATATATATATGTGATGATTTAAGACCATGGAATTGTTGTAAATAGTCTAGATATCCACTACCACATGTTCCACCCCATGACTGTATATAACTTCTTATGTACTGCACATAGAAAACCTCAACTAACATCAATCTGTACCGCGTAAGGATCTAATAAAGTATTGCAACTGCACAGATAGAAGGAATGGAGAGAGACAGGAGAAAGTTAAGGTTAAAACAAATCAGGCTTAGAGGATCGTAGAAGTCAAACCTAAGAGGTAGGCCTAGAAGAGAACATAATTATTAATAACGCCACAGTTAACCTTCTGACCCCGGACACCCTGCGAGCTAAGTTTAAACCAATATTTCCGGACAAGACAGGACGTATCTTGTGACCAGAAGTTATAAAAGTTTGAGAGACGCCCAATTTCCGGAACAAGACCGGACGTATTCTTCCGTCAAAGAGATAAGCCAGGCCCAATCAGAAGACAAGACCTAAGTAGGTCAACCAATAGCCCACTACCACGTGAAAAAGTCCCACCAATTAGGAAAGAATCACCTAAATAGGTCAGCCAATTAAAAAGCAGCAAGGTCGTGGTGTTAAATCGAGGCCCTAGAATTGGCAGTCTTCGCTTGGCTCCCAACGGTAACACTTGCTCTAAAGTCTCTCTCTCCTCATCCCATTCCTTCTTGACGTCAGACGCTTTTAGTGGAATCTCTGTTTGTTTATTTCACCTTTGGCCCAGCTGTGTCGCCTTCCACCACGACTGCACGGTAGAGTTGACATCGAGGTTCGTCTAGCATCAGGTAACACTGGTCCCAGAGGTCCCAAGATATCACAGACTCCCCCGTAACGAAGAGTCGACAGGATAGTGGACGCCAAGGTACAAGTAAGCAAGTAGACCACTGTCTGTACAGAAAGATGGAACAGGGAAGAGAGGAGAATCCAAAGGAACCCATGGAGTCCGATCCCGACTCCGAAAGTGGCGAAAACACTTTTCCGAAGAAAGAAAACACCCTCGGTAGGACGCAGGAAGTTCCCCCCGGCCAGGAAGACGTCACACCCCCGCCGCCGGTGTCAGATGTCCTGGGGAGGTTGACGACGACGCTACCTCAGCTTTCTGCCGTGACCGGACATCGCGAGAGGTGGAATCGCTACGATGGTTCGTACGAGGCGCAGAGCTTCTTCACCAACTACGACGCCCAAGCAGATCGGGCCCAACTACAATATTCTACAAGACTGAGAAAGCCACCAAACCTCCTGCAAGCACCCCTCCGAGTTACCAACACGCGAGCGTATGTTACCTGCTCCCCCGACCATCTCTAAACCACGAGCCCAGCGCAAACAATGAACTCTGACTGTCCCATTGAACCTCCAACTATGGCACCAGACCAGGACTGTCCCGACATACAAGACAACACAACAGTAGGTTCCTACTCCTATAATTTTTGTTGAACAATTGCTCGTTCGTGCGGAACTGTCCAATAATGTAAACCTACTCTACTACTTGATACAGGAGCATCTATCGCTATAATTAGGCAGAATACTTTTAAAATAATAGAAACCAGTTTGTAAAAGAAAATACCTGTTCACCCATTTAACTTAACTATTAACGCCATAGCTAACAATATTTTCACCATAGATTATATCTTTTTAAACGTAAAAATAAGTAACATAACGCAGAATCTAAAATTCCATATAATCGATACACCATTGCCTTTTGTCATTTTATATTTTAATTTCATAAAACGATTTCTACTAATTATAAACTGTCCTCAGCTACTCCTGTATCAAGATAATGTACCTCTACCAACTACCTTGTACCAATTCACCTCGTGCAAGCAACACGTGTCCCATGGACAGGTTAATACAACTGTCCCATTTACTAAATTTTCCCCTCCTGGAACGAGTTGCTCACACGTGGTGAACTCCAACACTCTTATTTAATCTTATTGTACTGTTCCTAATCCCATTTTCAACGCTCCTATGTCCTTTTCTTCCATATCTTTGGACAGAAGTAACTTAAATCACAGCCTTCCGAAACTATTCCAATCGTTAAAGTCCAACATAGCTACACTCCCTCGTACCTTCCTTTTACACGCATAGTTAAATATCGACAAATCACTCTCAACCAAATAAACAACACCCTCTCACATCACTTTTTCCAATTGACAACAAATTTTCAATGCGCGACTTCACACCCAAATCAATTTCGAGCCACACAAGCTTCATCACGTCGCCCTACTAAACACACACAATCTTTTTTTTTCTCACATTAAACGTGTCATATCCACTAACAATATAAAAATTATCGATATGTTCGTACAACCAACAACCATGACTTTAGTAAATTTGTTATTCTTAGTGTAACAGGTTAGATTTTGTACAAAACAAAGACTTCACGTGATACCTTTTCATTTACAATTTTTTCGCTTCGTGTCACAGCGCCACACCACTAAACTCTTTCACTTCTCAGGCCAAAGACGCCTTCAACACGCCTGTGACACATTTATTTAATCACACATTGTCCACGTCGATAGTCGCAATTTCATTCAATTCTAACCCGATATCATTGAATAACATTTTTACTAAGTCCGCCAAAAAACCATTCGATTTAATAACAGATACAATATCCGAATTTTCGAAATACAAACACAAATCTAACAAATGCTTGAACACACGGAATAATTCAACCTCTGTATCTCCCTATGTCAATCCCATAACGCTTGTCACCAAACGTGACAAATCAAAACGCTTTTGTGTTTACAATGTTAGAAATAATATCTCCGAACGTAGTTCGAATTAACTTCCAATAAGTTGAAAGAAAGCAAGCAAGCCCCCTCGCTCCCCCTTGACCTAAATCCGGAATCGCATTAAAAATAGCTTCGCTCCCCTCTCTTCCGCTGGAGATGGACAAACAAATAGCCGACATCTTGTTACATCCGTCGCCACCCCGATGTCACTCTAATGGATTTTCGCTACCTATTAAATTAAATATTAGTGCGTGCCAAAGACAACATTTTACTTACAAAAATCACACACACCCACATAAGTTTAAAAAATCGACAACATTAGGACTCGATGAGTTTCACAGTTGGAAACAATGTGATCCACGAGTCACGTCAAACATAAAACAAATTCGATAAGTTAGAAAAACTTAGGCCAACAAGACCAAAGATATCGATCGAGGACAATTTAAAGCTCTCTCCACCCATCCTAAAAAAAAAAAAAAAAGGAACATTACATTTGGCCTACAACTTTCCATTCTTTCACGATATATAATTTCTATATATAATCTTACTTGCTCTTCTTTCTCGATGAACATTTTTTTAAAATTTTTCATTTTAATATCCTTTATATAATCATTATATAGCTTTTATAATTGTTTTTTTTACGTCAACCAATTAGTTTAGATTATTGTCTTTTTTAAAATTATTTTTCTTTACCAAAACTTATTTACTTTTGCTTCATGACTCTATTTTATAATCAACTTTATATTTTATCTTTCATATCATATCTAATAATCTCAAGTTTATATTTCATGTTTATATCACTAATTTGCATTTATCATTTTATATTTTTTCTCACTTTATAAATTAGATGTTATTTACATTGTTTCACCTTCCGCTACCATGTCAATGCTATCGAGTATATTATTGCTCATTATTTTTTTTTTCATTTAATATTTTCACTTTCTATTACCCCTTATATACTGCTGTAGTGTGTTAATCTTTGTATCATATCATCACTATTTTTACTTTTTTTTTAAAGATTACTTTGCATTTAACTTCGCAATTCTATTTTCGATTTTTCAAATCCTTTAACGCTATATGCAAAGCCTTACTTTCGCAATTTCATATCTCAATGATATATTCTTTTATAATCAAACTAAAAATCACGATCTAAAAACAGGGCAATCTTCAATAACCTCTTAAACAACCACTTTAAAGGTTACTTCTTAAGATTTACTAACATTCCTTTTCCGCAGGAACTTTTAACTCCTTCGCAGGCTAGACTTGACCTACTTTGATTTCGTAATTAACAATCTTGACACACCGTCCCCCAGATTTACCTATCCCAACTTCTGGATTGGATACGTGCAAATTGTATATTTTTTTATTCCAGGGCACTCTCATGCCACACGCTGGCACATTTTTTTTATTTTTTATTTTACTCTTTTTTCTCGCTAAGCCCCTGACGACTCTAATTAAAACTTTGATTTCTGGTCACTGATCTTCGCCCTCATTTATCCTGCATGCGTACGTCTTAACGACTAATTACTAAAACCCATAACAATCCCCTTATCTTACTTTTCGATTGTGGTACTGTAACTTTATTCGGTCCTTAAATTTACATGTGAAACATGGCCTAGGTTTTCCGCGCCGTGCACATTAAATGGTTTGGGACTTGAGTCAAAGTGACCTTGCCTCAACCAAGTAATAACTAACCCCTCAACCCTTTCTAACGCCCATCACGAAAAGATCATGATTTACCCATCCAATCATTTATATTTTTACCTATAATCATTATATGTTCCCTATTAAATATTTTATTCATATTTTTATTTTTACTTGTATGTTTAATATTAGTTGTTTATGTTTTATTATCTCTTATGGATATACAGAAATCAACCCCATGTTATATACCAACTCACTTTAATTAATTTTTAAAAAATTACTTCCTTAATAACAGTCTTCCTATTCCGCTCTCTTAAATCCCTCCATATGAACCCTCTCACATCCGGGGCCATCTGTGATGATTTAAGACCATGGAATTGTTGTAAATAGTCTAGATATCCACTACCACATGTTCCACCCCATGACTGTATATAACTTCTTATGTACTGCACATAGAAAACCTCAACTAACATCAATCTGTACCGCGTAAGGATCTAATAAAGTATTGCAACTGCACAGATAGAAGGAATGGAGAGAGACAGGAGAAAGTTAAGGTTAAAACAAATCAGGCTTAGAGGATCGTAGAAGTCAAACCTAAGAGGTAGGCCTAGAAGAGAACATAATTATTAATAACGCCACAGTTAACCTTCTGACCCCGGACACCCTGCGAGCTAAGTTTAAACCAATATTTCCGGACAAGACAGGACGTATCTTGTGACCAGAAGTTATAAAAGTTTGAGAGACGCCCAATTTCCGGAACAAGACCGGACGTATTCTTCCGTCAAAGAGATAAGCCAGGCCCAATCAGAAGACAAGACCTAAGTAGGTCAACCAATAGCCCACTACCACGTGAAAAAGTCCCACCAATTAGGAAAGAATCACCTAAATAGGTCAGCCAATTAAAAAGCAGCAAGGTCGTGGTGTTAAATCGAGGCCCTAGAATTGGCAGTCTTCGCTTGGCTCCCAACGGTAACACTTGCTCTAAAGTCTCTCTCTCCTCATCCCATTCCTTCTTGACGTCAGACGCTTTTAGTGGAATCTCTGTTTGTTTATTTCACCTTTGGCCCAGCTGTGTCGCCTTCCACCACGACTGCACGGTAGAGTTGACATCGAGGTTCGTCTAGCATCAGGTAACACTGGTCCCAGAGGTCCCAAGATATCACATATATACATAATGTGATATCAATCTATCAAAAAAAATTGAAATTATTTGCGAAGTTGTCAGTTTTATGCTTCACTTCATTGGTTCTCTTATTTCTGGGGCGCATGCGCAATTCATCTTCTTTCTGTTACCATTACGTGAGTATAGGTGGAAAGTTGGATTCCAGCGTGACGATAAACAGTAAAGAATCTTTTCAGCTCTGCTGATTGGACGAAATGACACATGCCCGAATTCGCCAATGTAGTAGCTTCAAATATCTGAGAAAAGAATCAAAAAGCGTCAAAGATTTTGTGTTGACACTGTTTTAAACTTAAGTTAAAACGCATATTTAATCTAATCGGAAGACAATGTATTTCTTTCCTATTGTAAATACGATTTGAATATGTATTACTATCTAATATGTAAATTTATTCACGTGAAATATGTTTATAGTCAAAAAATTATTTTGATATGAAAAGGATAGGTGATTCAAGATAGATAAAAAGAGATTTCGCAGCTGTATTCCAAGAAAAGCTAAGTATGTTTGTTTACTGAGCTGTAGCTAGAATTAGACACCAGATATTTGACTTGAATTACGAACCAATATTTGCTTCAGTTCTAAAACTTAAAGACCGGGAGTTCTCGGGACTAGCTCCCATATTTACTAACTCTAACGTAAAGTGTTTATAAGCCATTAGAATATCATTTTAGATCAGGGGTTCAGGATAAAGCTAATGAACATGGAAACTAAACCCGAGAGACCTCCCAATAATATTCTTTTTTTTTTTTGCGGTATTAAATTTAAACATCATCAATTTCCTTATAAATTCATTTTATTCTTAATTTTGTCGCAAGATCTTTAACATATATCTTTCCAATTTAAGATTATGAAATACACTCATTGACAAAACGTCAGGAAGTTACATATTTTAAACATAAATCAATCCGTATTTGCATATATAACGACGGATTTGCCATACATGTAAATTCTAACGCGTTCTCTCTCTCCTTCAAAAAGATATTATATATATTATAATAAAAATATAGACGTTAAATAGTATAACTTCCTTAAGGTTTGTCAATGAGTGTGAAAAAGTTAATAATTTTAATATTTTATAGCGATATACTCATTTTTAACTGTCGTACTAGTATATATGCGACTCAAATTTTCTTTACTTTTATAAATAACTATTTAATTATATTTTACATTCAATACTATGTGAAAAAATAGCACAAATGTGTTATTGTACTGGGATAAGGTGCATAAATTATGAAAAAGGAATCTCTTTATCGTGCAACTGAAAGTTTAATGATGGCTTGTGCCATCTATCGGGATAAATCTATTGGAATCTATTGGAATACGTGGTGTCGCTGGAGACCTGCTGGTGATTCTCCACCAAATTCAGCAGCGCTGGCAGAGGCGCCATATTCATTGTACATAGTGTATATAATGCTTATTATATTTTTAAATAGTAAAGACTGTGTACTTTGCATGTATTGACAAGATGTCAATAAAATTATTTTAATTGTCAATTTTCTATCGGAATAAATATCAACTATTCTCGTTGATTTTTTTAATTATTCCAGAATTGACCAAACTACAGTTACACGATAAGGAGATGCTTTTTTTTCATTCAATACTATATAATACATTATTCTAAAGTTTAAACTCAATACATTTAAATCTTGATTTCTTTTGCTTTCAACAATGAGGAATATTTTAGAATGTATTCTACTTTCTTCTTAAGGCGGAATTCTACCACTATAACGGTATGTTCTTGTTAATATTTAAGATTTTATATTTCAATGATATTCCTCAATTCATCTCAACATCAATAAGCTATATACCCCCTCTTTGATCCAAGTCTCAAGTGATTATTCAACATGCTCTATCAAACGAAAATATTGATCACTTGATTTCAAATTCAAAATTATTTGTAAATTGGTATCAATTTCAAAATAACGTGTACTATATACTAATCCATGCGCTGAGATCAAATTTCTTAAATCGATAAAAGGATTTTCTTTTTTTGAATGTTTTATAGATATTAAATTTTGAATTTACAATTTATCAATCCTATTCCACGAGAAGATTATTTGAGAAAATTCTCACAACTTTTAATGCTGCTGAATATTGAAATTTATTTATAGGGATTTGATCATATAAACTGTTTCAAAACTACAGGGTATTTCAAAGTTCACGAAAGATATTTTTTCTAAAAAAAAACAAAGGTTTATATTTCAAAATTGGGTATTTTTATTAAATTGTGCGTGCGTAATTTATAGCCTATAGGATCAAAACAATTTTGCATAAATATTTCTGATATGACTGTTTTTCATAAACGAGTGAGTCTCTTGTTATGTAATTTATCGCTTTAATGATTAAAATGGTTGTACAGATGTGATTCAATGCCGTTGGATCTTTTGATTTTGTCTAAGGTTGATGCCAAAATTTCCAAGAATACACATGCTCGAAAGAGTTAATTGAGGACTGTATCAGCAAAGTACGGCTACATTTATCGCATTGAAAATTATAAAAATGATAATAATTATGAGCCAGCACATACAAACCTTAAAGGCCTTTTACCTGATTTGTTTATTATTATATTTATTATTATTATTATCACTAGTAAACGTGGTACAGGCATTGATAAGTCCAGAGTAGCCTAGTGGACATGGCATCTGCCAGGTAATCGGAACACTGTGGGTTCGATTCCCATCCATGGACACTTTTATTTTTCCGTTTATCATTACTCTTCACAATTCATCCTTTCAAAATTCATCCCCATGGTTAGAAATAATCGTTATTTCTTCTTTAAAATTAAATTTAGATTTTTCGTTTAAAAGAAACACATGCGGGATAATTTCCAAATGTCGTTTTACAATCATAAGCCGCATTATATTGTATTATAAATTACCATTGATAATCATGGTGGGTAGAAGTAGGCGACTGCTTTTACTGTAAGTGCCCCACATGTCTACACTTGTGAAAAGCAGTTCGACTTTTGCACTTAAAAATGTGCCAGATCCCCTTTGGTTATTTGCACTCGCTGGTGGAGTTAGACTTTAGAAAGAATCGGAGACCATTGGAGCATTTTATTTTAATTAGAAAAAAGCGCTCAATATTTTCATTCATTGACTGTTTTACATATTTGACCATAGATGCAGAACATACCACTTTAATTATTATTGTTGTATATATGTATAGTTAACCCTACCTTTTCTAATAAAAATCACTAATATAGAATTCATTGTATAAATTTTATATTACCGTGATAAAAATAATTTTATGTGTAATTTACTTCAAGTTATTCAAAAATAAAATCTACTTGAAAGGTAAATAATTATCTTTACTTTTTACGACTGCACCTCTTTTCAACAATCAAACACACAAAAATAATTCTAACGCAATATACGTATAAATATACTCATAATATGATAGATTAGCCTGCCATCTGTTATGAGAATTCAAAACTATTGTAGACGCGTATAATTATTTTTAAGAATACACTCATGGACAAAATTTAAAGGAGATGGAAAGTCTTGTTGTCGCCGGTCAACTATTTTTTTTTCTTTCTTTTTTTTTTTAAGGAGACAGAGGTAATTTTGATCACATTAATTTATCTTGTGTGTCTTCAATAAAGGTCATTGTGTGTCAAATATCTTTCAGAAAGTTATTGTCTGAATGCTAGAGGAACAACTTATTTAAGTTTCTTTCATCATTGTGCATATATCTATGCTTTACAATAGTACATTCCTTTAAAAAATCCTTATTAAAAATATTTTGATGATGAATATATATATGAAAATTCGAAACTATTATAGACGCGTATGATTCTTTCAAAAATAAAACAATTTCTACTGCCCTTGCTGCAATGGAAATATTAATGGAAGAGCCTGGCTCATCAGTGGTGAACCCTCCCAGCGGTTTTGCTAGTTTAATCTACCATAACGCTGTTATTTTGCATTTTTTAATCTTTCTTTTATAGTCATACTGATGCTAGACTCTTGGAATGGGTATTTTAGAAGAACTATGAACATAGGCTTTGAGAACAATAGAATTACATACAAAGTATATAATTACATTTTCTAAATTATTTACAATAAAGGTCAAGTAAATAGTACATGCTTTCAGCCTATCGATCTTTGACAAAGACTCCCATTTGTTACGAGGTTATGGGCAGGAGTATACAAGGTGCGTTCATTAATTTCCAGGACTGCTCTGTATCTTTGAAAAATAAAACAAATAAAAAAACCTAATTTAATATTTTTCAAAATATGCCTCTCCTGCCTCAATACACCTGTTCCATATTTTTTTCCAATTGTCGAAGCAGGAGATAAAATCACTTTTTGAGAGGTTCCTCAAGGTTGCCTTCGATTCAGCTTGTATCATATCAACGTTGTATTAGTGATTTTTATTAGAAAAGGTAGGGTTAACTATACATATATACAACAATAATAATTAAAGTGGTATGTTCTGCATCTATGGTCAAATATGTAAAACAGTCAATGAATGAAAATATTGAGCGCTTTTTTCTAATTAAAATAAAATGCTCCAATGGTCTCCGATTCTTTCTAAAGTCTAACTCCACCAGCGAGTGCAAATAAACAAAGGGGATCTGGCACATTTGTAAGGAAAAAGTCATTGGGGGCTAAGTCGGGGGAATAGGATGGATGAGGGATCTGTATGGTTGAATGCTTGGCCAAGAACTGCAAAACAACATGGGCTGTGTGCGGCCGCGCATTATCGACGTGAAGTATCCAGTCATTGGTTTGCCACCTTTCAGGTCTTTTAAGGCGCACTGCCTCCCTTAAGCGCCTCATTATCCCCAAATAAACCTCTTGATTAATTGTAAGTCCGAAAGGAATAAATTCATGGTGAACCAAACCATTAATATCAAAAAATGTAACAAGCAATGTCTTGACTTTGGATTTTGTAAATCTTGCCTTTTTGGGTTTCGGTTCCCCTCTTTCAATCCATTGGCTGGATTGACGTTTGGTTTCCGGGTCATACTGATACACCCATGTCTCATCCCCGGTAATGATTTTTTGCATCCATTCTGGATCGGTCCGAGTCATTTCAACCATGTTTTTGCAGACATCCATTCTAACCTCCTTTTGTTCCTCTGTTAGAATCCGGGGAACAAATTTTGAAGACGTCCGGATCATGTCCAAATCTTTTGTTACTATTTGATGACACAGTCCTATAGATAGTCCAGTCTCTGAAGATAAGTCTTTAATAGAAATTCTTCTGTTAGATTTAATTAATTCCTTTATTTTGAGCTTGTTATCCTCGCAACGTAATGATCTTGGACGCCCAGTATGCTGATCATCGTTTACCTTTTTCCGACCTTTTATGAAGCGTGAAAACCATTCAAAAGTTCTTGAACGGGATAAAGCTGCATCGCCAAAAGCTTCTTTAATCAATTCATACGTCTCAGTAGCACTTTTTTTCAATTTAAAAGAAAACTTAATGCAGATTCTCTGCTCTTCGAAAATGGCCATTTTAAAATTAGAAATGCGAACCTTACAAGGAAGTTGTTTTGTTCTATTTTTAGATCGGCGCGTGCACCACGAGACTCGTGCTTTCAGTCAGGTGTGGTCGAATGTCCAATATTCAACTCTGTATAATTTTCTTTTCTTTAGCTTTTTTATTTATTTTATTTTTCAACCAGTCCTGGAAATTAATGAACGCACCTTGTAGATAAGGTTTCACACACACAACATAGACACACAATTTCTAAATTATTTACAATAAAGTTTAAATAAAAGGTATGCTTTCAGCCTGTCAATCTTCAACAAAGATTCCCTTTTAATACGAGATTATGAGCAGGATTATGAATAAAGTTTCCTTAGCGACGTTGAAAGAAAGGTTTGGAAGGATCTAGAACGGTAACAAAGAATTTCATTGGTCGCGTGCAAGCAAAGCGCTCCAGGATTATCTAGCAAATCAGAGTGTGCGTGCATCATGGAGATAAAGAGATTCTTTTTGCAACATTTCTTTTGAGTTTGAGTCAAAAGGCGATCCATCAATTAAGATTATATAAAAGGACGTACCTGGATCTGTAAAGAAAAAAAAACATTTTTTCTCAAAATATTTCGAGAGATTGCTCCCTCTTTATCAATTTATTGCACAGTGAACTTGTTACTGTGTTACTTGTTGTTATTGTACAATAAATTGATAAAGAGGGAACAATCTCTCGAAATATTTTGAAAAAAAAATGTTTTTTTTTCTTTACAGATCCAGGTACGCCCTTTTATATTATTTCCTTTGAGATTGGACATATTCTTATTGTTTATTATATTCACAATTTGTGAAAATTTGAAACTACTGCAAAGGCATTAAGGGAAGTAGATATTGTTAAATGTTTAAAATAATCATACGCGTCTATAATAGTTTCGAATTTTCATAACAGATAGCACGCTAATGTATCATAATTCACAATTTGTAACGAATTCGGTTTACTAGGCTAAATAGAGATATATTAAAATGATGCATGAGCGCCATTCTGTTATAAGAAATATAATATTATGATGCATCAGCCCGCTATCTGTTATGAATATTTGAAACTATTATAGACACGTATGATTCTTTTGAAAATTAAACAATTTCTACTGCCCTCACTGCAATGGAAAAATTAAAGGGAGTTATAAACTGGAGAAACCGCTGGGAAAGTTCACCACTGATGAGCCAGGCCATCCCTTTAATTTTTTCATTGCAGTAAGAGCAGTAGAAATTGTTTAATTTACAAAAGAATCATACGTGTCTGTAATAGTTTCAAATATTCATATAAGAAATAAAAACTATTTTGACGCGTATATTTCTTTTTGAATTGAAACAATTTATTCTACTTTTACTGCAATGATAAAATAATGGGAGAGCCTGACTCATCAGTGGTAAACTCTTCCAGCAGTTTCGCCAATTTAACAGAGATCTATTAGATCCCAAGCCTTCTCTTTTACCATTATATACAGCACCTATGTAACGGAATATATTTTTCGAAAATATGATTAAAAATACATCTATCAAGCATGAATATTTATTTTCTAATTACAACAAATTTTCTACTGTCTTTACTGTGATGAGAAATAGTAGAAAGACTTGACTCATCAATGGAGAACCCTCTTAGCGGTTTCACCAATTTTTAATCTACCAGACCGCTTCTTTAGAACTCTAATACTGTATTGGATCATTCTGTTTATATATGTCACACTGAAGAGTGGAATTTCAGAAATTATATTAAAGCTAACTATGGACATAAGCTTTTAGGTCAGTAGAATTACATATAATATTTGCATCAAGCAATGCTCTTCCGCAAAGAATAAGAACAAGACCAGTTGGGCATAAATTAATATAAGGAAATAACGCGCCATCTATACACAGCAAATGAAAAAATTCGCATCTTAATGCCATAATTTAAGATTGAATTTTAACAATTAAAGTTGTAGTCTCCATCAACATTAAAAAAAGGTTTTATAAAGACCACTTTTCAAAAGGCTGACGGTGTCTTTACAACTTGAAACAAGAATATAACCCTTTATTTAAAAATAACTCGTCGAAGAAGGACAAATCAAAAGCTTAACTTTTTACTAAAAGTGTCATTTATTGATAATTTATATAATTTATTAATATATCCATTATATAATACAATATAATGTGGTTATGATTATAGAACAACGTTTAAAACCAGTTTTACCACAAATGTTTCTTTTTACAGAACGAAAAATCGTATTTTTAACTATTTGAGGAGAAATAACGACTATTCCTATCCTTAGAGATGAAGTATGAAAGGATGAATTGTGAGGAATAATGATAAACGGAAAAATAAAAGTTTTTAGGCATGGGAATCGATCTAACAGTGTTCCGCTTACCGGGCAGATGCCATGTCCACTAGGCTACCCTGGACATATTTTTCCGTTCGTAAATATTATATAAAGTTAATATATAAAACAATATGATGAGGATATGATTATTGAACGACGTTTAACAGTTTTTAAATTTTAAAACTTGTTAAATGTTGTTCTATATCCACTATATAAAAATCTAAATGACGAATCCCATTTTATAAATTATAATATTTAGATTATAATAGAACTTTTATATTATACTGTTCGCAGCTTTAAAAAAACGAATTTTTCAATTGAAGGTAATCTACATATCGTTGTGGTGTTTTATGTGAAATTTATTATTCATCATGATTATATGAATTATTCAAGTATGTAGATATGTTAGGGGCTGGGTATTAAACGTTGTTTATAGTGTAGATTTATTTCCTCCTTCTTTTGATGGATTACAAAGCTGGTATAAACTTCCGAAAAACATTGTTACCCTGAGTCTTCTTTGATGACAAGAGCCCTAAACAAACTTTGATTTAGTTAACAAAAATATTTCAATTAATATTCTGGAATAAAATGATCTAAATTTGGCATTAATTCCATTAGAAAGGCTCTTTCGCATTAATAAAGAATATTTGAGAGGTCTAAAGATTGCTTTTTTTCTTTCCTTCTCTCTAGGAAAGGTCGCTTTTCAGAGGTCGTCGCTTAGGAAAGTTGTCACTTAGGGAGATGGTTACAGATGTGCTTATCAGGAAAATGGTCGCTTAGGGAGATGGTCTTTCAGTAAAGTGGTCGCTCAGGGAGATGTTTCTCATATAGGTGGTCGCTTAGGTAGATGGTCTCTCAGTAAGGTGGTCGCTCAGGGAGATGTTTCTCATATAGGTGGTCGCTTAGGAGATGATCTTTCAAGGAGGCGGTCGCTTAGGAGAAGGTCTTTCAGTGAGGTGTTCGCTTAAGTAGATAGTCTCTCAAGAAGATAATCTTTTGGCAGATGGTCTTTCGAGAAGGTTGTCACATAGATAGATGGTCTTTCGGGGAGGTGGTTGCTTAGGAACAATTTAAGAAACACAGCATAATTACCTTTTATGGCGGTCTAGAAGGGAAAAACTGGAAAACACTGGAAGGTTTTCCTACTGATGAGCCAGGCCCTCCCTATATTTTTTCATCGTAGAAAGGTTAGTAGAAAGTTGTTTTATTTATAAAATTATTATAATAAATATTCATTTATAAAATATATTAGGCGCTTAATATAGTTTTTCGAACATCATGTATAGATGGCGTGCTATGTCGTTATCTTTTTATCAAGAGTATCCTAATATATTTTCCATGTCATCATATATAGATTTTAAAACGCTATTCTCTCTCTAAAAATTAGGAAAATGGGATGTTTAGCAAAACGTATCTTTTATTTTCTAAATGATTCAAGATTTCGAACCAATTTGATCTTCAACAGGCTTATAACAAATATTACAGGAGCATTATTTTATTAGTAGTATTATTATCCCTAGTAAACATAGTATAGGGTATGATAATCATGGTGGGTAGAAGTTGGAACTTACAAGTGTACCAGAGAGCCCCATTAGG